>CM073576.1:35734681-36072181 GCA_037074715.1 Magnolia kwangsiensis | reverse complement strand
AAATCACATGTTGCTCTGTCCAGGGTCATTTCCTAAAAGATATCACGTGGTGCTTTGCCCAGGGTCATTCCCTAAAAGATCATTAAGGTAAATATATTATTAAGTTAATTGCAAAGGAGTGCAATTTTAATTCAATCATTTATGAAATCATTTTCTTTAATTTTAAAATATTATCGTGAATAATTATTTTCTCCTTAAATGTTATTTTTTAAAATTATTTATTATTATAAAGTGTGTTATGGTATTAATGTACAAATTTTGATTTGAGGTGAAAATGATCCTATTGAGTTGTCGTACTCAGGGTGTTTAAATATTTCAGATACTGGGTATGAATACTTCGAGGAGGCATGCTATTATTGATGAGCCAAAGTCATACTCAGTTTTAGGGATTGCTTTTGTTTTAATTTTAGTCAAGACTTAACAGATTATGTATTTTCTTTTACTTAGTTTTATTTTAGTGAAAGAATGATACAGTAAAGTTGAGTTGACTTTATCTAATTATTTTAACATTGTGATATGAGATTTTTATTTCTGCTTAGATGATGTAAATGATGTTATGAGGAATCTTGGTATATTGAAAATGAAAACAGTTATATATGCTTAAATTAAAGTGAATCTTATACCTCACGAGCTTGGGATTCGGGTCCGAATTACTCTATTCGGATACTCGAATTTCTGGGCATGGCATTATGAATACTCTTAAGATAGAGCTAAGCTATGATAAGGAAAGATAAATTTGATTAGTTTATTGGATTGGTATGAGATGGTTTGCTTTGTTGAACTTCTTTCTATTTATAAATCTCTTTTCCAGCTTCTCTTCAGGTGTTTCTCCTCTTTTTTTCAATGATTATAGTAGTTGAACTGTTTCCACTATGGTCTTCCACTTCCTTATGTCTCTTCGTGTCCCTCTAACCATTTTTTTGTTTGACCGCTTTCCGCCTCTTGGACTTTTTGGTCGTGCCTCATCGTCAGATGATGTATATCATCCAGCTCAGCATCAGTTGTACTTTCATGAAAAGTGCTCCAAATATCTCGAAAGATCTTTTGCATGCTATACATTTTATATACAATGATATGTGTTCTTTTCTCATTGGCTATTTCAAAAACAGCATAAAAAAAAAAAAAGGTATAACACTTAGAAATTATTATTTTATTTATACTACATTCATACTCTGTCAACTTGAACCGATCCAAATCAGGCTGAATCGAGCCAAGGTTCAAGCCAAACCAAGCCGAGTTGACATACAACTCGGGCTTAGCTCGATTTTGAAATGAGCTAGGATTTTAGGTTAAGCTCAGCTCGAACAGGTTGTTTGAGCCTCACCAGGCCAAGCTAAATCGGCCTGAACTAAGCGAGCCAGCCGATCTAACTTAGCTTGTGTTCAACTCTAATGACAGGGATGGCTTCAAATGATCACACTTATTGCTTGCTCGTTCACAACCGTAGTAATGAATGTGAACTACTTGCCATTTTCGATTTTGGGATCAGATAGAAAACGATTGAGCAGTTATGCTAGAATATGCTTATTGGTGTACTCTATATGGGATACCAATTAACAAGTAGGAAAAAGTGCATTACATTAGTTTGTTAATTCCAAATGCCATGCTTATCCACACACATCCACATGCAGGTACAAAACAAGTGTGATCCTTAACTTTTCATAAGGTTGGAAATAATAATTAGATCTTCCAAATAAGTTAGACAATTTCACTCTTATAAGGTGACTACAATGTAGACAAGTTAAATCTAGTATTAAATTTATTTATTTTTTCTAACCATTCATTTTCTTTGATATGTTGTTGTCCACATGAATTGTCAAATGACCCAATTTTTATGCTAAAGCCTAGAAGAGCGATGACATAATAGGAAGATTAGATCCCACACGGGGGGCTTTGTGACACACTATAATGTATGGCAATGCTCTTACATGTGTGTGGAATTAGCAAACCTCAAAACTTCTCTTATGGCTTGTTTAGATACATGATTTTTTTTCTCTCAAAAATTGGTATTTTTAAGAAACACTATTTTTAGAAAATAGCAAGACGTGAAAAACAGTTTCCTTTTATTGATGTTCAATATAACTTTTTTGCATTTTTCTTTTTTTTTTTAATTTTAAATATATTGTTTAGAAAATAAAATTTTCATAAAAATTTTACTCAAAAGAGAGAAGGTGACATATATGTGTACTAAAGATAGATTGTGGCATATGTGTCACATTGTCAGATGTGACATCTTGATACATGTGGGACATTGGCACATGTGGATACTTGTGGATGGATATAACACATGTTGCACATGTGGCATGTTGACATGTGCAATGCATGTGAAGTGTTTAAAGATGGATGGTGGCATATGTAGTATATTTGTACATGTTGGGTGTTTAAAGATGAGTGGCACATTTGGTGCATCGGAGAATTTGACACATTGACACACTTAAAGATGTGTTGTTGTACATGTCACACACGTGGTAAATTGGCACATGTATGGTGCTTTAAGATAGATTATGGCATATGTAGGACACTTGAAGGTGGTTAGTAGCACTGTTGGTGTAGACTTCGGCCAAGTGGTACATGTGTGAAATTTGCGAGTGTGTAAGAATTGACTGGGTTTGATTCAAATAGAAACTAATGACTCCTAACATGGAGATAAGAGTGAAGCTTAATCGGGAGTGTGACCGACCATCTATTCATCCAATTGTTGAGTGTGTTATCAAACGATTCACAAAGGTTAGGGATACTCCTTAATGAGTTCTTTTTACCTTGAAAATTAATAACTTTTAAAGATGCAACAATTATGTTACCAAGAATAAACGAGTCAAAAAATGGATGCTGATAAGTGAATACTTACCACTAAATTGGGATTACTAACCTACCTGAAAGTAGTGGGGTGTTTTGTAGAGCAACGCGCTTATGAAGTAGGACTGAGAAATGTCAAAATTACAACCTATTGTAACCCAATGTAAGAGTATAAGCGAGCGATTCCTAGAGCTACAATCTTCCTTCAGATCCGATACAAAGGTGCAGATGGAAGGGGACTACAACTACTAGCAACCACTAAGTTGGTCTGGCGTGATAGTGAGAATGGACTAGAGTATCCCTAATGGCTAAGATATGTGTCCTGAAAGATTGGATAACCAACGTCGCTCTGACTGATTTATTTGTGTTTAGGTTTGGTTGATCGATCATGGATGCTTCTCTTTAAGCGTTCTTTTACTGTCTATAGAATTCATGATGCAGTCATGAGAATAATTGTTACCTGTATGGTAATCTCCCATGTTACCAACTATAAAGTAATGTTACATCCATTTAATTATGCTTGCCCTTTGTTAAATGCATACTTATCTCGTCAAGAACCTCCCACATGTTCTCATATTGATGTAGTCTTAACGATTATAAGCCTTATCTCTAAGTCACGTGCTTGGCATGCCTCTTCGGAGATTTGGTTAACAATGAGTTGCCTTTCGTATAATCAACCCATCATATGAAGATATCATACATGTTATAGCCATAAAATGATTTTGTAAGCATTTATTATCAAGCCACATGGCACGGCCCTCATTCATCTATTTATCGAATGACGTCTCTATCACTTCATTCTCTTTCAAAATCCATTCATGTGTCCATTAGAGAAGATATAACCATATCTATACTATCGCTTTTACCTCAGAAACCCCCCTATCATCATTTTATAATTAATGCTACTCATGCGTCAAGACTATGAATGTCTGCTTGTCTTCCTTATTTCTCTTTCACAATCTGAATTCTCTTAAATCCCTAGTTCTTTTTCTTCTCTACTAATTGTCAAGGCTCCCAATCTTCCACTATATCCTCTTCTTCAGTATCACCTCTACTTTCTTTGTTGGAGCCACTTCGATCTTCCTCCTGCTCCGAGATAATCTTCTTATCTGGTACTTTCGATTCTACTCTCTTATTAGGCCCTACATTTATTTCTTATTCTACTCTAAATTGCTCTGATATACTTTCACATTTCCTTGCCGAATGAACGAGTCCTTGACGGATCATGGGTCCATTGAGTAAAAGTATTGGTGTCCTAATATGCATCCCAGAAATTGGTACAAATGGTTAAGGCCAAGTACCTTCCTCTTGGACAGAAGTTGGCATTGCGGAATACATACATCTGTCCACCTGCATAATCAAACACAATCTTGCCATTCTCATTTCAACATCTTAGTTTTCGAGTTGTTCGACCAACTTCTTTCATTTTAAGTATGGTCCAGTGAGTCCAACCATTTTAGATGTTTGTGCCTTAATAGGTCTTCCGCCTATTAGATATGAGTTTTACCCGGATACAAGGATTGTGCATTTCTCCTTTTATGGATTTATCATATTCTTTTATATGTCAAAGTCGATCAACTGGACAAAGAATATGCCCGTTTGGTTGAAAATCTGGTTGTCGGCAAACTGACGGCACTAGCTCCTTTCCTTCTCACTCATCTATATCAATGTCTTTATGACCTTTTGACCGATGGTCATCATTTGGTAGAAGGTTCTTTTTTGTTATTCCAATTTTTGCTCCATGAATATTTTCCTAATGTAAGTGAAGAAACTATCAAACTAAACGACCGGTTTACCTCTTATACTCAACAATGTGTTTTCATATTGGTTAAGCCCATTGATTTCAGTAGTAGCCTGAATTTTAACTTCTCTCTCCGATTTGATTGACATGATGATTTATTTTGTCCATTTTTTAGGAGACGGATCGGTCCTGATTGGTTTACCGATAAGAAATTTGATCCAATCAACCCAACCATGGTCAGAGATCGTCGTGATATCTGGGCTAGCTACTTATTGGTTCGAGATATCCCAGTTGGTGGTGTTGATATAAATCGAGGAAAAAGCACCAAAAGCGACATAGAGTTGTACTCTCACAACCTCCTTACTCGTCAATTCGACTACGGTCAATTCATTCCATTTCTTACATGCCAACTTTCTCTCAACCAGCTTCCCTATGAGCGTCATCACATTAAATCCATCAAAGAGATTATGACCACTCTCTTGAGTCATACCAACATTTACAAGATGTTCACTTTGGTTTCCCTACCGATCTATCCTTCCCTGACAGATTCTTTTAAGTCTTGGTGGTCCACTTATTATGGACATATATGGACTTGGTCGATCCATTTGATTATTGATAAGTTTTCACCTCTTTCTCAGTCTCTCAAGATCCAACCAACCCAGGCATCTTCATCTAACCCTCTAAATCGATAGAAAAGAGATAGATCTTCGACCAAATGTTCTACTCAATCGGTCAATGGATCTTAGTCACCTCAGATGCAGGACAAATAGGAAGGAAAATGGTAGAAATGTACCACTCCAGCCCAATCAAACCATCTATCCTTGAACCAATCTCGGCCATATGAGAATTTGAATAAATAACATGAAGTTCGACCCTAGGATACCTTTTACCGATTATTGGCTAAAAATGCAAAAAGTTATATGGCATCAAGAGGATCTTCAGAAAAAAAAATTGTTGTGAAAGAAGGTGGGAAAAGGACATAATTCCTATCAACATTTAGAAATCTGAGAGGCATAATGCATTATATATACTTTTCCCATATAATGAAGAATCACCACCATTCCCTAAAGCTAACTTTACATTGGACGAACTCATTTTTGACCTTCGTCCTAAGGCAACACTCGACCATGAGGTGACATTCATTAGTAAGCGTATGAGCGAACCCACATCTTATTTTAATAAGTCTCTATCTATGCTCTGTATGACCATCATATTTTCACTATTTTTCTTACCTCATACTTGTTCTATTACTCTTAGCCATAACTCCTTCGTTCATCACTTCCATTGCCTGGCGAAAGAGGCTCGACCAAGAATATCCGTTGGGAGTGGCAAAACATAGCAAGCAACAATAAAGATTCCTGCTCCAACAAGGGAAGCTACAAGGGAAGAAAATCTAGTGGAGACACCAACAAGGACAACAAGTCCCACAGAAGTAGAGTTTGAAATAAAAAATCCAACAGGGATCGATCGTCCTATCGAAGAAGAAGAAGATATCGACCATGCGCCGCTCTTTCAACGTTAATGCTCAGAAGCTTCATCTATAACACCTTCATCCAATCTTCCCCTATTTTCATAATCATCTCTTCCTCATAAAGAAAAGATAGTGGTTCTACGGCCAAAATCGAAGATGCTATTGTTGTCCTCGAGAAGCTAAATCCTCTTATCCTCGAGAAGCTAAATCCTCTTATCAAAGATCTAATGATCCTAGTTAATTCACCCAAAAGATTTGAAAATTGACTGAAAATCGTAAAACCTACGATTTCTTTAAATGTGCCAATGTTAATTCTCTCTAAGATGAAATTATGCAATTATCTAACATAATAAGACAACATACAGAAGCTTGAGGAGCTTAAAATTATGGTTAAGTCCTAAATAGGGGATGAATAAGATCTTTTAAAATATTTACCAATTTATATAAATTAATCCACAAAATGAATTAGGTCCAAGATCATATACTACATAAGATTCATCTAATTGTGCAAAATAGTTTATGAGGCAATATGTAAAATATCAAATATGTGTACATTAAATTAAATGTCTAATATACAATCTATTTATGTATTTATAAGAAATAGAAAATTCAAATCATAATCATATATAATAGAATTACATACACATCAACAATTGCAAACACGATGATGTGTAGTGGTTTAGCTTAATCCCAGTACTCCACTCCCAGCTAATGCATTCAAACTTGAGTATGTCAAATTTTGAAATTGCGTGGAATAGATACCACGACTATTTGCAGAAGCTTGTTAGAGCTAAGGAATGAATAGCTATGTCCTAGAGGGGGGTGGTAAGGACTAAATAAAATTGTGCCAATTAAAACTCAATTGCTTAAACTTAATGCCAATTTAAACTAAGTAAAAATAAATAAATTAACACTCGAGCTTTCAAGTCAATAGTGGGTCCAATCACATACACTACACAAGATATGCCAATGAAACAACTAGTGTATATTTGATAGTGAGCTTGTGTATGCATTGTACCACTAAGTCGGTCTGACGTGACTGTCTGTGCGACTAGACTACTAAAAATGACTAAGCTAAGTGTCTCGGAGGATTGGATAAGCATTGTCGTACTAATTGAATTGTTTGTGTTTGGGTTTAGTTGATTAATCGTGAATGCTTCTCTTCATGCCTTCTTTTGCTATGTATAGAACTCCTAATGTAGTCCTGAAAATAATTGTTACCTACATGGTAATCTCCCATGCTATTAACTGTAAGTAGTGGTTATCTCCATTTGATCATGTTTGCCCTTTGTCAAATATATTATTATCTCGTCAAGAATATCCTGCACATTCTCATGCTGACATAACTTTAACGATTTCAAACCCTTATTTTAAGTCATATACTTGGCATGCCTCTTCAGATATTTGCTCAACAATGAATTGTCTTTCATATATTCAACCCATCACATGAAGATATCATGCATGCCACATGGCCATATCTATACCGTTCATCTAGGATCGTCATGTCTTATCTAAACAAGCATATATTGCATTTTGCATCAGCATGTCAAGCATATGAAACACTTACAGATGGATGGCAGTCGTGGGACACATGTGGCTCAAAGCACATGTGGCATGCTAGCATGTTTAATGATGAGAGTAGTTAAGTGTGGGCCATTAAAAGATGGGTGATTGCACATGGTACATATGTAACATCTACTGCTTTAAAATGGATTGTGCTACATGCTGCACATGTGACACATTAGCCTATGTAGGTCATTTAAAGTTGAACCATTGCACACACAATGCATTTAGATGATGAGTAATGGCACATGTAACTACCACGTTAGCTACTTTATAGAAAGATGAATCATTTATTGTTATTTCTTTTAATTTTTTAGAGATGATGTTTCTTAAGTGTGAGCCAGAAATAAATTTGTTTTTTTTTAAAGTCATTTCCATAAAACGAAAGGGGAATGGAAATGACATTTTTAAGAAATTTATAAAAATAAATAAAGAAAACATTAATTTTATAGAAATAATATTTCCTTAATTTATATTTCAATGAATTTATAAATTAAATTTCCTTAATTTATATTTCAATGAATCTAAACAAGTTTTAAGAAAAAAAAACACGTTGATTCTCTACATAAGCTCCTTATAAAAAAATAAAAAGTCTAATCTAGCATGACAACCCTAACATCTACTGCTTTAAAATGGATTGTGCTACATGCTGCACATCTGACACATTAGCTTATGTAGGTCATTTAAAGTTGAACCATTGCACACACAATGCATTTAGATGATGAGTAATGGCACATGTAACTACCACGTGAGCTACTTTATAGAAAGATGAATCATTTATTGTTATTTCTTTTAATTTTTTAGAGATGATGTTTCTTAAGTGTGAGCCAGAAATAAATTTATTTTTTTTAAAGGTCATTTCCATAAAACGAAAGGGGAATGGAAATGACATTTTTAAGAAATTTATAAAAATAAATAAAGAAAACATTAATTTTATAGAAATAATATTTCCTTAATTTATATTTCAATGAATTTATAAATTAAATTTCCTTAATTTATATTTCAATGAATCTAAACAAGTTTTAAGAAAATAAAACACGTTGATTCTCTACGTAAGCTCCTTATAAAAAAATAAAAAGTCTAATCTAGCATGACAACCCTAACCAATGATTGACTAAAAGATAGGCCATTGAATATGAACAACAAACGTGTCGGACTTGTTCACTTGATGAAGGTTTCTTAGACGGCTCCCATGCATTGAGAATGTCCCTATCTTTCTAGAAGGGTAACTCTTGATTGGGACCGTCCATTCAACCAATACCAACGGGGGCAAGCTATTATGCAAAAATCACACTGATCAGAACAATCCTGGCAATCCAAACAATTAAATAAAAAGTCGTCCAATATTGAGCTAAGAAACAAAATAGGTTGTATGATCATTAAGATCTAACCATCCAATCTATAGCTCATGAGATGGACAGTGTTTGCGAAATGACTACTATTCAAATGGTTTGGATCATCCGATCATCAGTACTTCTGTACCATGGATGATCTACTTCTAGTGGTATGAATGAATGAACGGTCAAGATAGATTATGGGTCACTGCATGTCAATTAATTAAAAACATTAAAGAGGTCTGAATCTATTGGAGTGAACTCATAAATCCTGCAGTTCTCGGTTCAGTGCTATTGAAGCATAGGTTGGACCTTTTCACCAAGGCAAATTACAAGGGGTCATGGTCATGGTCATGGTTAAAAGACTGCCAACTCAGACCGATATCTCCAATCTTTTGTCGAGTCACAACTCAGAAGTTTGGGTGAATCAGTCAGACTCTGGCCCAGTCAGGAACTTAGGTTTGACACAATTGTACTGTACTAGATCAGTTCTGACTGAGTCCAAGTAAAATCCAACAATTTAAAGGAAAAACTGGTCAGAATTTAAAACCATGGTACAAGTAAACTCCCTATGTTTCACTAAGATTATTGGTTTTTTTAAAAAAAAATTAAGAACTTTCTCTTTCTTTTCACAAACTTCATACTCTAAATAAATTTCGATGATCTATGGTCACTTACCGAGCATTTGGATAGTAAATTACTTATGCATCAAGTAGCTTATCATGATTTCTACTTATTAAATGAAAGTAAATTAGAGCCCATTTGAATACCACCAAATAAATTACTTTTTCTTCTTATAATAGTAGATAAGTAACTTATTCAAAATAAGTTTGGTTTAAAATTAATTATAAGTAATTTTTTTATTTAAACGTACTTAATCACTTCAGCTTAATAAGTAGATACCAATATAAGTTACTTTAGGCATAAGTAGCTTATCTTAAGTAACTTAAGATCCAACCGCCCTCTAAGTATCTATAAAGAAAAAGTTATTTATAATTGATTATGAACTAAACTTACTTATCTCAAATAAATTACTTATCTACTACCATAACTAAAAATAATAATTTATTTGGTGGTATTCAAATGGGCCCTGGGATGTTTTTTCTCTACGGACCTGATTAAACTGTCATATTCATTCACCACTCCATCTCGCACGGTGCCATATGATCGCAAAAATAATTTGGGTATCAAAATGAGAGAAACAAAAAAGGCAATTAGGCCACACACTGGTAACATGTTAGTGGGCGTTACCTAACCTGTGGGGTTTAAATAAATTTATCATATACGGTCATTGTTCATCCATTTTCACATCTCATTTCAGGACATGATCTCAAAACTTAAGATGACCCAAACCTTACATGGACCACGCCATTGGAAGTTGTGGTAATGGTCCATTAAAAACTTATTGTGGGCCATAAAGTTTTGAATCAAACTAATATTTACATTTTCCCTCATAAAGGTCTGTTTGTTATTATCAACAGGTTAGATAGCAAGTAAGCATTACGGTGGATCCTATGTTTTTTCTTCTTCTTTTTTTTACATAGTGGTCATTCAATCACCACTGTTTCATGTAATGTAGTCCGCCTGAGATTAGAATCTAGGTCTTAAAATGATATGAAAGAATGGATTGACGGTGTGGATATATAATACAATCATCAAGGTGCACCCCACGGTCAGGGTAACGGCCACTAACGCATCAAGGTGCGCCCCACGGTCAGGGTAACAGGCACTAACGCATTACCCGAGTAACAGCTAATCCCCTCCCAATGTAAAGTTGGCCACCATGTGCAAAATTAGGCCGTTCTTTCATTGATTCCTCCACCAGATATTTTGAAAGTCGTGTCTTTAAAACAGATATTAATTTTGAAGTTTTGCCAACCCGCCACCGTATTTTGATACTCCAGAACTCGTTTTCATGAAGATTTTGCCAACGAACCTGTATTTCCTTGGAAGGTTACCCAAAAATAGACCGTATGATATATTAATTTTCTCTCTTAATTAACCTATTCAAACAAGCCTTAGATAGACATAAATAATTCGAAGTTTGACTACAATAAGAAGGCGATGTTAGTAGTGTTTGGAGTTTTTAACTATGGTACTTTAGGAAAATGATTTAAAAAATAATTTTATTTTTTCAAAAAAAAAAAAAAAAAAGCGAGATGGTGATGGAGGGTATATCTACCAAAATACCCTTTGTATGACATGCAACTTGTCAAATAGGTGGACCCCACGTATGAATGGAAAATTAGACTCGCCGATCATGATCATTAGGTGGGTCACGTTATAGAAAACAACAAAATCCTCCCAAAAATATCCAATTCCACCTGTGGCCCACCTGAAAATAAGATCGGCCTAATTTGTGGGGCGTTTAATAGTCACAGTGGGGTGACTCTTTTGGCTTGATGGATGTCATACACAAATAGATACGGTCCATCCATTTTTCCTGCTCATTTTATGCATGAGCTAATTGAAGCATATCCAAATCTCAGGCAGACCACACCCATAAGAAAGAGGGGTGATTCAACATCTACCATTAAAAACCTTATGCGACCTGTTAAAATGCCTAAGGTATGTTTATTTGACATCCAACCTGTTGATAAGGTCACACAAATCTGGATAAAGGAAAAAAAAAAAAACCAGATATCAGCTTGATCTAAAACTTTTGTGGTCCACAACAAGTTTTTAATTGTCAATCATCATTACTTCTAATGGTGTGGTCCACCTGAGATTTGAATCACAAACCTGGAGTGGATTAAGTGTATAAGTGTGGTCCTTATCGTGTGGTCCATCTATTTTTCCAATACATTTAAGTCCATAATCCAAAAAATGATGCAAATCTAAGTCTTAGGTGGACAAAAGCATAGGAAATAATGATTGATCATCCCACAACTATAAAAAAAAAAAAAAAAACTTCAAGTACCTACAACAATGCTTTGGTAATATTTATTTTCGATCAAGTGCAGAGGGCCCAAAAAACTAATATCAACCTTATCCAAAACTTGTATGACAAAAAAAAAAAAAAAAAGATTACTTGTTTCGCATTTTGGCTCATGTCTTAAATTATCCATCAAAACTTATAAATTAGGTAGATATGTAATACATACATTAAGATGGGCTCCATGGTCATGGCTGCAGTGTCTTGGGTGAGGCCAAATGTCAATATTTTATATCCAAGCCTTCCATCTGTTTTTTAAAAATTATTTTATGCATTATCCCCAAAATATGGTAAGTCCAATTATCAAGTGAATTATATTATTGGAGATTGAAGGCCATGACATTAAAATTTATTGGAGTGGGCAGTAACATTTCATTAGTGTTTATTTGCAATCCAATCAGTGTCAGTTAGCAAGGTATGGAGGGAAATACAAATATCAACTTGACTGAAAACTTTTACAGGTTTTTTTTTATTTTCTTACACACATACTTAGGCACATCATAGTGGGATTTCACCACCCATAGGTATTGAACCCAGGACCACATGTTGAAACTCCTTAGGGCCTATTCGGGAGGGTGGATTTGGAAACCCCCCGGATTCGGAACCCCAGGATTGGAAACCCCTTGGATTTGCAATTCTCACAGTGTATTTAGCACCCTGGAGTGTGAATCAACTTAAATCCAAAAATACCTATGCATGGTATATTCACAGGAGTTTCAATTTAATTATTGAATCAACTTTAATCTCTAATTAGTGAGATATATAACTTTTGACACTATGGTTGTCATACACATGCTGAAATATATGCTTTGCCTGAAAATGATGAAATTCCAAATCTCAGATGGACCGCAAGCACAAGATCTTGTTTGAGTGACTAACCAACGATTTTTATTCGTTGATTAATAGGGACAATGTTGGGACGGTGCTGGATAATGTTTGGACGATGCTGATTTACATGGACAATGTTTGGACGGTGTTGATTATCATTAGTGGATCATGTGCCCAATAGAATGATGGTGTACAATGACACACATGTCACACATGCAACTATTGGAATGATTTTATGTGTAATCCAAGCTCTTACCATGGATTGCAAACCCCCTCAAAGAGGAGATTAGAAACCTCCTGGATTTGCAACCCATAGATACTTTATGCGCCAAACAACCAAGGAATTTTGAAATTAGGGGTTGTTTGGCACCATGGATTGGAAGTGGTTTTAAATCCCCTTGATTGTTTGGTAGCATAAAATAACTGGGGATTGCCAATTCAGGGGGTTTCCAATCCCCTCTTTGAAGGGGTTTGTAATCCACACTGAGAGCTTGGATTACACCTAAAATCATTTCAATGGTTGCAGGTGTAATATGTGTGTCACTTTACACTATCATTCTATTGGGCGCATGGCCCACTAATGATGATCAGCACTGTCCAAACATTGTTCATATAAATCAACACCGTCCAAACATTGTCCAGCACCATCCAAACATTATCCCTATTAATCAACGATTAAAAATCATTGGTTAGTCACTCAGACATGATCTTGTGCTTGCGGTCCATCTAGGACTTGGAATTTCATCATTTTCAAGCAAAGTATATATTTCAACGGGCTTATTACAACCATACTGTCAAAAATTATATATCTTACTAATTAGAGATATTAAAGTTGATTTAGTAATTAAATTCAAACCCTTATAAACATACATGTATGGGTATTTTTGAATTAAAGTTGATTTACACTCCAGGGTGCCAAACATGTCCGGAGGATTGCCAATTCAGGGCGTTTCCAATCTTAGGAGTTGCGAATCCAAAGGGTTCCAAATCCAGACTCCCAAACAGGCGCTTACAGTATGCCAATGAGGTAACGACTTGAACTCTTAAAACAAAAAAAAAAACTTTTGTAGCGTACTAATGATCAATCACCACTGTTTCATATATTACAGTCCATCTAATAATTATTGGATATGCTTCATTTTTTCGATAATGCGATGAAATTATATGTAAAAACAGACAGAGAAAGTGAATATAAAATACAGATATCAGGTGGGCCCCCACGCTGAGGGCCGCCTCCACGCGCCCGCCCCGCGCCGTGCTAGCCTTGCCACTTTTCTTGTTTAAATAATAACAATACGAAGGGTATCTTCGTCAGTGTGCCAAGCAGCCACGTGGTGAGAGGCTTCTTGGTAAGAGCTTTGTTAAGTGTACTCGTGTGCAATAGACCTCATCTACAACCTTCGTACGTGCCATTATGGCAAGTATGTCCGAGATCCAATCCATCCATCGGAAGGGCACCAATCTATTGATATCCTAGTCCAAGAATCAGTTTGCACATTGTACGGCTGTGCCAATCTTTTCTGAAGTTTTCTAACCCATTAACCTCCTTTCAACATTGAGGCCCATCTGACCAGACTTTTGGAAATACTTCTACAAGATCAGCTAACCTGATGGATGGATTGGATCTCAGACGGATATCAGCACGTGTGGCGTGTACGTGAACTGTGTTGCACACGCGTAAACAATGCTGTCTTTTGAAAAATCCAAACAGCCAAGGCCTTTTTTTAATAATTCAAAATTTTAAGGATTTTTTAAATTAATAAGCCCTTTAAATATTGAAAATTGTGGGTGATTGCTGGTTTTCCCGTGCGTTTTCAGTCGCGATGTATCACCAACATAGGATAGCACGTGTTTAAGATCGTCGATTCTGATCGTCCACATTATGTGGCCCATAGTGGATAGAGCATACCTGAAAATTTACATGGATCTAAGGATCCTAACCCTCTAAAGTATATAATTCAGTGAACGGTTCAAAAAGATAAGATGGTATGCCATCCAAATCAATCCAAGAAAATCAGACGGTTAAGACCACTTTATAACAATATATATTCACATATATGGTCCATCCAAAATGGGGGCTCTCTATTTGAACGGTAGGGATGCAATTCGCCCATGCCAAGTGTATTATAGAAAAGACACCACAACTTAAAAGGCTGCTGGAGAACTATCCCTGTATTGTGCGTCTAATTTTCTCACGGGAGTTATTTGATACTCTTGCGGAGTGTGATGGTTGATACGCAAGCACTCATAAATTGTATCATAGTACAAAGTAACTCAAAACAAAAGGCTCAAATTATTTATCCTAGTGTAGATTGGTTGTGGTACCAAAATCCTATTTTTTTCGAAGAGTACTAATCCATGATCCCTGGACGTTCATTTGTTGAATATGACCGGTATATGTTTTCATTTTAACCGTCCAATTCATATACAATAATCGGAAATTAAAATAACCAAATTCTTTTAAAAATATATTACCATCGATCTAAATCATGAAATAAATGTTGGTTGGTTTAATTTCGACTTATTTATGTCCCACTTGTACATTCTCTTAACGACTGTGTATCAACTAGTCTGCATTGCCTGCGTATAAAATGTTTTTCTTTTCTAACAAGTAACAACCGAACTTTCCATCTGTCCATCTCAAATAAACGGTCGAAATCTCTTCGGCGTATGCAAGAAGCTTTACTACCGAAAATTGAAAATCCAATGAGAAATACTTTGATACCCCAGCACTTATGAATTCCTTTAAATTTTAAGTAATTAAAATTAAACTGTCCAAATGATGTGTACTAGTCTAGATGCACATTGAACTAAAATTCAGGCTTATCCGATTATTTAACTATCAGATTGTTGGATATTTATTGAACGGTTAAAAATGAAAATATCCATTGGTCTTAATTCAACTAACAAGTGTCAACGAATCAGATGTTAGGATTCTTCAACCAACTGAATTTTGAGTTGTGACATTAAGACAATATTTTCTCCATTTTAGTCGGTTTATTTTTATTTAAAATAGGCCATATGTAACGTTTCTAAGTGAGCGTGCTTATCAAGTATCATACGCAGGCAGAGTATCAAATAATCCTAAACAAATCCATGTCCGTCTTCGACTCGGTTCCGCGTGGATGGAGTGTCCAAATCTCAAGAGTGGCAATTTCGTAAATTTAAGGAAAATTAGAGGGTTTTTAGTTTCCTACGTCGTATAAATATATAAAGACGAATCCGATAGCAAAGCTCTAAAGGAGGAGTTGCTTCTTTCCTTGCTGTATCTTCGGTCAAATCCAATACACTCCAGAGAGAGAGAGAACAAAGAAAAGAAAAGGAGAGAAAGAAGCGGTTGGAGATATCCCTTCTTCCGTTGTAAGACAATTACTTACTATGCCCTTCGTCTAGAGTTGTTGGAATGGTGTAGCTGCTGAAGAAAGTGTTGTTGGCGAGGGGTAATTTGGGAATTGGAAGCAGAGCGGGAGGGTTGCAGTGGCCATGATGGAAATGGCAGGCGTTGGTCTTCTGTCATGTATGAAACCCTAATAGAAGAGGAAGAAGAAAGAAGTGAAAAGACGAAAATAACTCTAAATGAGACCCCTTAGGCGGACTCACACATCGTCATCTTCGTGGATCCATTTACGATCGGTTCTCTACGTTGTTGTCTCGTCATCGTCTTCTTCGTCGTCACCCGTTTCAGATCGGTGAGTGTTTTTTATTTTTATTTTTTGAAGGTTTTTTTTTTTTAATATATATATATATATATATATATATATATATATATATATATATATATATATTGGCTCTGGATATTTACTGTCTTGTTGCATTTTTTCCGGTTTTGCCCTTCAGATCTGATCTCCTACTTGGTACTAGATTTCTATCTATCTTTTTCTTTTTTACTTTTTTGAGAATTTGATGGTGATTGTTGTTGTTTCTTTCATTGTTGGTGTGGATTTGGTGGATTTTTGGAGTGTGGTTTTGTGTAAGATGTGGTTTTGGTTTGGGGAACAAGGTTACTGAATTAATAATAATTATGGAGTCTTTTTTCTTTTTCTTTTTTTGAATTTAATGGATTTTTGGGTGTGGTTGGATTCGCTGGGTAGATGGTTTTTTTTTTTTTTTTTTTTTTGTGATGAATGAGTTGAATTCGGGTCTGTATTTTTTTTATTTTTGGCTTTCGAATGGGAAATTGTTTTCAATAATTTGAGTGGGTGCAATGTTTCTTTGGTGATAAATGTTAGGAACTTGAGAAATTGGACATCAATGAGAGTGAAGTGATAGATATTAGTCATGGGATAATGGGAAATATGGCATGATATTGTGGCCAATTGATGGAAACCAGGGTCTGTTTCCATTTAGCGGGATGTATTCATGATCTCGCGGTTGTGGAAATTTTTGCCGAATTGATTTCTATGCATAGGGTGGAAATCCTCATTGTTTGTTCCCTCAAGCAACTTCTATTTGTGGTGTTTTGGAGGTTGGAAATTTGAAATCCTTGTGGGGGTAGTTTGGTGACATTTTTTGTATGGATCTATTGTAAGATTGGTAGTGATTTTTTCCTTAAAGTTTTTAAATTTTCATTCCGATTACTTGTTTGGAGTGGCATAGAGTGTTTTGGAGTATACCAGGCTGTGAGAAAAATAATTTGCAAATTTTGGGATTTCTACTTATAGTGGAAATTCCAAAAAATAAAAATAAAAAATCATGAAAAGTCTGTCATGTGGATGTGAAATAGCTCCTTGCCAGTACAATACATAAATGTTCAATTTTGGAATTCATGGAATTCTAATGGGTGTGGAAATTATAAAATCACAAATTATTTTCTCTGCTCATGACATAGGCATGAACCGAACACAGCCTTAATTTATTATACAATATATATATATATATATATATATATATATATATATATATATATATATATATATATATATTGCATTTTATATTTTAGAAATATAAATCCGAACAATATGACATTCCTAACTCATGCTAGCGTGCCATTGATGGAGTGGATGGCGGAACATCGTAGCGGACTCCAATTAATAGGGATAAGGCTTAGATGGTGGTGGTTGATGATTTGTTTTTAGAATTTCACAATGTTTACATATTCTGAATATTGAACTTTACATCTATTGGCTGACTTGTTCAATTTATTTATTTATTTTTATTGCTTGCTTTTTATGAGAATTGTCTTCATGTTGCTCCATAACTTGCAGGAATAATTTTAAATCACCATGGTCCCGCAAGAGAAGGAAGCATGCCCTTTCACCGGAACAGTGGAAAAGTCTATTTTCACAAGATGGAAAACTCCGAGATGGTGGAGTGAAAGTTCTAAAAAAAGTTCGCAGTGGGGTGAGTTTCTTTTTAGTTATCACACTTGCTACTTCCAACATTGCATTGATCATGTTATGTTTTTTCGGGTTTCTCTTGTTCCCTGATTTGCTATAATTGTTATTTTTTTTCCTCATTCTTGCTATTTTTGGTGCAGGGTGTCGACCCAAGAATCAGGGCGGAGGTTTGGCCTTTCCTACTTGGAATGTAAGATTTTTTAGCCTTTAGACTTTTGCTGCATGTCTGCTTTCAATTAGTTGGGTTTCCGGTGGTGCTATGTAGATTATAATTTTCTACTATCATTTCGAATTATCTGCCATAGCTTTTAATGTATGTCAAGAGTAAGATTTTTAATTATGCTGTTGGTAAAGTTTTCGCTTTGGAGATTCACATGGAACCACTCCATGGTTTAATGCCTTTGCAATCAGATTGTATATGCAGATGCTCTATTCTAAGAAACCAGCTTGGGATAAAGAGAAAAGGCTAGAATTTTAACTAGAATTTTAACTATTATATTTTGTTGGATAGTTCTAATATAAGACATAAAATAGTCTTGTCTAATCAAAAGATTATAGAGGCTTTGATTGCAAGTAAGGATGTCATCAAAGCATGGTCGTAGGAGTAGAATTGCAGATGGGAGGGATATCATTCATGAGAGTAGAATTCAAAGAAGGAAAATGTTGTCATGCGGCTGAGTGTCAAAACAAATAGAACAGTTCCCTAACAGAATTATATTATTTAAAATGCACGAGTTCATGCATTCTTGCACTTGCAAGTTATGACAAAAACCATACTGTGGTAGACACACACACAAAAAAGAAAAGAAAAGAAAAAAGAAAAAAAAAAAAGAAAAAGAGGTGGAAGTCATTATCTTATGTTTTAGCTTGTGGTACTAATAAAATCTGGATTGCATGTGATCATACTTCTGAAGAATTCTTCCGAGTCAAAGCCTAAACAATTTGGGATATAAGATTTTCAGCTTTGTTATGGAATGTTGATTTTCATATTCATGCATGCCCAGCAATTATCTCTTGGTGCCGTCGTGAAAATGTTGTGCATTAGTGATGTATAATTTCCATTATTGGCTGGTATTAATAGGATGGTTGTTCACTAGTTTGACAGGTTTGCTTTATTTGTGCAGCTATGACTTAAATAGTACGAAGGTGGAAAGAAATTCAATTAGGACACAGAACAGGTAATTGCACAATGTCCCTCTATCTTTGTCCAAAATGGATGTAAATCTTGGCATCCTACTTGCAGGTGCCCTCTCCAAGGACCAAGCATAAGTGCTCCACATGTGCCAATTCACCATCTGAGTGAAACTCCATCCTGAATGCAGTGTGACAAATATTGCCAAGATTTAGAAAATCTCGCAATAATATCACAAAGGATACACTTATTAAACGATATTATCGCGAGAATATGAAAATCTCAGCATGATTTTTACATATCGCTTTTTTATCGCGAAATTATCAATCAAGATGTTAAATCGAAAAATGGTAATAACCTAAGGATTTTGTTATATCAATTCATATTTTAATTTTAGATTTATTTTTGAGTTACAATAAATATTTTTTTTCAGTGAGATTTTCCCAAATATACCCTGAGAAAAACCTTAAAATTTGAAAATCTCTCAAGAAATTTCCAGGCTGAAAAATTGGAATGAGATTTGTCACTATGCTAGAATGTCCCCTGGCCCAAAAATAGGCCGGTCTCCTCAGTGGGTCATCTCTTCACACAAAAGAGAGATGGTTGGTTATAAAAGACAACCAATAATCTGCATTCATTATACAGATGCTTCCCATGTAGTGAGTGGACTGGCCCTGTTTTTAGCCGGGGACACTTTGACCATGGGCCTGCTGATGAACGGCCTGGATCCCAGACACATGATGCACGTGGAGTTTGTGTTTTGTCATTTGCAGTTGTGCGTCATTAAGTAGCATTACTAGAAGGCAACATTCGTGCATATTGCATGCATCATTCCTCATTGAGTGGTGTAATGTTGGTTGTAAATATACGTATGTATGTTTTTGTTTCTCTTATCAATTAGGTGAGGCCTGAAATTCTCTTCTATCACTCTATCCCTTGATCCGAAACTTATGTTTACACATGATTGTAATGCAGAAAAGAATATGAGAGTCTGAGAAGACAATGCCGGCAGCTCGTAAAGCGCAGTAATTATAGTTGTAAGAAGTTGAACGAAGTAGGGGATATTAGTTATGAGGAGAGTTATAGCTTTAATCTAGATGTAGATTCTCCCAGCTCTGAAGATGTGGTTAGTGCGAGGGAGTCCCTCTCCACTGAGGGAGACAGCCCAGATGATGATGACACCCATCGTCTAGTGAATGAGGAGGAAGCCTCTCCCTCCAAGTCATGTATAGAAGATGATGAAGAAATAGAAGATAGGAGCATTGTCACCCACCAGCATGCTCTTGGGGCGGACACAGAATCTTCAGACTCTGAATCCTCGGTTGAAGAATCTGGAAGCATGCAAATGTGCCCAGTTTTCAACGTGACCAAAGAGAGCCATCGTGAGCTTGCCAAGATTGAATCTTTGGAGGAAAAGAGCTCCTCCAGAGCTCAGGCCGCCGAGGATTTTGCCACGTGGCAGAGGATAATCCGGCTCGACGCCGTGCGTGCCAGTTCCGAATGGGTTGTTTACTCACCGGCCCAGGCTGCAGTGTCGGAGGCCAGAGCATGGAGGGCAGCTGAAGCTGTCAGGCTGAAGGACTACGACCACCTAGAGCCGTCCGGGATATTCCACGCGGCACGCCTGGTAGCTGTCCTCGAAGCATACGCGCTCTATGACCCAGAGATTGGTTACTGCCAGGGGATGAGCGACCTGTTGTCACCCATAATTGCTGTGATAGAGGAGGACCATGAAGCCTTTTGGTGCTTTGTTGGGTTCATGAGGAAGGCCCGGCACAACTTTAGGCTTGATGAGATGGGCATCAGGAGGCAGCTGAACTTAGTGTCCAAGATCATAAAATCCAAGGACTCACACCTCTACAAGCACCTGGAGAAGCTCAAAGCAGAAGACTGCTTCTTCGTTTACCGGATGGTGGTGGTCCTATTCAGGAGGGAGCTGAGCTTCGAGCAGACGGTGTGCCTGTGGGAGGTGATGTGGGCGGACCAGGCGGCGATCAGGGCCGGGATAGGGAAGTCCGCATGGGGAAGGATAAGGCAGAGGGCTCCACCAACGGATGACCTGCTGCTCTATGCGATTGCTGCATGTGTGCTGCAGAGGAAGAAGCTGATCATAGAGAAGTACAGCAGTATGGATGAGATTATAAGGGAATGCAACAACATGGCGGGGCAGCTCGATGTGTGGAAGCTGCTGGATGATGCCCATGACTTGGTGGTGACCCTACATGACAAAATACGATAGGATTTGAGCCTTCTCTCCTTCTTCTTTTTTCTTTCTTTTTTTGTTGTATTTTTTTTCTTCATTTATGGGGTCACAACAAAGGAGCATTCTCATAGCATGTTCTACTAATGATGTGATAATTCTACCGTAATTTGCCACCTTCAATGCTTCATGGTGGTACAAGAAAGGAAAAGAAAGAAAGGGGTAAGTAATGGAAAATGCCCTCTTTATTTGGGTTTATAGCTTTGGAAAGGTTTGGTTTTGAATAACTAGCATCATCTCCCAGAGTCTCTTTTGCTGTATCAATGGTTTTTTAGTAACTTGGGCTGTCACTTTTGTATGAGTGGAGCTCATGGTACAGCAATACTAACTGATGACATAATGGGTCCCACCATCAGTGGACCGCTGTCTCAAATATGGGTGGTTCTGGTTCTTGATTGAATGTCAACTGTGCTCTAGTTTTCTTTTTTCCAAGGGCTATTTATAGGATGTGGATTGACAGTTGGGATTCTCTGGTCTTTGAAGTATCTCTTTACATTCTGAAACTGGTACATATGGCCCGAGGCTGTCTGGGTTTCATCCATCAATGATATTGGCTGTGTTAGCCCAAAACAACCCATCAGAAGGTGATATGGGTTGTGACCCAACGCGTATCCATGGTGAACCATACGTTATGCCAAGATTCGCATATTTCAAGTGTGGATCACCACACCCTATGGATTGATCTGCATGTGGACTCCTTTGGGCTTTACTTTGATTGAACCCACATTTAGTAATTTACCAAATATTTTCACAAGCTTCTTTACGTAACTGCTAGGCGCATAATCTTCACATTATTTCATTTAACAAACTTAAACTATCATCATAATTCAATTATAAACTGTTGCATGTGATCAATGTGAAGGTCCCATTATCTTCCTCTTTGACAGAACCGTTAAACATCGAGATCCCATAATTATTACATTAATTCGATCACATCATTTGCAGGAGCCCACCAATACGATCTGAGCGCCTGGCTAATGAATCTGATATGGTGATCTCGTGTAGGACTCATCCCTGTCGTGCTCATTGTAATGTTCACCTATTATAGTCATTTTATTAACGGTCTATTCGTGGTGTCATAGTATGAGGGCTTTTTCTCTAAGCGTGGCACCCAGCTCGACTCAAAACCCTTCAGTGATGAGTCAACCTTTCACCTGGGCCTGTTTGGTTTGATGTATTTCAGGGAAATTGCAATGTATTTTACACAATTTAAGTATTAATTACAATACTTCAGGAATTTGTGATGAAAGGAATGCTGTATGACATTGACAGCTGCAACTTTTAGGTATGGAAAATGAGATGTGCTCTATAAGTCCCAGATTGATGTATATGTTTTATCCATGTCGTTCATTCATTTGTCCCAATCATTCTAGGGTATGCCTTCGAAAATGAGACATATCCAAAGCTCAAGTGGACCACACTTTTGGGAAGAACATTTAAATGGTTAGCATTCAATCTCCAATATTTTATGCAGTGTGGTCCACTTGATCTTTGAATTTGCCTTATTTTTGGGACTATACCCTAAAATGACATGTACTAATGAATGGATTGAGTGGATATAACACACACACACACACACACACACACACACATATCATGGTGGGGCTTATCATGAAATGATCACTCATCACTTTCAAACGCATGTGGTGTTGTTTGATGTATGCATTTACATGAAAATACATATACATGTACTTACATCAAACCAAATAAGCCCTAAAGTGTAACTTAACTATTCAGAAGAGAAGAAGGCACATAAAAGAGACTTGAAAGCAAGAGAGTTTGTATTGCATTGGCAAACTCAAACTCAAGAATATACAATTGCCGAGGTTAACTACTAATGAGGAACCCTCAATATATAAGACTACTAGCTAATTTAAATGAATGGTTATGATGAAGATAGGCGGCGATTATCGAACGGCCAAAAATACTCTAGAAACCTTCTAAATGATTCTACGCTAGTCTAACTTCAACACTCTAAAAACCTTCTAGATGATTCTATAGGCAAGTCTAACTTCAACGAACCCAGTATAAAACTTAAGAATCTTTTAGAGGTCTTTATACTACAGGTTTTAACTATTCTCTGCACAACTCCACATGCAATTTATAAACCTTCTAATCTTATTAGAAGAGCCAAAGTTGTACCATTCTTTAGAATTCTTTACATATCGATCTCCACATACAATTTTTAAACCTTTCAATATATTAGAAGAGCTAAAGTTCCATGTCCTATCCTTTCCTTGGTATAGTCTCTTACGATTGCCCGGGCCCCAGCATTGGGCCAGTCTGCCAGCTAGACCATGATGAGGAGAATCTGGCAATTACGAGGAAACATGAGAAGATGAGATGATTAGATTGCTGTTGTGGGAAGATTAGGAAGATTTTGAGTCAAGAATAAGATCATTCATATTAATGGCTACCATTCATTTTATCTGTCCACTGTGTAAATGGTCCAGTCACTGGGATAGGCTCACCATGTACAGTGGGGATTGGTGTGGAACAGTAATTGAGGTGGGAATCACATACACTGTTCCACTCTAACGATACGGACTGTATGGTGACCCGATGTGGTGGGATTGAATTGGGTCACAAGCCGCTATCAGAGATGAGCCTCACCCCATGTCTCTGACCTGATAACTTTCGAATCAATGCAACGTGCGTAACTCAATGGTGTGTTGATGTGGCAAAGTTCTGTGGGCCTCACCATGATGTGTGTTATATCCATAATGCACATTCATTTTGAGAGATCATTTTAATACATAAGCCTAAAAAAATGAGGCATATCCAAAGCTCAAGTGGACCACACCACAGAAAGTAGTGGGGACAACAATGCCTACCGCTGAAACCTTCCTAGAGCCTATCATGGTGTTCATTTACCATCCAACCTATTCATAAGGTCACAAAGACCTGGATGAAGATAAAGCATAAATATAAGCTTAATCCAAAACTTATGTGGCCCCCAAGAAGTTTTCAATGGTAGGCATTTCAATTCCCACTGCTTTATGAGGTGTGGTCCAATTGAGCTTTGGATCTGCCTCATATTTGGGTTCATGCCGTAGAATGGTCTCACAAAATGAATGGATGGTGTGTGTGTGTGTATATATAAGACATACATTATGGTGGTGATGAAAGAGCGGGTCGTGGAAAATTTCATGGCTAAGATGGATCAGAAAAGGCACGGTCGGCGACAGAAGTGATCCAGACCATCGGACCTTAGATCGGGCGTATCTCACAATCCGGAATGAGTTATCCGACGTAAAATATATGATTTTGGGGTAGAACGAGCTACTTTAGCCAACCAACCCCGCTACGCCGGGTTGCGCAGCCCGGATTTACGAAAAACCCCCTGATCGACGGTCGTTTCCTCGTTTTAATTTTGTTTTTACTATAAATAGTAAGTTTTAGTTTGAGTATAACTTTTCATCCGTTGGGCTTTAGGAGTTGTGTCCAACATGAAAAGTGCTTAGGATAATTAGGAGAACGGTTTGTTGAAGCCAAATAGGACACTTACTATTTTTGGCCGAAAACCTTGCGCACTAGTAGACATCGTGACCGTCTATAAATAGTAAGTTTACTATTTATAGTAAGTTGCGAATTCTAGGAGTTTTAGTTGTAGTATGAGTCTGATTTCTTTCATGTTGCTTGGTTCCCTTATTTAAAGGGGTGTAAACTCGTTTTTAATTATTCATCAATCAATTTCGAATTTATTAGAATTATTTCTATTTTCCTGCTTTTTTTCCTCGTGGATTCGAGAAGTCTCTGTGAGGAGTCCAGAGAAGCTCCATGGATTCGGAGTAGTTATCCTTGAGGAAGACGGTGATCGACCTCATCACGTTCATCCCTGCGTCAGGTGGGGGGCCCACAGAACTTTTCCATACCAACAGACCCGGAAACCTTCGTCTCTCAAACATGCTTCGTGTGGCCCCATTTCTGACAGCGGCACATGACCCGCCACCATGCAATCAGCATCCCCAATCCAATGCTTTGCTTGTTTGGCTAACGAATGTAACATCTCCAAACACTAGCAACTTCAAACGTTATACTGGGCTTCTGATTTAGCTTATGAAAATCACACCATGATGTTGCTATATTGGGCTTTTGATTTAGCTTTTGAAAATCACACCATGATGTTGCTGAGGTCGTTGATGTGGACACAAAGATGCTGACATAGCAATCCCATACATGTTGCAACCCTGTGGGCCCCACCAAGGAAATGACCCGTGAGGATCACCTCAAATCCCTTCACCACCATACATGATGTTGCAACCCGTTGGACCCCACCAAGGAAATGACCCGTGAGGGTCACCTCAAATCCCTTCACAACCACAAGCTTGCGCTCACCTGCTGTCACTGAGAGAGGATCGTCGAAGCAACGCACTGAGCTTCCCGACAAAATAGCCATGGAAGCTCAGCTGGAATGAACTCAAAATCATCTGCTGTCCCACATTTTCAATGACCTGAGCAGAGCCCAAGACCCTGAGCCCTGTTCCGCATATCAGTACCTCAGAAATCATGATGGCGATCTCCACCCTACAGGCACTGGGGCTTAGTGAGCCTTTATTCTCAATGATCCGTTATAACCCTTTTGATTCAACGATAATATATTTAGTTGGTGGCAATCTTCAACCATCTGATTGTAAAAGTAATTCCATGCATTGAGACAGCATCATGCATTATTATGATTCTGATCAAAATCAATAAATCAGTCTGGCCCACCTAGACAAGCAACTCCACAAAGCCATAGGCACCAACCCGGTATGTTTGGCAGACATCAGATTCCTGCATCAGGTGGACCCCCGTCGAGATGACAAGGACTGAAATTCAGACCATATGACTCATGAACACATGCTTATCAGTTTAGCATAACTTACATAGGCATGTAGCTTCTGTTCATTGTACAGCTAGTCAAATTCCATATAAAAACTAGAGATAGGATCCGGTTTGGAAATAGGCCTGACCAGAGCTCGACCCAATCCGAGTCCGGGTTTGGCCTGGACTAATCCGGACAGTCTGACCCAGTCAAAAGTACCGAGTCAGGTCAAGTTGGCACGAGTCGGGGAGAGAGAGAGAGAGTGGTAGGTGGCCACAAGGTTTGGAAGAGGGAGAGGGAGGGAGAGAGAGAGGGTAGTGATGGTAGTGGGTGGCTGCCGGGCTTGGAAGAGGAAGATGAGGGAGGGAGAGAGTTTGAGATCAGGTTGGGAATGGGATCGGGTAGGGTAGATATTTAAAAATTAGGATTTTTTTTAATCCCTATACCCAAATCCGAGTCGAGTCGGATTTCGGATTGAGTTGAGTCTCACCAGATCAAGTTTCAGGTTGCGTCGGGTCAAGTTACTGAGTAACTGGGACTCAACTCTGTTTGAGTTTGGATCTGGTGAAGCCTACTCAGTTCGGACTGATTCACCCATTTGGTTCGGTTCAAGTCGAGTCTGAACAAGTTGGACAAGTCGAGTCAAGTTGTCCCTTGCCCAGCCCTAATAAAAATGGCACCGACCATTAGATTGAAATTGGGTTTTGTTTGGAAGGACAGAAACCCCATTCTGGTCAGGAAAGACCAACGAATTGGCTTGGGCTCGAACAGGCAAGTGAGCTCAATGCGGCAAAGAGCCAAACTGAACACAACAGCCATTTCAGCCAACCACCATTCCCCTCAATGCAAATATAGTACTACCTTCACATGCCCGGCTTACTGCCACAAACCTCCAACCACAAAAGAATCTCAATGCAATAAGCAAAAACCACCACAGTTGAATTTCCTCCAAACATGGAAGTGATTTTATGCATCCAGCGATTACACACATCTGCCTCGTAACAAGAAAACAAAAAAAACATGAGTCTTCAAACAACAACACAATGTACGGAAATTATACTCAGTATACATAACCGACACATGCCAACGGAACGTAAGAAAGTGTCCAAACACACGAACTTATTCCACATTACCAAACCAACTACTGTTGAGAGCTCCCACGGACTCCTCAAAATGGGAAAGGAACAACGGACATGGCTGGTCGTTTCAGATTAGTCCGTTTCAATCATTTGGATTAGTCTTTTTTGGTCCAGTTCCGAACAGCAAAGGCCAGGCCCAAAATAACGAGGGGTAGAAGGATCTGTAAAATCTTTACCAAGAAACCACCCTTTCCGAGACTAGTGTCTCCCTTTTCGCGACTAGTGTAGCCAGTCACCTGGGAAGGGATATACTGACGTTTCTGTGGAACGGTGGAAGCATCAATCTTGCCTATATAGTATTGATCCAGCATTTCTTGTGCTTCTTTGCTGTGGCCAATGTCATCATAATCAGTCGTTGCATCTTTTCCTGCAAAATATCAGATGGGGCTTATTGGATGTGGTTTGTATGTCATGGCATGAGCTGACTCCCTCAGGTATTATATGATGCTCGACCATTATAGTTCAATCCAGTACCACTGGGTTGGGAATCTCCTTTCAAAACAGAAGCCATTGATCGCATGGGCCCCATCATCAAATTGGTCGTATCGGATTACAATCATGCAATGAAAAATGGACAACTGCAATTTGTAACCAATGGCCAACATTTAACCAAGGTCCTAAATCAAATCTTTAGGATCATCCAAGTGGGTGACTCCCATCCATCAGGGCCCACCATATGAACAACTAAGACCACCTAAAGGTGCAGTACAAAGCACATTTTTGTTGGGCTGAGCAAATGGTTGATTGAACATAGTAAAACTTTCCAAACTGCAACTAAAACGGTCAGTAACCAATTCCAGATCAACATGCCTAACATCATTTCCTTTCAAGATAAAAGTAAGAGGCAAGTGAAAAGAACTCATCCATAGTAAAGCAAAATGATATCAAGAAGAATGTTAGTCAAAAGTGGTGAGGAGAAAGCTACGATCGAATTCTTACCAGTTGCAGCCAGCAACACCTCAGAGCCTCCAGGATGATCCTCCATAAATGGTGTTACATCATAAACCTGACGTAGTAGTAATTTGAGAAGTATGATTAATCAATGGTCCACATAAATAGTGTAATATTCTAATCAACGACATAAGAAACCAAATTTCCATAAACCAAATAGCTTTTAACATAGCATGTGCACATAATCCAACCCTTCCAATAGGTTGGCCCTGTGATGAGGGTCACCTAGTGCAAAAAAAACAGCCCCATCTGCTTATCTGGTGGGGCCACACCATAGAAAATAATATCTAGCCATTGGTAAATTACAAAATACAAGTGTGGCCCACTTGATGAGTGGATATGGATGATTTTTGCACAAGGTGATCCTCCTGGCAGGACCGACTATTTGATGGTCGGATGTCGCATGCAATTAATAGGTTGGAAGTATCTGCTGGGTGTCCAATAACTTGTAGTCAACCTTCTCATCCGAGAAATCCATCATGATAAGAACATCTGTTGCACTGAAGACTTTAGTCCATCCCAAGTATTCATTTACCAACACCAAACTGCTTCATCATTTGAAATTTACTGATGATGGAACTCAAACAAGTCGACCATAAGTAGCCAAGGAGATGAGCTGTGAAATGTCCATACATTTTAAGAACGAAGAGGCAGGGGCGCTGCGAAAGATAATTAATTACCTGATGTGGCAACTGGGCACATGTGGAAAAATAGGTTGTGCTTGATCTAAAATCGGAATGTATCGTATTGCATCATGAATGTATAGTAATCAATTCATCTTGCAATTAAGTACAAACATCTATACCATAATATGGATATGTATTGAAAATTATCATTTGTATCACTGATGCATTCCTTACCAGATTAGTTCTATGGATAATTCAATATCATACCAGGGTTGATAATAGCAGACAGGATCATATCATCTCAGGAAAATATTTGCAATAAATTCATTCAGTCGTAATACATGTTCTGATGATAGTTGAATATTCGTTCTAGAAAAGCATTTCCAGTTGGGCCATGTTTGAATACATGTATTCCAACAGAGAGCTTTGCAAAACCCACACATGTACAAGTCAGCTATTGCACACGCCACCATACAAGCTAGCATCACAGATAGGTGAACTATCGAAGCCATCCATTAGGTGGACCTCACTGTGTGGATGTTAGTGCCCAAACATAAAGGCTATCCATTTAGTAGGTTTGCTATGCTATTAGAAATAAGTTGATGGGTTAGGAAACCTCATCTGATTTTTTCAAGACCATACATTTGTTTGGTTAATTGTGGCCCACCTGCTACTGGAATGACCTGGGTCTTGGGATAGGGAATCTACATAGTGATAACTTTCTGATGGATGGCTCGGATATTGCACCTGTCTGCCATGCTAGCATATTTGGTGGTGTGCATCAGCTGACTTGTTCTTGTCTGTTGGCTTAGCAAAGCTCTTCCAAAGGAAAAGATAAGGAAAGGTAATGATTACACCATGATTATTTCCAAGGTCACTATTAAAACATTGATTCCATTTTGAGGAGTTGTTTGGATTGCAAGTGACTCTAATATTTATATGACAATGGTTATCTTTCTTCCACTAGAGAATTCAAACTACGGAAAAAAGCGATAATTGCTTATCTAAACATCTCAAACTGTCACATCAGTGGAAAACCTTTTCCATTTCCATTGATTTCCATCGAATTGGTGATATCCAAACATGCCTTACAGTTTCATCCTTGATAACTAGCACAAAACATAGAAAAATCAAATGCAGCATCCCCAAATTTACAGTTGGATGGTGATTTTGCTTGAATATGAGATGTAGAGCCATCATATATAAAAAGTTGGAAGAGGAAAAGTGAACCAGAATACGAATGGCAAGGAACAAGAGTTTGATCATATTTAGATTGTTCTTCAAAAAAATTGCTGATAGAAAGTAAATACACTTGGAAAAATATTGCTTCAACGGTCTACATCTATGGAATGTGATGCGGACATCAGAATGGGTATCCAATACATCTTCTCTGGAATCTTCACATTACAACAAGGGACCAACATCAGAGGAACCACTAGCTAGGGAGTTCCCTGACTGTTTCAAAGGTCCTATTGTGTGCGCAAAGTGCATGCATTTATGGACGGTGGTATGTGTGCAAATGCATGCACTCTGACTGTTTCAAACTCTTACCAGTTGCATTTGTGCACATACCACCATCCACAATGAAGTGGACATACTTCAAGTGAACTGAAAATGGATCCCTCTGTGAGCCCATTTACAAATTGCAATGATATCCAAACAGGCTTTTGCTTATTCAATTTTGTACAGAAAATGCTAGACTTGGCTACTTCAGGATGACTTTAGCTCACGGCCATTTCGGTATGAAAAAGGAAATAACTTAAGGGTCGTTTGGATGCATGTAAAGTTTTAAGTTGTAAAGAGTTTACACCTAAAACAGTCAGTCCTATTTAGCTTTAAGTTGTAAAGTATTTACATGTAAACACTTGTCTATGTTTGCCATAACCTGTTAACTGTTTACAACTTGTAATGAGGTATTCACGGTAAACAGAGCTTAGAGCAATAAATCCCTATAAAATCTTCAAATGATATATGAGACTTCATTTAAGATGGATCATTGGGTTGACTCCACCTCAATAAAGCCCGGGGCCCATCCTTTGCTTAAAACAAGCATTAGGTTGGCCATAAAAGTGAACCTACTAATTCAAATGCCCTTTTATAAGGAGAAACTACTAAATATAAATTGTTAACCATAAACCACAATCAAATTAATAGCAATTAAAAGGTTTAAACGTAATATTCAATTTATATATATTTTTGAACATTCATAATATTCAATAGTTATCACTCAAAACAACTTCAAAAGGTGCATTTATATATATATATATATATATATATATATATGATGTGTGTGTGTGTATATATCACACACACACACACATCATATCGTCGTTGATGGTAGAGAGATTTTACAACTCCCACACCTTTCCCGCCAATTCCAATTCATTTTTAGTATATTTATCTATTGTGTCCCAAAGGTGGCCGATCTTTGCATCACATTACCATGGGGAGTTAACTTTTTCTTCTTGGGTGTTTTACGCGTGTAGAGGATTCTGATGCAGCTACAATCGTATACAACACTTGTTACACGCACCCAAGCCCTTTAAGCCTACCATGTCATATATGTGAAAAATCTTCTCCCTCCATATAACCCCTGCGCAAATGACAGACAATGGTTGCTGGTCTCTAGAGACAGAGAAGAAGAGAGGTAAAGCAGGGTGGGGTCGCTCATCTCTATTGGAGGACAAAGGGGTCGTTGGTAGCCAGAGAAAGGGAAGAAGCGAGGAGTCTTTGGTCACCAGATGGAAGCAAGGAACAAGATAGGATGTGGCCATCGAGGTTAGGAAGGAGAGATGTCGCAATTTGCTGACTGCAAGGGGAGGGGGATTTATAGGCATCCTAATGACCCCTTGGGGGCTGTTTCGATTCACTGAAATAGTGGGGAAAGAAAAGGAGTTTCTCGAGAAACCCATTATCCGTTGTTCGTGAATGCCCATGCTTTCAAAAAGAGTCGGAAATCACGTTTCCCACATGGGAAATTTTCCTTCAAAACTGCCCATTTATTTTCTCACGTACACATTGAACAACGGTTTAGTGGGCATGTACCTATTTGTTAGAAGAAGAAATGCTTGTACTATGACGCAAGCAGTGTTTGAAGTACAGCATCGTTACAAGTTTCGTTAAACAAGGATATGAAAACAATATCGATATTAATGATAATATCGTCGATAACCGGAAATGCAAGGAAACATTAGGGATGCATGAGGAAAACAGTGAAATTTTTCAATGAAACTTCAAGAGATGCTAAAATACACATATTTGCATATTTAAGAATATAAAAAATTGCAAAAAGAATGCATACATAATAAGTTTCCATTTAATACGGGGCCTACGGCTAAAGGCATGTGCTGCCTTTAGAAATCGGTCCAACCATCCCATTTGCCCATCCCATCCATCCATCCAACCTTCCATCCAAACATCTATTCATATTTCAAAATATTGAAAACATACGATATTTCACTGAGAAATCGTCGACAATTGGAAAGAAAATGAAAGATTGTGATCTTGAGATCGCCCATGTTGTGATAATGATAATATTGCGATACTATTGATATTGTTGTCAACAAATTGAACACTGCATACAACTGTGCACCCATAAAAAAAATTGAAATGATTTTTTTTAATAAACAAATTTTTGGCAATATTTAAAAAATATAGCTAATAAACTGGTGATACAAGCGATACCTGGAATATACAAAGTAAAAAATATTGGCGATATACAAGTGATACCTGGAATTTACACAATTGAAAATGTTGGCGATACATTGGCGATATCAATACATTGGCAATACAAGTAGGGTTGTACATGAACCGAGTTAACTCGATTAGCTCGCTCGACTCGACTCGAAAAAGCTCGATTCGACTCAGTTCGAAACTGAGATCGAGTCGAGTCGAGCTGATTTTTTGAGCTCAAAAAAATTTCGAACCGAGTTCGAGCTTGCTCGAGCTCAACTCGACTCGGATCGAACCCCAACTCGAATCGAACTCGAATCAAACCAATTCGGTAACTCGATTACTTTGATATTGATGTTGCTCACTAAGTGTTTGATGAAATGACACAACGAAGTGTTGGTTGGTGGCAAGGAAGGTATGTATATGAAACAAATACCATTTTTTCTTGATTTTGATGTTGCCTACAAGGTGTTTGATGAAATACCTGTAAACAGCTGTTGTTGTTTTACATACAGTAAGAAATTGAAAGTGCACTCTATGTATTTGTGAAAATGTCACACAGGCTCGATTTTGGCTCGAACTCAGTTCGAATTGGCCTGAGCTGCTAACCAAACCGAGCTGAGCTAGCTAGTCAGGCTCCAGGACCAAGCCAAGCCGAGTTCGAGCAGGGGTCAACTAGTGGTCGAGCTGAGTTGAGTTGTGCCAAGCTCGACTCAGTTCGACTCGTGTACACCTCTAAATACAAGCAACACCATTAATTTACACTGTCAGAAATATTGGTGATACATCGCCAATACCTAGAATTTCGAATACTACAAGTTCTATCGATATCGCTACTAATGTTATCGGGATAGCCGAGCTAGAGATACAGATAATATTGGAGATACTTCGAAGAATGGACGCAGGGAAGAGCTTGAAGAGATTATGAGAAAGATCACCGCCTTTCTCAAGTGATTAAAAGGCCTTGAGAATCCAGAAGGTAGTTCTTGAATTTATAAGAAATAATAAGAGAAAACTCAAATAATTTTATTGAATAATGCCTAATTTGTATGATTTCTCAATTACACCACTAATAAAGGAAAAAATAAAACCCTAATTCATAATCACCAAAAATAGCAAAATTCTAACCCCAATTGACAAAAGCCTAATTTGATAAAAATAGAAAGTCCAGATAAACCTTATTGGAGAAGTCCTAGTATGATTACAAGTAATTTCTAAAAAAGATGGAAATCTAAAACTCTAAAAATAAGAAACTACGACAAAATCAAATTTCCTAAAAATAGTAATTTTTCACTAAAATTCCATTTTTGAAATGAAAGTGTATGTTTTCTCGCAAAACAGGCAGATGTGACCCACTATGTGGATCGGTTGATCCCGTATGGCCCATTACGATAAGGAATCAAAGATTGATAGGTCATGCATCCCATAATGATACCCAGATCAAAAGTCATGGCCGATTTACGGTTCGCACTTCAAACAGCAATTTCTCCCTATCCGGATTGAATTTCTTCAAATCGGACGCGCTTGCCCAATTACGTCATGCCCTACGGACAACTAGGCCCGGATCTGATGGATTACTTCCACTTCTGTTTGGCCTTCTTTTGGTCCAACTATGCTAGGAATGTATATGTGCCATGTCCTACATCATACTAGAGCAGAGTATGATGGATGAAACATGAGTAGTTAAAATTTGTCCATATTCCATACAAGAAAACGAAATTATACTGTCTAATCTATGTGTACCAGTTCAGATGAAACATGAAATAAAAAATCTGCTTATTTGATTATTTGACTATTAGGTTGTTGGATATTTAATGTACAGTTAACAATGAAAAGTGTCCAATGGTCTTGGTTCAACAAACAAGTGTCCACGGATCAAAGGTTAGGATTGTTCAGCCAATTTAGTTTCTGGACTGTAACTTTGCAACGGTGGGTCCTACAAATTTGTCAGTTTAATTTGTGTTATCCTATGCCATTTATTCTATTTCTACGTGCTTGTGCATCAAGAGTCATACATTGCAAGATTATCAAATTAATCCCTCTTCTGTACATGAGCCCATTGGCACGTGTAGGTAGGGGTGTGGTAATTTTCGCTAACTACGCATGAGCCCACCGTGTTTTGTATGGAAAATCCACTTTGCCTATTAGGTGCCCCCTTAATGTTACACACTAGGGTTGAAAATCAGCCCGATCCACAACTTAAGTGGGCCACACTACTGACAACAATGGACAGAAAATGCCTTTCATAGTTTTGTGGGAGACCACTATAGTGTCCATATTCCATCCAATCCATTAAAACAGTACCCCTCATCATGATGAACAGAGATTTCAAAAATCAGCCCCATCCAAAACTTAAGAGGGCCTCCCCACATTAACTTGTGATTTTATGTGTTATTTAAATTGTTTAAGATGGTGTGGCCTACCTAAGTTTTAGATCAAGCTGAATTTTGGGTTGTACGATGAACATTAGTAGCGGCACCAGATGAACAAAGTGGATATAACAGCCAAGAAAACATAACTTTGCCAACTTATTTAGAAACAAATCCGAATTTCTTAAGAAAATGTTGTCAATAAACAAACATGGGAAATAGTATTTCCTTTCCCATGCTTTCCAGGAAACAAGCTTTCTGAAGAGAAATATGGCTTTTCCCACACTTTCCACCAATCCAAACAGGCCCTTAAATAAAATTTCTTATTAGAATCTCCGAAAATTCAAAGAAGGGTCTTTAGTTGAATTGCAAATGGACCCATCGGTGGGGCCACTTATGGATTGCATATACACCCAAAGAAGCTTTTGCTAATTCATCTTTTGTACAGAATACACTTGAATTTGCTAATTCAGGGGACTTTAGCTCGTGGTCATTTCAGCAGGAGAGAGGAAATAACTTGGGGAATTTCTATCGTATTAGAATATCCAAATTTTAAATAAATAAGGTTTTCTGAGTCGTATTTAAAGAAACAGCTCTGAAATTCTTACTTACCAGATGGAATTGCTTCATGATTCTTGGAAATTCTACTAATAAGAGTAGAAATACCAAAAATTGCAAACTTGAGCTCTGTGTGTGTGTGTGTGTTTTCCTCTTTATATTTTTTCTTGTTGATTTTCCTCTACCAATTTTGATTTGAGATGTTCATCTTCTCCATGTGGATGGATCTTCCAGGGTCATTTAGGGGCTTAAGCCTGAAGTTCTGGCCCAATAAACATATGTGCCTTTCATCATCTTTCCTGGGCCCAGCCCAAAATCGACTCGTTGACCACGACCCTTTCCTTATCTTCTCCCTCCCGCGAAAATCAAAATCCCTCGTTTTTGCAGGGGCCCACAAGATCCTCACCAAGTTTCTCTCTCTCTCTCTCTCTCTCTCTCTCTCTCTCTCTCTCTCTCTCACACACACACACACACACACACACACAAACACACACACACACACACACCAGACCTCAAAAACCAAAAACCCACAAGGAACAGAAAATCCATTTAAAAAGGAGAAGAAGAAGAAGAAGACGAAGAAGGTGAGAATAATCAAGTGGCAGGAGATGTAATAAAAGGCAAAAACCTGACCTTTCCATGAATAATAAGCCAGCAATCGTTCGTTACGGCATGCTTTTTAACCTCTTCAAACACATAGTTTTTCGAATTCGAAGCCATCTCCATCCCGGATCTCACACGCAAACACCAGATTCCAGAATCCTTTTGGAATCGGATTTCAGATCCGAAGATGGGAACTAAGAAGGGGGGGGAGATGAAGTTCGTCTCCCTCGTTTTCTTCGTATCTGGTGACGCGCGATCGTCGGCATCTTAAATAGTTCCAACTCTGCTGAGATTTTCGGACACCGGTTGCGCAATTACCTTCTCATCCCTACCTTCCCGTCGGAATTACCACCAGCATGATTCATGACTTCGGTGGGACAGTCCCGAATTGACCGACACCAGATTAGGTGAGACCCTGGCCTCACGCAAAAAGTTGCGGCCCTTTCCGTACGGTTACCGTGGGGGCACAACTTGATGTATGTATTATGTATCCACGCCGTCCATCCGTTCCTATATATCATTTTAGGGCATTGAACCAAAAATGACACAGATCCAATTCTCAGGTGGACCATACCATAAGAAATAATGGTGATTGACCATTAATGGGCCACGAAGGTTTTGGATCAAGCTGATATTTGTTTTTTTCCTTCATCCAGGCTTACGTGTCATTATCAATATATTGGATGGTAATTAAACACTATGAAAATTTTAAGGTATGACCTAAGAAGTTTTTAACAATAGGACAGCCAATCACCATTGTTTCTTGTGATATGGTCCACTATAATAATTAGATATGTTCCATTTTTAGATCAATGCTCTAAAATGATCTGAAAAAACGGATGGATGGCTTGGGCACATAGTATGTATATCAAAATGAGCCCCATGGACACCTAATTTACTTTTTAATGGATTATTAATAAAAATATATTTAAATTATAATTTAATATAAATAAGTGCTCGCCGTGATATTTTTAACCCATATCTCTTTAAGCCCTTCACCTTTTTACTCTTTTCATATAAAAATATCCCTTTATTAGTAATATTCTCCTATGGCCGTAGCTTTTGCTAAAGGTTGGGAGGACTTTCGAGAATGGTGTGGCCTTAACTAATAACTTAGGTAACCTTTTAGTTGATTTAATTCGTTTACTTTAATTGAACAGTTGTGAATCTACGTTAGGATCAATTTAAAAATAAAAAAATAAAAATTGGAGCTATCTATGGCTTAAAACTGCATTATCACTGTAAGTTAATTTCAAATTGTTTTTTCTAATATGTTCCATCCGTGATAAGTTTTACCCTCAAACTTAGATAGATAGCGTGAAATTAAAATCATTTCATGTAGACGACTTGGATCTGCTGCAAAACGATTTAATAGGCCCCACACAGGATGTGAAATGAGTTCAATAGGTGGGTCCCTTGCATGAAAAGGTCGTTTAGTCTTTTCTTTCTTTTTCTTCTTCATTTTTTTCATGGGAGGGGTTCATTTTACCCATTAGGACTGTTACCCATTAGAACTGTTGCCACCTCTGTAGGACTCACTCCGGCGAACTTCCGACGTGCATCCGGTGTCATTCTCTTAATTATACGAGCTTCTGAGTGTTTTTTTTTTTTTAAAGATTTCTGGTATTATGAAAATATACATAACTCCTTCAGTATATATCTGATTTGGTTGATCCTATACTCGTTAAAAAGGTAAGTTGATGAACTTTCAAATGAAATTAGAATAACCTCATTTGAACCTCATTTAATTTCTCAAAATTGGGCCCAAAGTTACTGTGGTTTGCCCATACTCATTATGGATCGTCGGTCCCATAAAAATGGTCATAACACTGTCATTACATATTGGTGATCTTATAATTGTTAGAAATATAATTAAATAAAACTTCAAATATATTTGGAATTACCTCATTTAAACACCATTTGATTTCTTAAAAGTGGGTCTAAAGTTACTATGGTTCGTCGATATTCACTATGAATTGTAAATCCCATGAAAATCATCATAAGTCCCTTGTTACATGTTTAAGGGGGTATACTTATGCTCGTTGGAAAGTTAATTTGAAGAAATTTTAAATGTATTTAAAATTATCTTATTTTGGACACCATTTGATTGCCCAAAAGTAGGCTAAATTTTAATATTTTTGAATATCTCATTCAATAATAAATATCATAATAGACTTTTGGCCTACTTTTAGGTAATAAAATAATATCCAAATGAGGTGATTTCTAAAGATATTTAAAATTTCATCAAGTTATCTTTCTAGTAAGTATAAGATCATATAAATCAAACATGTAATGAGGGAGTTATGATCAATTTTGTAGGATTTACGATCCATAGTAAGTTTCACAACCCATAGTAAATTTGAGCCCACTTTTGGACAATCAAATGGTGTCCAAATAAGGTAATTCTAAAGCCATTTGAAATCTCATCAAATTACTTTTTTAATGAGTATAAGATCACCTAAATTGAATATGGAACGAGTGAGTTATAACAGTTTTCATGGAATCGGTGATTTAAAGTGAGTATCAGAAACCATGATAATTTTGGGTTTACTTTTGGAGAAACAAATTATTTTCTTATGAGATGATTTAAAATTCATTTGGAAGTTCATCAAATAACCTTTTCAATGAGACTTGCGATTCATAATGAATACCGACGATCCACAATGAATATTGGTAAACCATAGTAACTTTAGTTCCAATTTTGGATAATTAAATGGTGTCCAAATGAGGTGATTCTAAATCTATTTAAATTTTCATTAAATTACCTTTTCAACAAGCATAACATCACCAAAATCGGGCATGTAACGAGGGAGTTATGACTATATTCGTGGGACTAATGATTTATAGTAAACACCAACGATCTACAGTGAGTATCCGCAAACCACAATAGCTTTGGGCTCACTTTTGGACAATTAAATGGTGTCCAAATGAGGCGATTCTAAATTAATTTAAAATTTTATCAAATTTCATTTTTAATAAGTACAAGATTACATAAATTGGACATGTAACGAGAGAGTTATGATTTTTTTTCATGGGATATAAGATTCCTAAGGAGTTATGACTGTTAGTGCACTTATTTGTTAATTATGTGGGTCCATGAGTTAGTGAGTCAGTTGAGCCCTTGGAAGCAGAAGACCGAAGACACAAGAGGACATAAAATATTAAAGAGTGAATAATAGGTAAATTATAAGGTGCCTTGGTGACCCTTACCTTAGACCCAAAACAACTTAGCCTCTAAATGATTCATTCTTAAATAGGTAAACCTTTATTTGATCAATACATGATCCTATGATCTTAATTTGATCATGATTAGATAAGGCTTTAGAGGTGTAAAGTTACTGATAATCATTCAGCCTAGTTTAACAGTTTTCTATATACTGTTTATTGAAGATTAATCAAATTAACACATTTTTGATCAATTTGATTCGATTAAATAGTTCGATCGAAAGTGGTCAAAATAGTCCATCAACCAAATTGCACATCCCTAAATCTTCTTGATCGAATTGATAAAACTTCGATCAATCTCGATCGAATTGATGATTGATCAACAGGCTTAGTCGATTGATCAAATGTGTCATTTCTTGTTTATTTTTTTACCATTATAAATTTGTTTATTTATAAAAGGCAGTCAGACCTTAAGCATTTTGATAAGTTTTTTATGCAATTAGAGCTTAGGTGATTCCTTAGTCATATCTCTTATCTTAAGCTTATATATTTATGAGATTCAAGTCATATCATTGAGCTTTATCATTCTAATGAGAATTCCAACCTCTATTACAAAGATGATCTTAATCTATGCAGTTTTCTAAAGATTAGAAGGTAAGTTTATAAACATATCTTTATACATATCATTTAAAAGACTCATTTAGGTGAATCCCCTTTGGAATTCAATTATTTATTAGTTGTAGAAAATTTCACCAACCTCTCACCACATTGGTCTCTTTATAGTTACATTACATGTAAAGTAGTCGATCGTGGCGCTGGACCATTCGACTTTAACGATTGTGGGAGCAAATGATATGCTGATTCAAGCACGGGAGATTATTGAAGAAGAATCTCAAGAAGGCGCAACAACAGAGCTCAATCTAACAAGCAAGGTTGCCAATTTAGAGTCCACACACTCTTTTCTTGTGCAGGATTGAGTGTGGAGTTTATGACCCAAACTCAAATACGTTCTTGTGTAGGACGTAGGCTCTTGTATATGACCAAATTCACTAGACACAGGTGTGTGCATATTAGTCTTCATGGAGAGCCTCCGGCGGGAGTATACATGAGGCCTTAGATTAAGACCACATTCACTATACACAACTGTATATATGTTACTCTCCACGGGGAGCCTCCAGTGTGTGTAGAGTCTTAGCTTAGGACCATTAGTAGTTGTTGGTTAGATGATAAAAAACCAACTAAGTCTCTTGCTAGAACTACTGACACAGGTGGAAACGTGTATCTCCGACACGGGAGTGTACATATAGGTTAGTGGGTTAGCTTAGAAGAAATCATTGTAAATGTTAAATGTGAATATGATCTAAAACCTCCAATAGTGAAATTCTGGTACACTCGAGAAAAGTGTGTCCACCGAAAGTAGAATAGACAAGTAACTAAACAACTATATATGTTTATGTTTGTGATTGTCATTTGTGCACATTTTTATTCAAGCTTATGAGTTTAATTTATTAAATTATATGAGTGCTTAAGTGAATTGAATGTGAGGTACCTAATTATAAAAGATCACTATTTCTTTTATATGTTAATTACTTATAATGATGCATCTATTTGTAATCTATGTTATTGGACCCGCTTAGCTTAGAAACCTAAGTGTTAATTGCCTTATTAGGTTGAATTGATAAATCATTTAATTAGGCAAGAATTTTTAAGTGGTCTTATTCGCCCCACCTTTTTTAAAACTTAGCCATAACTTTATGCTCTGCCAAGATTTTGCACATGTTGTGGTAAACAATCCACACAATTTCAATGATAGTTATAACTTTTATCCATTACAAGATTCATCCATTTTAATATCTATCATATTCATTTATTACAACATTCTTTCATATCAAAATTCATCAGTTATAACATTCTTCTATTATAAAATTTATCAATTTTACAAACTTTCATAATTCATACCTATAAAAAATAATTATAAAGGGAACTACCACTCCCTTTTCTCTTTTACAAATTCTCATCATTGATACCAACTAACAAAAAAATACACGCACACACACATACAAAAAAGCCACCATTATCCTAACATAAACGTTCATTTGACCATCATACTTTATATGTTGAAGAGTGTGGCAAGAAATATTAAAAAAAAACACACACTTAGAAGATCGCTGAAATGGAGGGAATGACATAGAGAGCTCATCAAAGTGAGTCCCATGAAGGTAACAATGATTATAATAGCTAAATGTTCCCTCTCGTGAAAAAATAAAGAAAATGTTAATGGTCTTCACATGTAAAGGACCCGCCTATTTAACTCGTCCCACATATTATGTGGGACCCACTGAATCGTCTTGTAATAGATACAAACTATCGACATGAAATAGTTTTAATTTCATACCATCTGTCTAAGTTTGAAGATAAAACTTATCATGATGGAGTACACTGGAAGAAACAATTTGGAATTAACACACGACGTTAATGCAATTGATGGCCACAATTAGCTACAAATTTTTTGAAATGACCTTATCGTGGGTTCACGACTATCTGATTAAAGTTAACGGATCAAATCAGTTAAGGGGTGGCTCTAACTGTTAATTTAATGGGGCCCACCCCATTCTCAAAAGGCCCTTTCAACTTTCGCAATTACTTAATAACATATGAGGCAGCAGTAAATGGGCATTTTTGTCATTTGAAAAGCTAAACTATATATAGTAGGCTTAAACATATATAAATTCAAAATCTAATATAAATACCAAAATTTTATTATGCCACGTTTGAAGGTTATTTTAACTAATAATGCCTCCGTGCTTGACTGACGCCCTCTGTTGTCTGCTTTTTATTTTTTTTATTAGTAATATTATTATTATGAGTTCGTCTTACATCAGTCTCCGTGTAATGGGTCCATATGGGAGTTTTCCAATGATCTAAACCGTCCATATTTTGTAGTAGAAGATATAATGATATTTACCATATACATAGATGAAATTAGAACAATGAAAAGAGGATTTTCAGTGGCTGAAATTTGAATATAAATTAGAAGGTTTTGATCATGAATAAAGTTTAATTGTGATAAAACAGATCATATACTGTATTAAATAGAATATAGACGGTTCAAATCCTTGGACTATCTCAACATGTGGACCCCACTAGGTGGCGCCACACGCTAGATTCCTTATCACGACTGAGGAAAAAATGACTTTTATTATTGATGCACAAGAAACTCATATTCTTACTCTGTTTTTAATGCGATTCGCGCATGCAAAGATAAGAACAATGTATTAGAGTTAAGCGCATCTACATCGTATAAGCGTGCGTGATCCAAGCCATTCATCACATAGATCCCACAATTATGGACATAAAATGGGCATTTTAATTATCATGTAAGCAAATCGAATAACTCGAACTAGATTTTTTTTATTTGTTCATTTTTTTTATCATATACTAGTGAACCATATATGCTGATGAGATAGATCTTGGGCCAAGTTAATTTAAGGTAGGTTTAACCTGATAATTAGCCAGGATCCACTCGAGTGCTCGCGAAATGGCTTTATCAGGATCCACTTGAACTAGATTATTTTTATCTGTTCATTTTTATACAGTTTTTCTCTGAACGCTTTTAAGTTTCAGTTTTCACTTTTCAGGAGAAATTTCCAACTGTACGACCCATTTATGGCCCATTTTCGAGACGAAGCCCACATAATTTTACCTTCCAAGAATAAGTCTCAGCTGTACGGACGACTTGTCAAAAGTCAAAAATGCCCCTGCCTTTTCCGCTTCAAGCGGATCAGTTGGTGCGGCCTAAGGCTGTGCCGCTATGGCTATGGATTAAAACCGTAGCCATTAAAAAAAATACGGCCCTCTGTACATCCATGCGGTAGTGCCGCCCGGGTGCGGTACTGCCGCCCAGTTTTTTTTTTTTTTTTAATTGGGTGGGTCCCATCGTGGGCCCTACATAATTTTGAATGGCCCCACACTAAATGTTTATGATTTTGGTGGGCCCTACATCCACCTGTGTACTTTTTTTTCCATGGATAATTTTATTCTACGTACATTTTTTCTGTGAAGCGAATTAACCATGAAATGCATGGAAATGACCGTGAAGTGAAGCGAATTAAGCATAAAATGCGTGGAAATGACCGTCAAGTGAAGGGAATTGGTCATGAAATGTATGCAAATGACCATGAATCAACACGGAATCATCAGGAATGACCGTGAAATGCATGGAAATGACCATCAAGCGAAGCGAATTGACCGTGAAATGCGTGGAAATGACAGTGAAGTGAAGGGAATTGACCGTGAAGTGCATCGAAATGACCATTAATCTAAACAGAATCGCTGGAAATGACCTTGAAATGCATGAAAATGACAGTGAAGTGAAGCGAATTGACCGTGAAATGTGTGAAAATGACCGTGAAGTGAAGGAAATTGACCATGAAAAATGTATGGAAATGACTGTGAATCAACACGGAATCGACGGGAATGACCGTGAAATGCATGAAAATGACCGTGAAGTGGAGCGAATTGATCATGAAATGCATGGAAATGACTATGAAGTGAAGGGAATTGACCGTGAATCAACACAGAATCGCCGGGAATAACCGTGAAATGCATGGAAATGACCGTGAAGTGGAGCTAATTGACTGTGAAATGCGTGGAAATGCCCGTGAAGTGAAGGGAATTGACCGTGAAATGCATGGAAATGACCGTGAATCAACACGGAATCGCCGGGAATGACTGTGAAATGTACGAAAATGACCGTGAAGTGAAGCGAATTGACCGTGAAATATGTGGAAATGACCATGAAGTGAAGAAAATTTGTAAGTGTTATAGTTTATAACCCCTTGTTATTGTCAAATTTGTGGTGACAAAGACACTACTTTGAAACTTGTATATGAGATTCAAGAAGCTTTCAAGATCTCAGAAGTGTTCAAGTTCAAAAAGCTTTCAAGATCTCAGAAGTGTTCAAGTTCAAGAAGCCTTCAAGTTCAAAGATCTTAGGCTTTGTTATACTCAAGGTCACTTGTCTTCAAGTTTCAATGTCCTTACTTCACTATTGAGGTAAGACTAACCTTAGGTTGACCTTTAGAGTATGAAATTTTGGATACATAATTCATATGTGTTTTATATATAAATTTAGTCTGTTCTAAGACTAGTCCTGGACCTTGTTCGACTAGTCCTAGCACTGGTTCGACCAGTCCAAGAAATTTCATGACCTGTCCTAAGTTGTTGAGAATTTTCAGAATTTTTTGGTTACTCTTCGACCAGTCCTGGTGACTGTTCGACCAATCGTAGGAACAGTGTCGACTGGTTCTTCGACCAGCCATAGACCTTCTACTCAAAGTCCAGCAATGAATTTCATAAGTCTACGACCAGTCGCGAGGAACCTACAACCAGTCGAAGGTAACCTACGACTAGTTGTAGGGTACCCACGACCGGTCGTGAAACCGTCTTATCTTATCCCGCTCAAAATTTTAAATGTCTGTTGGTTCTAAGACCAGTCGTAGAGGTCTTAAGACCAGTCAAATACGTGATTTTCTTGCCTATAAATTGAACACGAATTTCAGAGGTTTGATGTGTAATTCAAGTATATTCAAAGCTCCACTCTAAGATAAGTTAGTATTCATTTTAAGCTACACTGTGTGTAATTTCTATTCTCTTTTATTAGCTTTCATTATTTGATTTTGTTCCTAAATTCTAATCTAATTTGAAAAGAGGAATTGTTGTATTGCTTCTTCTTGGAATTAAAATCAAATAGAGCTACGCTCAATTTGGTTTAATTTAAAATCAATTAGAACTAGAACTATTGTAAAGTGAGTTTAGACATTGAACTTGGACATTCAATCATCTACTCTGACTTGGTTCTTCTGGGCTGCTACAACGAAAGAGATATTCAAGTATCTTACATTTAATTGTAAATTCCTTTTTATTTTGGTTTTGTTTGGAATTTGCCAGAAAAATCTCATTGTATTGGTTATCTGAGGAGAGCCAGGAAAACTCGGAAGTGTGGTTTTTTAATTGTGTAAGCCCACATAGAAAGACACAATTGTAAAGTTTTGGGTGAACCTATAAAAACCTAACTTGATAATGAATGCTAAAATCCCGTGTGAGGATATTAGGAGTGGAATAGCATTCTGTGTGGCTGTTGTTGAACAGTTGGTGAACACACAGGCGAACCACTATAATCATTTATGTCTCGTGGTTGAATGGTTTATATTTTATATCTTTTATTATTCATCTGTGGGTTGTATATGTGAATATGAATGTTATAATCATTTATTTCGAGCATTGTAGGAATGTTATAATAATTTAGCAATTATTTCTTTCAATTCCTTTATCAGCATTCTTATTTGTTCTAGTAAGGTTGCCCTGTCATTTCTATGGTGCATGGTTGTCCTTAGAACAGTATATAATTGATTGTAGTTTATTCTTCTGTACTGTTTGCATTTAATTTTCTTTTCCTCTTCGATTTGAGTTTTGATACAAAGACCATTCTAAAAATAAGGTTGTCCTACCATAAACTCTAATTTTTGGTGTAAGGTTGTCCTTAGAATAACATTTGTATTAACCTTTCAAGATCTGAATTTTGAGGTTGTTTTACATTCTTTACATTCCTGCATTGGGATTGGTTTACTTTAATTGTTGGCTATCGTATTTGTTTAATTTTTACTGTTACAAATTTTATTTGGCATTATCTTATTCACCCCCCTCCCCCCCAAGGACATATAGCTAAGTCTGTTCATGTGGTATCAAAGCCTAATAGCCCTTTTTTCTTTATTCTTAGATTTATTTCCTGAGCTAACGATTTAAGCTATTTAAGATGTCAAATTTTGATAACCTATCAGTCACTAGGCCACCACCCTTTGATGGCTCCAACTATGCCTATTGGAAAGCCAAGATGAAAATATTCTTAAATTCCATGGATGAAAGTGTGTGGCTGGCCACTGTGAATGGTTGAAACCCTCCTACCACTGAAGTAACTGGAGTTGATGGTTCAAAATCTATGAGAATAACACTTTATTTCTCGTGGACCACACTTCAGAAAAGTGAGAGTACTGCAAATGCTAAAGCACTAAATGCAATCACTTGTGCACTATCACCGGATGAATTCAAAAGAATTATATCTTGTGATTCTTTAAAACAAGCTTGGGATATATTAGAAATGACACACGAGGGTACCTCAATTGTCAAGAAATCAAAAGTCCAACTCCTTACAACTAAATTTGAAGAAAATCTGAATAGTAAATGTGAAAATGAAGATGATCTTCAAGATGCCTATAATGCCCTATACAAGGAGAGTTGTAAAATTCCGGTAAAACTGAAACTTCAAAAAGAGAAATTTTCTAAAATTAAAGAACTTTACGAATCTCTTGTTTTAAAAAAATTCCATATTTCAAACTTTGAAAAAATAAAATGCGATTTGGATTTTAAGACTGCCCAAGTTAAAACTCTTAAATCTGAAAATGACCAATTAAAACATGAAGTCTCTTCTCTCTTGAGTTTAAAGGAAACTTGAAAATATATCCAAGGTGATTCTAATTTAGAAAAACTCTTATCAGGATCGAGAAAAAGTGGTGATCGATCCGGTCTAGGTTATGATAAGAATTTTTCTCCTAAACTGAAGAATGCACCTCTTAAGTTTGTAAAAGGAGAGACCTTAAACTCAAAAGGGAAAGAACAAGTGTTTTCTAAAGACCCTAAGTCTGTTTAAAAATCTGAAGGAAATTATTTCAACTATAAAAAGCATAACCAAAACCCTTTGGCTAAAAAGATAGTTGATTTACTTAAGGAGCTTCTAAAGTCTAACTCAATAGGTCCTACTTATAATGCTTACAATCGGAATAAAACCAACTATCCACCCAAACCGAAAATGGTTATGAAATGGATTCCAAAGGTCACTTGCTTGGTTGCCCACACTGCTTTCAAAGCTACAAGCCATTCAAAGTGGTACCTAGATAGTGGATGTTTCAGGCATATGACAAGCGACAAGGCTCTATTCACCGATCTAAAAGATATGACTGATGGTTCAGTCACATTTGGTGATGGCAGTAACTACAAAATTATGGGCCAAGGTATGGTTCAACTCTATAACCTTCCGTTTTTTAAGAATGTCTTATATGTTGAAGGACTAAAACATAATTTGCTAAGCATATCTCAAATATGCGATAATAACCATAGTGTTCGGTTTTCTAATCAAAGCTGTGAGATTCTAAACAACAAGGGTTCAGTAATATTAACTGGACGAGAACGTCTGAAAACTGCTATATTGTTAGTGAATCCAGCTTATCTAATCAAACATGTTACATGGTCCATACAGATGAGATTGAATTATGGCACAAACGTCTTGGACATGTACACTACCGAAATTTATTTAGATTGAGCAAAAAGAAACTTATAAGAGGTCTATCCAAACTTCAAAAGTTAGATAAGATATGTGGTGAATGCCAGTTTGACAAATAAATAAGGAACTCACACAAAAAGGTGAATTCTAATACCACATCAAGACCACTCGAACTTCTCCACATGGATCTAATAGGACCCACCAGAACGGAGAGTCGTGGTGGCAAAAGGTATATCTTGGTAATAGTAAATGACTTTACTAGATATACATGGGTAGTCTTCTTAAGGGACAAATCAGAAACCCTTGAAGAAGTAAAAAAAGTTCTTAAAATGATTCAAATTGAAAAAGGTTCTCAAATCAGTAAGATTCGTAGTGATCATGGATCTGAATTTGAGAATAGTAGTTTTGAGAAGTTCTATAGCGACCAAGGAATATTACATGAATTCTCAGTGCCCAAAACTCCACAACAAAATGAGATAATGGAAAGAAAAAATAGAGTGCTACAAAAAATGACTAATGTCATATTGAATAGCATGAAGCTCTCTAAGAATCTTTGGGCTGAAGTAGTCAATACAGTTTGCTATATTATTAACCAAGTTTACACTACTAAAGGCAATAATAAAACGGCTTATGAAATGTGGTTCTATAAAAAGCTTACTATCAAATACTTTTGAGTTTTTGGCAACAAGTGTTATATTTTATGAGATCGTGAAAATCTGAAAAAATTTGATACGAAAAGTGATGAATGGTCTTTTTAGGGTATTCTTTAAATAGTCGTGCTTATAGGGTTCTGAACAAAAGGACTGGTGTGATTCAAGAGTCTATCAATGTGGTCATTGATGATCACTTAAATACACCAGTCTCAAGTTCAGATAATGATGAAGTTTTTGTAGTTGATAAACCTAATACTTTATCTAATCAGACTGATTCTGAACTAAGGACTGTTAAAGATCATCCAACTACTTAAATTCTTGGAAACCCTCTCACTGGTGTGCGTACTCGTAGACAACTTAATGATATATGTAATTATGTATGTTTTACATCTTAGATAGAACCATCTAGCGTAAAAGAAGCCCTTGCTGATGAAAACTGGATTGTTGCGATGCAAGAAGAACTTAACCTATTCGTAAGAAATGATGTTTGGTATCTCGTACCTAGACCCAAAGATAAACACATCATTGGAACAAAATGGATTTTCAAGAATAAGTTTGATGAGCTTGGAAATATAATTAGGAACAAGGCTAAGCTGGTGGTACAAAGTTACACTTAAATTGAAGGTATTGATTTTGATGAAACATTTGCACCAGTTGCACGTCTTGAATCAATCAGACTATTTATATCCATTGCATGTTTTAGAAAAATCAAGATTTATCAAATGGATATGAAAAGTGCTTTCTTAAATGGTGATTTACATGAGGAAGTTTATATTGAACAACTAATGGGCATTGAAGATCCCAAAAATGCTGATCATGTGTATCGCCTTAAAAAGGCACTTTACGGATTAAAACAAGCTCCCAGGACATGGTATGAGAAACTAACAAAGTTTCTATTAAGCCATAATTTTCAAATGGGATCTGTTGATAAAACTCCGTTTGTTAAAAAACATAATGATCATATTTTAATGGTACAGATTTATGTTGATGATATCATTTATGGATCTACCTGTACTGACATGACTATTGAGTTTACAGATTTGATGAAGTCACAGTTTGAAATGAGCATGGTTGGGGAATTGAATTATTTCTTAAGGTTGCAAGTAAAGCAACAACCTGATGGAATATGCATTTCTCAATCTAAATATGCCTTGAATCTAATTAAAAGATTTGAATTTGAGAATGGTAAGAACTTTGATACTCCTATGAGTACTATATTGAAACTCTCAAAAGATTATAAAAGTCAAAATGTTGATCCGAAATTATATCGGAGTATGATTGGTAACCTATTATATTTAACTGCTAGTAGACCTGATATCGCACTAAGTATTGGTATTTATGCTAGATATCAATCTGATCCTAAAGAATTGCATTTGATCGCTGTCAAGCGGATTATTCGATATATCGCAAGTACTGTGAATCTCGGTCTCTGGTATCCACATGAGACTAGTGTTCAACTAGCTGGGTACTCGGATGCTGATTGCGCTGATAATCTAGATGATAGAAAATCAACCAGTGGTAGTTGCTTTTATATCGAAAATTGTTTAACTTCTTGGTTTAACAAGAAATAAAGTTTTGTATCACTTTCAACAGCTGAAACTGAATACATCGCAGCTGGTAATGCGTGTACGCAGCTTGTTTGGATGAATCGAATGTTAAGTGATTATGGAATTAAACAGAATTCTAAGTTATTATATTATGATAATTTCAGTGCCATAAATATTTCAAAAAATCTTATTCAGTATTCTTATACTATGCACATTGACATTAGATTTCATTATATCCGAGAGTTAGTAGAAGAAAAGGTTATATCTTTAGAATATATACCTACCAAGAATCAACGTGCTGATATTTTCACTAAACTTCTCGATAAAAGCAGGTTTAACCAAATAAAATTTGATCTTGGCATGTGCATTTTAAGATGATAATTTATGTATTTTTATATTATATTATATATTCTTACTAGTTTATACTTTAATTTTTACAATTAATACTGAAGTATTGTGTAAAACTTAATGGAATACTGCATTTTTGGCTGGTACTCGACCGGTCGTGAATATACATGACCAGTCATGGTACGACCAGTCGTGTACATCCAAGACCAGTCGTGAATCACGTGGATACCTTTTATTTGGAAAAAATCTATCATCTTCTTCATTTCCATTTCACGCTCCAAGGGGCCGAACCTCGATTAGTCGAAGCCAACTTCCAAAATTCTCATGGTTAGTGCTCCATTTTCATTTCTTCTTGTAATTTTGTGTTTACATTACTTCCATTTCTCTCTTGAAGTTATTTATTTCAAATTTCATTGAGATTTGGGATTTTTCTTTTGTAAAATCTGATTTGAGAAAACTCACTTCTCAATCGTTTGCAACTCTTTATTTCTTTGAAATCCTTATTGCGAATGGCTTCTAGGGGAAGAAAAATAACTTCTCATGGTCCATCTTCTTCCAGATCGGTCACTATCTCTAAGAGTCATCTTAGGGCTCCCGAGGATGATCTATCTTTTGTTCAGGACATCCAATTGCATAATGTTATTTTTGAACATCCTGTTAATGTTAATCATACTGCTCCTTTTGATATCCTTCCTATGCTCCAAGCTGTAGGTTGGAATAATTTATTACATTGGGATGGGCCTGCATACCGGTCCATTGTCCAATCCATATTTGCTTGCATATTTGATTTTTCACTGAAAAATCTTACATTTAGAATTGCCACAAGAGAAGGATCATTTAACGTAGATCGTCACTTGATTTCAGCTCTTATGAAAATTTCTGTGAATAATGAAGGAGTTCTCATTCATACACTATCTGAAAAACCCTCACAGACTGAAAAACGTATGCTAACAAAGGACTTATGCAATATGGATGCTCAGTGGATACATAAAGGAAATGCGCTCCCCTCAAGATTTTTATTACCCAAATACAGAGTGCTTCATAGGATCTTTGTGTCAAATTTGTATCCTTGTTCTGGTAATAAAACTAAGTTAACGACATTCATGGTTCGTGTTCTTCATAATATTGCCAGAGGTACAAATATATACTTACCATCCTTAATTTGTTACTCTATCATTCAGTTTCGACTCTATCCTGGTCATAGTGATATCCCTTTTGGTTATTTTATGACTGTTTTGGCCATTCATATGTTAATCGACTTACCGGTTGGTAAAGCCCCTATTCATCATCTGATATTCAACAACTTTAATATCAATAAGATGAAGCTGAAATTTCTTCCTAGCTAAAGAGATGGTGGTGTGGCTGAAGATGAACATGAGAAAGAAGCTAGTGATCTTCTTCCTGCTGATATTAATATGGATGACATTTTTAAAGAAATTGAATCTGACTTTGTAAATGATCCAGATTATGAGCCTTCTGTCTTTGATGCTCGACTGAGTGCATTGGAGGAGAAAGTCGAGATTATAAATGTTAAGATGGAAAACATGTCTATTGCCCATGATTTACAATTCAAGTATATGCGCATGTATCTTAGGCGTTTGAATAAGGGCATGCATAAACTTGATCCTTCCATCCCTGCTCTTCATCTGGTTCAGATTAGTACATTTTCTACTTTTTGGCCTGTAATAACTATATTTCTACTATGTTCATTTGACTGGATTTGCTATTGTTGATTTAGCTCCGTTCCTACATTATATATGTTGCTTATGCTATGCTCTCAATTCTTATCTGCTATCATCTTATTTATCTCCTTGATTATTACTCCTTACCACCCTGTTTTATACTTCCTTTGTCATATTGTGACAAAAAGGAGGAGTAGATCTGATTTATATCTGATTTTTATGTGCTGGATTAATGCTGAAAGGTTGCCATATTTTTGACATATATGTTACTCAGGGGGAGTATGTGAAGAGATAGACTGTATGAGCATAAGTGTATGTGTGTGGATTGTAGGGAGTGTATGAATATTGATTTGCAGGTACATGAAATGTGTGCTAGTTGATATCAACTGGTGCATGATTCTTTAATCAGATATTCGGTGTTATGTATCATATCTTGGATATATGTTTTATCACGAATTTGACAAAGGGGGAGATTTTAAGTGCTATAGTTTATAGCCCCTTATTATTGTCAAATTTGTGGTAACAAAGACACTATTTTGAAGCTTGTATATGTGATTCAAGAAGCTTTCAAGATCTCAGAAGTGTTCAAGTTCAAAAAGGCTTCAAGTTCAAAGATCTCAGGCTTTGTTATACTCAAAGGTCACTTGTCTTCAAGTTTCAATGTCCTTGCTTCACTATTGAGGTAAGACTGACCTTAGGTTGACCTTTAAAGTATGACATTTTGGATACATAATCCATATGTGTTTTATACGTAAATTTGGTCTGTTCTAAGACTAGTCCTGGACCTTGTTCGACTAGTCCTAGCACTGGTTTGACCAGTCCAAGAAATTTCACGACTTGTCATAAGTTGTTGAGGATTTTTGAAATTTTTTGGTTACTCTTCGACCAGTCCTGGTGACTGTTCGACCAGTCATAGGAACAGTGTAGACTGGTTCTTCGACCAGTCGTAGACCTTCGACTCAAAGTCTGGCAATGAATTTCATAGGTCTACGACCAGTCATGTGGAACCTACGACCGATCGAATGTGACCTACGACTGGTCGTAGGGTACCCACGACTGGTCGTGAAACCGTCTTATCTTATCCCGCTCGAAATTTTAAATGTCCGTTGGTTCTAAGACTAGTCGTAGGGGTCTTAAGACCAGTCGAAGACATGATTTGCTTGTCTATAAATTGAACACGAATTTCAGAGGTTTAATGTGTAATTCAAGTATATTTAAAGCTCTACTCTAAGATAAGTTAGTGTTCATTTTAAGCTACATTGTGCGTAATTTCTATTCTCTTTTGTTAGCTTTCATTATTTGATTTTGTTCCTGAATTCTAATCTAATTTGAAAAGAAGAATTGTTGTATTCCTTCTTCTTGGAATTAAAATCAAATAGAGCTACGCCCAATTTGGTTTAATTTAAAATCAATTAGAACTAAAACCATTGTAAAGTGAGTTTGGACATTGAACTTGGACATTCAATCATCTACTCTGACTTGGTTCTTCTGGGTTGCTACAACGAAAGAGATATTCAGGTATTTTACATTTAATTATAAATTTCTTTTTATTTTGGTTTTGTTTGGGATTTGCCAAAAAAATCTTATTGTATTGGTTATCTGAGGAGAGCCAGGAAAACTCAAAAGTGTGGTTTTTTTAATTGTGTAAACCCACATAGAAAGACACAATTATAAGGTTTTGGGTGAACCTATAAAAACCTAACTTGATAGTGAACGCTAATATCCACTGTGTGAGGATATTAGGAGTGGAGTAGCATTCTGTGTGGCTATTATTGAACAGTTGGTGAACACACAGGCGAACCACTATAATCCCTTATGTCTCGTGGTTGAATGATTTATATTTCATATCTTTTATTATTCATTTGTGGGATGTATATGTGAATGTGAATACTATAATCATTTATTTCAAGCATTATGAGAATGTTGTAATAATTTAGCAATTATTTCTTTCAATTCTTTTATCAGCATTCTTATTTGTTCTAGTAAGGTTGCCCTACCATTTCTATGGTGCATGGATGTCCTTAGAACAATATATAATTGATTGCAGTTTATTCTTCTGTACTGTTTGCATTTAATTTTCTTTTTTTCTTCGATTTGAGTTTTGATACAAAGACCTTTCTAGAAATAAGGTTATCCTACCATAAACACTGGTTTTTAGTGTAGGGTTGTCCTTAGAATAACATTTGTATCAACCTCTTAAGATCTGAATTTTGAGGTTGCTTTACATTCTTTACATTCCTACATTGAGATTAGTTTACTTTAATTGTTGGCTATCGTATTTGTTTAATTTTTATTGTTACAAATTTTATTTGGCATTATCCTATTCACCCTCCCCCCACCTCTAAGACATATAGCTAGGCCTTTTCAGAATTGACCATGAAAAATGCATGGAAATGACCGTGAATAAACACGGAATACCCAGGAATGACCGTGAAATGCATGAAAATGACAGTTAAGTGAAGCGAATTGACCGTGAAATGCGTGGAAATGACGGTGAAGTGAAGGGAATTGACCATGAAATGCTTGGAAATGACCGTGAAATGCATGGAAATGACCGTGAAGTAGAGTGAATTGACCGTGAAATGCGTGGAAATGACCGTGAAGTGAAGGAAATTAACCGTGAATCAACACAGAATTGTCGGGAATGACCGTGAAAGGCATGAAATGACGGTGAAGTGAAGCGAATTGACAGTGAAATGTGTAGAAATGACAGTGAAGCAAAGGGAATTGACCGTGAAATGCATGGAAATGACCGTGAATCAACGCGGAATTTCCTGGAATGCCGTGAAATGCATGAAAATGACGGTGAAGTGGAGCGAATTGACCGTGAAATGCGTGGAAATAACCGTAAATCAACACGGAATCGCCAGGAATGACTGTGAAATGCACAAAAATGACCGTGAAGTGAAGCGAATTGACAATGAAATGCGTGGAAATAACTGTGAAGTGAAGGGAATTGACCGTGAAGTGCATCGAAATGACTGTTAATCTAAACGGAATCACTAGGAATGACTGTGAAATGCATGGAAATGACGGTGAAGTGAAGTGAATTGACCGCAAATTGCACGAAAATGGCCGTGAAGTGAAGTGAATGGACCGTGAAGTGTGTCGAATTGACCATGAATAAAGACGGAATCACCAGGAATGAACATGAAATGCATGGAAATGACGGTGAAGTGAAGTGAAATGACCGCGAAGTGCGTGAAAATGGGCGTGAAGTGAAGTGAATTGGCCGTGAAGTGCGTCGAATTGACCGTGAATCAACACGGAATCGCCGGGAATGACCGTGAAATGCATGGAAATGACGGTGAAGTGAAGTGAAATGACTACGAAGTGTAGAAATGGCCGTGAAGTGCGTCCAATTACTGTGAATCAACACGGAATCGCCAGGAGTAACCGTGAAATGCATGGAAAAGACGGTGAAGTGAAGTGAATTGACCGTGAATATGCATGGAATCACCGAGAATGACCGTGAAATGCATGGAAATGACGGTGAAGTGAAGTGAATTGACCGCGAAGTGCGTGGAAATGGCCGTGAATTGACAGTGAAGTGCGTCGAATTGATCGTGAATCAACACGGAATCGTCGAGAATGACCGTGAAATGCATGGAAATGACGGTGAAGTGAAGTGAATTGACCGCAAAGTGCATGGAAATGGCCGTGAAATGAAGTGAATTGACCATGAAGTGCATTGAATTGACCGTAAATGAACACGAAATCGCAGGGAATGACCGTGAAATGCATGGAAATGACGGTGAAGTGAAGTGAAATGACTGCGAAGTGCATGGAAATGGCCATGAAGTGAAGTGAATTGACCGTGAAGTGCGTCGAATTCACTGTGAATGAACACGGAATCGCCAGGAATGACCAAGAAATGCATGGAAATGATGGTGAAGTGAAGTGAAATGACAACGAACTGCGTGGAAATGGCCGTGAAGTGAAATGAATTGGCCCTGAAGTGCGACGAATTGGCAGTGAATCAACACGGAATCGGCGGGAACGACTGTGAAATGCATGGAAATGCCAATGAAGTGAAGTGAAATGACCGCGAAGTGCGTGGAAATGGGCGTGAAGTGAAGTGAATTGGCCGTGAAGTGTGTCGAATTGACCGTGAATTAACACGAAATCGGCGGGAAGGACCGTGAATTAACACGAAATCGGCGGGAAGGACCGTGAAATGCATGGAAATGACGGTGAAGTGAAGTGAAATGACCGCGAAGTGCAGGGGAATGGCCGTGAAGCGAAGTGAATTGGCCGTGAATCAACACGGAATTGCCGGAAATGACCATGAAATGCATGGAAATTACAGTGAAGTGAAGTGAATTGACCCCAAAGTGCCTGGAAATGGCCGTGAATTGACCGAGAAGTGTGTCGAATTGACCGTGAATCAACACGAAATCGCCGGGAATGACCTTGAAATGGATGGAAATGACGGTGAAGTGAAGTGAATTGAACGCAAAGTGTGTGGAAATGGCCGTGAAGTGAAGTGAATTGACCGTGAAGTGCGTCGAATTGACCGTGAATGAACACGGAATCGGTGGGAATGACCGTGAAATGCATGGAAATGACGGTGAATTGAAGTGAAATGACTGCGAAGTGCGTGAAAATGGCCATGAAGTGAAGTGAATTGATCGTGAAGTGCGTCGAATTGACCATGAATGAACACGGAATCACCAAGAATGACTATAAAATGCATGGAAATGACAGAGAAGTGAAGTGAAACGACAGCGAAGTGCGTAGAAATGTTCATGAAGTGAAGTGAATTGGCTGTGCAGTGCGTCGAATTGACCGGGAATCGACATGGAATCGCCGGGAATGACCATGAAATGCATGGAAATGATGGTGAAGTGAAGTGAAATGACCACGAATTGCGTGGAAATGGTCGTGAAGTGCGTCGAATTGACAGTGAATCAACACGGAATCGCTAGGAGTGACCATGAAATGCATGGAAAAGACGGTGAAGTGAAGTGAATTGACCGTGAATCTACACGGAATCACCGGGAATGACCATGAAATGCATGAAAATGACGGTGAAGTGAAGTGAATTGACTGCGAAGTGTGTGGAAATGGCCGTGAATTGACAGTGAAGTGCGTTGAATTGATCATGAATCAACACGGAATCGCCAGGAATGACCGTGAAATGCATGAAAATGATGGTTAAGTGAAGTGAATTGACTGCAAAGTGCGTGAAAATGGCCATGAAATGAAGTAAATTGACCATGAAGTGCATCGAATTGACCGTGAAGTAAAGCGAAATGACTGCGAAGTGCGTGGAAATGGCCGTGAAGTGAAGTGAATTGACCGTGAACTGCGTCGAATTCACTGTGAATGAACACGGAATCATCAGGAATGACCATGAAACGCATGGAAATGACGGTGCAGTGAAGTGAAATGACCGTGAAGTGCGTGGAAATGGCCGTGATGTGCGTTGAATTGATCATGAATTAACACGAAATCTGCGGGAATGACCATGAAATGCATGGAAATGACGGTGAAGTGAAGCGAAATGACCATGTCGGTGAAGTGAAGTGAATTGACTGCGAAGTGCGGGGAAATGGCCGTGATGCGAAGTGAATTAACAGTGAATCAACACGGAATCGCAGGGAATGACCGTGAAATGCATGGTAATGACGGTGAAGTGCAATGAATTGACCGTGAAGTGAGTGGAAATGGCCATGAATTGACCGTGAAGTGTGTCGAATTAACCGTGAATCAACACGGAATCGCTGGGAATGACCGTGAAATGGATGGAAATGACGGTGAAGTGAAGTGAATTGACCGCAAAGTGCGTGGAAATGGCCATGAAGTGAAGTGAATTGACCGTAAAGTGTGTCGAATTGACCGTGAATAAACAAGGAATTGCTGGGAATGACCGTGAAATACATGGAAATGACGGTGAATTGAAGTGAAATGACTGCAAAGTGCGTGAAAATGGCCATGAAGTGAAGTGAATTGACCGTGAAGTGCGTCGAATTGACTGTGAATGAACACGGAATCACCAAGAATGACCGTGAAATGCATGGAAATGACAGTGAAGTGAAGTGAAATGACCGCGAAGTGTGTGAAAATGGGCATGAAGTGAAGTGAATTGGTCGTGAAGTGCGTCAAATTGACCGTGTATCAACACGGAATTGCCAGGACTGACCGTGAAATGCATGGAAATGATGGTGAAGTGAAGTGAAATGACCGTGAAGTGCGTGGAAATGGCAGTGAAGTGGGTCGAATTGACTATGAATCAACACGGAATCGCCAGGAGTGACCGTGAAATGCATGGAAAAGACAGTGAAGTGAAGTGAATTGACCGCGAAGTGCAGGGAAATGGCCCTGAAGTGAAGTGAATTGACCATGAATCCACACGGAATTGCCGAGAATGATCGTGAAATGCATGGAAATGATGGTGAAGTGAAGTGAATTGACCGCGAAGTGCGTGGAAATTGCCATGAATTGACAGTGAAGTGCGTCGAATTGATCGTGAATCACACGGAATCGCCAGGAATGACCATGAAATGCATGGAAATGATGGTGAAGTGAAGTGAATTGATCGCAAAGTGCGTGGAAATGACCGTGAAGTGAAGCGAATTGACCGTGAATGAACATGGAATCACCGGGAATGATCGTGAAATGCATGGAAATGACGGTGAAGTGAAGTGAAATGACTAGGAAGTGCGTGGAAATGGCCGTGAAGTGAAGTGAATTGACCGTGAAGTGCGTCGAATTGATCGTGAATGAACACGGAATCACCAGGAATGACCGTGAAATGCATGAAAATGACGGTGAAGTGAAGTGAAATGACCGCGAAGTGCGTGGAAATGGCCGTGAAGTGAAGTGAAGTGAATCGACTGTAAAGTGCGTCGAATTGACCGTGAATGAACACGGAATCGCCGAGAATGACCGTGAAATGCATTGAAATGACGGTGAAGTGCGTAGAAATGGTCGTGAAGTAAAGTGAATTGACCGTGAAGTGCGTCGAATTGACAGTGAATCAACATGGAATCGCCAGGAATGACCATGAAATGCATGGAAATGATGGTGAAGTTAAGTGAATTGACCGCGAAGTGCGGGGAATGGCCGTGAAGTGAAGTGAATTGACAGTGAAGTGCGTTGAATTGACCCTGAATCAACACAGAATCGCCAAGAATGACCGTGAAATGCATAGAAATGACGGTGAAGTGAAGTGAATTGACCGCGAAGTGCGTGGAAATGGCCATGAATTGAAGTGAATTGATCGTGATGTGCGTCGCATTGACTGTGAATGAACACGGAATTGCCGGGAATGACCATGAAATGCATGGAAATGACGGTGAAGTGAAGTGAAATGACCGCAAAGTGCGTGGAAATGGTCGTGAAGTGAAGTGAATTGACCGTAAAGTGCGTTGAATTGACCATGAATGAACACAAAATCGTCGGAAAATGAAGTGAAATGAATTGAATTGAGCGTGAAGTGCGTGGAAATGGCCGCGAATTGAAGTGAAATGACCGTGAATTGCGTCGAATTGACCGTGAATGAACACAGAATCGCTTGGAATGATCGTGAAATGCTTTGAAATGACGGTGAAGTGAAGTGAATTGACCATGAAGTACTGGAAAATGGTCATGAAGTGAAGTGAATTGACCGTGAAGTGCATCGAATTGACCGTGAATCAACACGGAACCGTCGAGAATAACCGTGAAATGCATGGAAATGACGGTGAAGTGAAGTGAATTGACCGCGAAGTGCAGGGAAATGGCCGTGAAGTGAAGTGAATTGACCACGAAGTGTGGGAAAATGGCCGTGAAGTGAATTGACCGTGAAGTGTGTCGAATTGACAGTGAATGAACATAGAATCGCAGAGAATTACCGTGAAATGTATGAAAATGACGGTGAAGTGAAATGACCAAGAAAGTGCATAGAAATGGCCGTGAAGTGAAGTGAATTGACCGTGTATCAACACGTAATCGTCGAGAATGACCGTGAAATGCATGAAAATGACGGTGAAGTTAAGTGAATTGACAGCGAAGTGCGTGGAATTGACCGTGAAGTACGTCGAATTGACCGTGAATGAACACGGAATCGCTAGGAATGACCTTGAAATGACGGTGAAGTGAAGTCAATTGACCGTGAAGTGCCTGAAAATAGCCATGAAGTGAAGTGAATTGACTGTGAAGTGCGTCGAATTGACCGTCAACACAGAATCGCTTGGAATGATCATGAAATGCTTGAAAATGACGGTGAAATGAAGTGAAATAACCGCGAAGTGCGTGAAAATGGACATGAAGTGAAGTGAATTGATCGTGAAGTAGATTATAAACCATCGACCCGATGAAATCTTTGAATATTACTATGTTAGTTGGCTAAATTAGTTTTTCCTATCCCAAAATCATATATGGTGCATTATCTCATTTTAGTTTAGGAGATATGCTTGTTAAATATATTGACAAAGAAATAAATTAAAAGATTGAAAAATATTTTTATATACTTATATATATATATTTATATAATTATGTATTTGAAAAGGGTGTTAAGGGTGAAAAAATTCTTTTCATTTTTTAAATTTTTAAAAAAATATGTCAGATTGCCCCGGCACTGCCGCCGAACCGGCGGTAGTGACGCGGCAGTATGTGATTTTTTTTTTTTTTTTCGTATTATTTTTGTGGTTCCCATCATGAGCTCCATGTTTTATCCAAACTATTCATCTATTTGGCGAGCTCATATTAAGGCTTGGGGAGAAAAATAAGATATATCTAACTATCACGTGGACCACATTATAGAAGGTAGTGAGGAATTGAACATATACCGTTGAAACCCTTTTAGGGGTCAAGGAAGTTTTAGATCATTACGAAATTTGTTTTTTCTCTTCATCCAGTTCTTTGTGGCCTTGTGAATAAATTAGATGGAAAATAAATATTACGGTGGGCCCAATAAAAGTTTTAACGGTGAAAATTAATTTTCTGTTGCTCTGTGGTGTGGTCCCGTTCATCTTTGGATACGATTTCTTTCTTTTTTGGATAATGCTCTTAGCTGATCCCAAAATATGAATGAACGTTGTGGATATAATAAATACATAACTGTTGGGCCATGTAACGTTGATCTCCTTTGAACCGTTCGTACAACTCGGAGTTCGAGGATCGTCAGCGCTCGTCCTCGAGCACCAGCCGATCCGCCTGAAGATCAAAGGAAAAAACAGGCGGCATTTTCGACCTTTTGGAAGACGTCCGTACATTTGGGGCTTTTTCTTGAAAAGTAAAATGAAGTGGGCTCCGTCTCGGGAATGGGCCATAAATGGGTAGCACGGTCGGAAATTTCTTCACTTTTCAGCTCACAGGAACAAATACAGGTTGGTTGGAGTACAAGTCGGGTGAGACAGAGAAGGTTAAAAAGGGGCACAGCTTGGGTGGATCCCTGGCCCACCTTAATGCATGTGGCTTACATCCACTCCGTCCTTCCGTTTTTACCACTCATTTTAGGACATAATTCAAAAAATGAAGTAGATCCAAATTTTAAGTGGATCACACCATAGGAAACAGTTGTGACTGAATACCACCGTTAAAAACTTTTTTGGAACATCAGAATGTCCATTTTCCATCCAACCTGTTTTGTTTATTTTGCATCCAACCTATTGATAAGGCCACAAAGACCAGGATGAAGCGACCGAAAAAATATTAACTTGATCCAAAACTTTGGTAGCCCACAAGAAATTTTTAATGGTGAATCACCACTGTTTCATGTAGTGTGGTCCACCTTAGATTTGGATCTACTTCATTTTCGAGATCTTATCATAAAATGATCCATCAAAATGGATGGACATCATGAATTTAAAGCACATACAACAGATGGGCCCCCACAATTAAGAATCCAACGAGCTCCACATAAGCCAGTTTACATAGCCTTTTTTCCGGGAGAAGTAACATCTACGAGGTCTCCCTCAAACGAAGGATGCCTTGGATGTGAATGAGTCAATAAATGAATTGCCTTGATGTAGATGATTAAATGAGCAGGGGTGGACTGGATGTAGGCCCCTTGGTCCATAAGGTTAAATGCCATGAGCTTACATTAGATGAAATTAACGCCATTATTTTACACTGATTGCATGTCTAAAAATATAATGGTATTTATATTTTGGATGAAAATGTCTTAACCATGGTACTTACAATTCACTTCTCACGTGTCTTAATCTAAAAACGCATGTTTCAGAGGATGATGAAATTATATCAACGGATCAAATTCACAACTAATATTAGTCTTGTGGGTGGGTGGGTGGGTGGGGGGAAGGGAGGTACTATGCGCTCGAGCTCGCGCTAAGCTTATCGTGAGGTCGAGCTGTGTGGGCTCTACCGTAATGCATGTTGACCATTAACACCGTGCATTCGATGGTTTCCCTTTAAATAATGGAATATCTCAAAAATCAGCCGTATACGGAACTCAGGTGGGCCATACTATCTAAAATCATGTGAAGACACCGTTAAAAATATAAAATCACTTGGTGGGGCCCACCTGAGTTTTTAATGTTGTTGAAACTTGGTCTGAACCCTCATACAAGTGGGAGACACATAATGAATGAGCTGAATTTACAAACCACATCTTTTGTGTGCCCCAAAAATGATTATGAATGTTTTAATGGTTGCACAGCCCCTCTCCACTTCTGTATGTGGTGTGGCCCACACAAGTCACGGATTGACTTGATCTTTTAGACCTATGTCCATGGTGGAATGACGCATCTGACTAATGGGATAGATGTTCGAAAGACATCACGGTGGGGCCCACACAGCTCGACCGCATGGGACAGAGCCATGCACCAGAGCGCATTGTATCTTTTCCATATATATATATATATATATATATATATATATATATATATATATATATATATATAACTTGTATGGCAAACAAAAAAGGATACATATATATGCATGACATGAACAGTGTAGAGAAAATATATGCATTAACGTAGGTGGTCTGATACAGTGAATTTTAAAATCCACCAAAAGTCTCATACGAGACAATGCAATTTTATCTCGAGGAATTTCCAACTGTAAGAATGGTATATGGCCATTCCCGAGACGAGGCCCACTCCATTTTACTTTTCAAGAATAAGCCCGAGGTGTACGGATACCTTCCAAGGGGTCAAAAATTCCCTGCTTTTTTTCCTTCAACCGGATCGGCTGGTGCTCGAGGACGAGCGCTGACGCTCCAAGAACTCCGAAATGTACGAACAGTACAGAGCAGATCAACGTTGCATGGGCTCAACAGTTACGTATTTATTATATCCACGACGTTCATCCATATTTTGAGACCATTTAGGAGCATTATACAAAAAAACAAAAATCAGACCCAAAGATCAACTGGACCACACCACAAAGAATAGCAGAAAATTAATTTTCACCGTTAAAACTTTTGTAGGGCCCACCATAACATTTATTTTCCATTCAATCTATTAATAAGGTTACAAGGACCTAAATGAAGAGGAAAAATAAATTTCGTAATGATCCAAAACTTCCCTGACCCGTATAAGGGTTTTAACGGTATACGTTCAATTCCCAACTGCCATTTACAGTGTGGTCCACTTGATAGTTAGATCTATCTAATTTTTCGTCCCAAGCCTTAATATGAGCTCTCCAAATAGATGGACGGTTTGCATATAACACAGACCTCATGATGGGACCCACGAAAACAAAAACAAAAAAAAAAAACCACAGACTACAGCTGCACTACCGCCGGTTCGGCGGCAGTGCCGCATCAGTCTGTCAGGTTTTTTTTTTTTTTTTTTATGGGGAGAACTTTTTCTCCCTTACATTTTTCTAAAATACATAATTATGTAAATACGTATATATAAGAATATAAAAATATTCTTCTATCTCTTCATTCATTTCTTTGTCTATTTATTTAACAAGCATATCTCTTAAACTAGAATAAGTAACTTAACATACCATATATGATTTTGGGGTAGGAGAAGCTAATTTAGCCAACCAACATAGTAATTTTTCAAGATTCCATCGGGTCGATGGTTAAAAATCCACTTCACGAATAATTCACTTCACTTCACAACCATTTCCACGCACTTCGCGGTTAATTCACTTCACTTCACCGTCATTTCCATGCATTTCACGGCCATTTCCACGCACTTTGCGATCAATTCACTTCACTTCACCGTCATTTCCATGCATTTCATGATTCCCGGCGATTTCATGTTCATTCACGGTCAATTCGACGCACTTCACGGTTAATTCACTTCACTTCACGGCCATTTCCACGCACTTCGCGGTCAATTCACATAACTTCATCGTCATTTCCATCCATTTCACGGTCATTCCCGGCGATTCCATGTTCATTCACGGTCAATTCACTTCACAGCCATTTCCACGCACTTCACTGTCATTTCACTTCACTTCATCGTCATTTCCATGCATTTCACGGTCATTCCTAGCGATTCCATGTTCATTCACGGTCAATTCAACGGACTTCACGGTCAATTCACTTCACTTCACGGCCATTTCCACGCACTTCACGGTCATTTCATGTCACGCCCCAAACCCGAAAATCGGATTCACATGAATCCTGATTGCCGAATCCGGTGCCGATAGCCTCTGTAGTGCCCCATTCTCGGCTCCTGATAATCAAATGTCAGATTCTGATCCTGGGATCTTATAAGGAGGATTTTCAAAATGATTTTTTTTTTTGAAATGGAGCATAACCACAAGCATAACCAAGTCACAAAACAACATCACCACATATCCACTATATCAAAAACTTTAAGTACAATGCGGAAAGGGAAATACAAGGTGATCAAAAAGTTCCAAAAGGTCTTGATACGCACTCCTGCCTCAGCACTGCTGCTGTCCAACGCTACCTACACGCAACTGTCGTGTATAAGCTTACAAAAGCTTAGAGGGTGGTGTAAGTGTGTGCGCAAGGCAAACGCCAAGTGTACAATATCAGAGTAGTGCGGAAGTATGCGGTAAGTCTATGAACACAATCAACCATACCAAGACTATGTAATGCAAGGCATGAATGCTATCGGCCATACCAAGGCCATGCAATAGAAGATATGAGTGTCATCGGCCACACCGATGCAATGCAAGGCCTACATAGCCGAATGTCATATGCGAAATGCAATCCAAGCAAGTCGGTACTCATCATGTACACATATCAGTGCAGTTCCCTTCTGGATATCATCGAGGTCTAATACGCTTAGCAATGACTGCCACCTCCCTAGCTGTACAGTCAAGCAAGCGGAATAGACCTCACTATCCGCCTGACCTATAGTCTGTCAATACCTACCCGGTTCGTCGATAGCGGACTCATTTGCGAGCTGGTCAAACTCAGCCTAACTTATAACCCCCTCACTCAGGCGGATAAGGCCACACCCCCTTCCAACTGACCACGACACAGTGGGAGACGCGGCCTACTGGTATTCGGCACTCGGGCGCTCGTGTATCTACTCGGTCTATACGTTGGAGCATCTCCTGGTACCAAAAAGGTTCTGGGACTCTCACCTAAGGACATCCTAAGTGCCCACAGTGCTAGAACCAAGTATTTTCGGTATCCAATACGGCCATCCATGACATACCTGTGGAGCCACGGCCCTAATGTCGCTAAGGTGTGCAGTGATCAGGTCACACATATGCGAGATGCATGAATCACACGTCAAATCATGCAGAAATCCAGCGCGTATTGCACGATCATGTAGGGCACTCTATCTCATAACGAGTCCGGTAAATGGTCTGCCCAATGGCGTATGCTATGATCAGTCACTACTTATATCAAGCATACATATGATGCGTATGGGCATTAGTCATGAGATTATACTAAGCATGTTATAAGTCGATGGATAACAACAAGTATGGGCCTATCAATGGGCCCTAAGGGGAGTTACAATGCGGACATTTAACCAACATTGTACATACAATGTGGATGTCAAACCAACATTGTTCCCTAGGCACGGCCCACCATATATATCATTACATGAACCATGGGAAATCACACATTGCAATGGACCCTAAGGACATCCCGTTGGGCCTCGACCCATGGGCCTTAGATACATCAAATGGGTCGTATCACATGGGCCTTACATTCATCAAATGGGTTGCATTAATGGGCCTCACCAATGAGCCTTATGTACATTGCAATGGTCCATGACTCGTGGGCCTTATATATGTCAAATGGGCTTAATCCCATAGGCCTTATATATATCAAATGGGCTTGAATCCCGTGGGCCTTATATAGATTAAATGGGCCGGATCCCATGGGCATTGCATATGTCAAATGGGCCCAAACCCATGGGCCTTATATATGTCAAATGGGCTTAATCCCATAGGCCTTATATATATCAAATGGGCTTGAATCCCGTGGGCCTTATATAGATTAAATGGGCCGAATCCCATGGGCATTGCATATGTCAAATGGGCCCAAACCCATGGGCCTTATATATGCCAAATGGGCTTAATCCCATAGGCCTTATGCATGCCAAATGGGCTTAATCTCATAGGCCTTATGTGTGCCAAATGGGCTTAATCCCATATGCCTTATATGTGCACCAAGGTGGGCCTTAATGAATGGTTACAAACAGGCCAACATGGGCCCTATACACATACCAAGGTGGGCCCTACTTGAACCATAGATCTAACTCATTTTTAACTCAAGCCATAATATGAGTTTATAAAATAAATGGATGGTTGGATGCAACACATGCATCATGGTGGGGTCTACATAAAGGCTCATCATCAAGCATATATTATATATAACATAATATATAATCTACATATAATATATAATATATTCAATATTATATATAATATAATACAATATTATATATAATATAATATAATATATATATATATGTATATGTATATATGCACACACACTGCACGCACACGCGTGGGGGTGGGTCCCACCGTCCAATGTGGACGGTGTGGATAAAACACATAGGTCATGGAGGGGCTCCACTGTCCACTGTCAGTGGACGGTGCAAATGAAACACATACATCACTGTGGGTCCCATGTGGGGCCCACCATAATGTTCACATGCCATCCAACCCATCCATTAGGTCACGCAAACCTAAATGAAGGGTAAAGACAAATTTCAGCTTGATCCAAAACTTCAGTGGGCCTAAAGAAAGATTTCAATGGTAGAGTTCAATTCACACTGTTTTGTGTGGTGTGGGCCACCTGAGATCTGGATTGAGCTGATTTTTGGGTGGGTCCTGCTTAAGGTAGGGACCCACCTAATGAACGGCTTAGATGGAATATAAACATCAAGGTGGGGCCCACGGCTGAAGCCGTAGGGCCCTGCCCGTACGCCCACCCGTCGTGGTAGGCGCTCCCTGCGCCTAGCAGCGGCGGCGGCGGCTGCTACCTCTTGATTTGTTTTTTTTTTTTAAACCTGTTTTTCCAAGGTTTTTGGGGTGTGGGGCCCACATCTGGTAGATCCAATCCATCCACTAGCTTCCATGGCCCTAGACAAGTCTATCAAGACCAATATTGGGTCGTTTTCAACGTGTAAGAAAAATCTGGGTGGACTTCAATGGTAATGATATAGTTTTCGATGCTATGGCCCACCGGATACTCCGATCAACCTCATTTTTCGGCTTAACGCCTAAAATGAGTTGGGAGAGAGAATGGACGGCATGGATTATAAACATACATCGAGGTGGGTCCTATACAAATGACCCACCTCAATTTCCTTAACGAAGGCAATATATATGCCTTCACATTTCACATTCACGTCCAGAGACATTGTCTCTGGATTTTATTTTTTTTTCTTCTTTGGCCTGCACGTGTGTTAAGGTGGGCCCTTCATAGGTGGGCCACCACATGGTGAGGTGGTGTGGTTACAACACCTATGTAAAGTGGACCCCACCTTTAGATGGTTTGGATCCAATATATGCCCCATTGTGGGGTCCATCCAAGTGGGCCATAGGGCCATATCATCACACAAAAAAAAACATAACAAAAGGAGAAGGGAGAGAGGTTGAGTGACACACGTGCATGGAGGGCTCCGCCACTATGAGCCCTCCCTTCCATACATCCAATCATACATCAAGCGGGTCCCATTGCATATGGGTCATCCAAATAAAAGATCAACGGTGAAGATCCCTCTCCATCCAAAATGAACGGTCATATGACCTCTTAATGCAAGAAAAGTAAACATCATGATGGGGTCCATGGAGAATGGCCCCATCATGGAATGATTTGATGATCAAGATGGGCCATCGGCCACATCTTAGGGTCCCAAGTGAGATCCAAACCATTGATGGGTTGGCCTCACTTGGCCCATCTTTAAAAAATATGAAAAAAATAGGCTATGGAGGCACCCACCACTTGATCTTCTTGGTCCGTTGGAAAGCTACACTCCTTATGCTTCACTTTGATGGTGGAGATGAGAAATGGATGGTTAAGATGAGAGATTTTGGGATGAAAAAGTGGGCCACCAAAATCACATTTCTCTCATAGGAAACCTTGGACGTGGGATCTCTTGGTTGCTTGAAATTGGTGTTGGGAAAATGAGAGAGAGAGAGAGTTGTAAGAGAGATGAGGGATGGGTGTGATGGGTGAAAGGGTGAGGTGAGTGATGGATGTGGTACTTGACATGTAAGGTGATGTAAGAGAGAGGGTGAAAGGAGTTGACTTTGGAGGTTGCTTGGGGATAGGGTGAAAGGTATTGTGTACTTGACATAAAGTGATTGATGGGTGATTGATTGATGGGATTGATTTGACAGTTTTTAGAGATTCTCTTAAAAATATAAACGTGTGGCATTTTCTCGAAATAAACACCGACCCACATCTCTTAGTCAGGGTATCGGATCGGTACATGAGTCGCGGCGTTGGAACCGCGGTGACCGTGCGGTCGCAATGAAACAAGTCTTAGATTAAGCCGACTCAAATGTATAGAATTCGACTTACGGTCGTGCGCAACATCGATTACAGGTCACGAATTGCCGGAATTCGACGAGAAGGATCGCGAGAAACGACGGAACAGTACGGATTAGGATACGGGTCTTACATTTCACTTCACTTCACCGTCATTTCCATGCATTTCATGGTCATTCTCAGCGATTCTGTGTTCATTCACGATCAATTCGACGCACTTCACGGTCAATTCACTTCACTTCACGGCCATTTTCACGCACTTCGCGGTTATTTCACTTCACTTCACCATCATGTCTATGCATTTCACAGTCATTCTTGGCGATTTCATGTTGATTCACGGTCAATTCGACGCACTTCAAGGTCAATTCACGACCATTTCCACGCACTTCGCGGTCAATTCACTTAACTTCACCGTCATTTCCATGCATTTCACGGTCATTCCCGGCGATTCCTTGTTCATTCACAGTCAATTCGACGCACTTCACGGTCAATTCACTTCACTTCACGGCCATTTCCAAGCACTTCACTGTCAATTCACTTCACTTCACCGTCATTTCCATGCATTTCATAGTCATTCCTAGCGATTTTGTGTTCATTCACGGTCAATTCGACGCACTTCACGGTCAATTCACTTCACCATCATTTCTACGCATTTCACGGTCATTCTCGGCGATTCCGTGTTCATTCACGGTCAATTCACTTCACTTCACGGCCATTTCCACGCACTATGCCGTCAATTCACTTCACTGCACTGTCATTTTCATGCATTTCACGGTCATTCCAAGCGATTATGTGTTCATTCATGGTCAATTCGACACACTTCACAGTCATTTCACTTCAATTCACGACCATTTCCATGCACTTCGCGGTCAATTCACTTCACTTCACCGTCATTTCCATGCATTTCACGGTCATTCCCGACAATTCTATGTTGATTCACAGTCAATTCGACGCACTTCACGGTCAATTCACTTCACTTCACAGCCATTTCCACGCACTCGCGGTCAATTCACTTCACTTCACGATCATTTCCATGCATTTCACAGTCATTCCCGACGATTCCGTGTTGATTCATGGTCATTTCCAAGCATTTCACGGTCAATTCCCTTCACTTCATGGTCATTTCCACGCATTTCACGGTCAATTCGCTCCACTTCACAGTCATTCCCGTCGATTCCATGTTGATTCATGGTCATTTCTATGCATTTTTCATGGTCAATTCCCTTCACTTCACGGTCATTTCCGTGCATTTCACGGTCAATTCACCTCACTTCACCGTCATTTTCATGCATTTCACAGTCATTTCCAGCGATTCCGTTTAGATTAACGGTCGTTTCGATGCACTTCACGGTCATTTTCACGCATTTCACAGTCAATTCGCTTCACTTGACGGTCATTTCCATGCATTTCACGGTCATTCCCGACGATTCCGTGTTGATTCATTGTCATTTCCATGCATTTCACAACCAATTCCCTTCACTTGACGGTCATTTTCACGCATTTTACGGTCAATTCTCTTCACTTCACGGTCATTTCCATGCATTTCACGGTCAATTCTCTTCACAGAAAAATGTATGTATAATAAACTTATCCATTGAAAAAAAAAAAAGTACACAAGTGGATGTGGGGCCCACCAAAATCATAAACATTGAGGGCCCATTTGACTAGTCGGATTGGAAGGGATTGGATGGTAGTGGAAGGGATTGGAAGTTAAATCCTGAGAATGGCTGGGCCTGCCAAACAGAGTCGGTGATTTGATCCCAATCCCATGGATCTTTAGACAATCCACTGACAACACCATCATTACCTTTAAATCCCATTCAATCCACCCTAATCCGTTCAAATTTTCCTGGGACGTGTTTGGTTGGTGGGATTGGAAGGGATGGGAAGGTTTAATCTTCACCCATTTATGGCCCATTTTCGAGACGAAGCCCACCTCATTTTACCTTCCAAGAATAAGGCCCAGCTGTATGGATGACTTGCCAAAGGTCGAAAATGCCCCTGCTTTTTCGCTTCAAGTGATTTGGTTAGTGCCAAAGGCTGCGACCCCATGGCTATGGATTAAAACCGTAGCCATTGAAAAAAGGGCGGCAGTACCGCCGCCCGGGTGTGGTACTGTCACCCAATTTTTTATTTTTTTTAAAATTGGGTGGGTGCCATCGTGGGCCTTACATAATTTTAAATGGCCCCACACTTAATGTTTATGATTTTGGTGGGCCCCACATCCACTTGTATACTTTTTTATCCATGGATAATTTTAGGCCCATTTGGACGAGTGGATTGGAAGGGATTGAATGGTTTTAAGGTGGATGACATGGTGTAACACTCCGAATTTTTTGCCAACCTGGAATTAGACGTCCTTAGGCAATGGGTCAACCATAACACTCTCAAAGCTCAATCCCAAAACTAAAGAAATCACTTTTCAACCCATTTCCTTCAAACTTTAACCTTTCACCACCTCATTCTTCAAACTTCTCCTAGTACTTTCATATTAGACACGAATCCTCAAGTTTAAATAGTAAAGAACGATACTTAAACGAAAACTCACTATAAACGGTCACCGAGATTGAGTCCGTGCACACTCCTGATCACACCCAACGACCTCAAATCACTTCTACACCGTCAATCGAAGGGTTTAGGCCATGTTTCATTCCATTCCAAACCTAGAAATGGATGTCCTTAGGTGATAGGTCAACTCCAACATCTTACACTCAATTTCAAAGCCTAAAAACCTCTTTTTATCCAATTCCTTCGAAATCTCACCCTCCGCCACTTTATTCTTCATTTGTTTTCTAAACGCATTCATAATACACACCAATCCTAGGGTATTAATGATGAAGAACAATACCGAAGCTAAAACTTACCGTGAATAGTAAATAAATGGATAAAATGGATCTTGAATCTTAACCTTTTGGAATCTAACAAAATAAATAGGTTAGTTGGATAGATTAGCGTCTCCTACCCCAAAATCATATGCTATACGTTGCATAAACTCATTCTGTTTTAAAAATTGGCCCCGAAACGCCTCAAACGGAGTCATGGGCCCATCCACGCTAATCCACAATGATCTAAGGTGGGCCCCACATGTTTTTGGGGCCCTTGGGGCAGGAGGACCTCGCCCCATGGGCGAGCCCTCGCTGAAAACCACAACGGTCGGCGAAGACCTCACCGTACAGTAGGCCCCACTCGGGTGGGCCGTCGGGCCAACGCACTTTGGGGGTTAGGGTAACCCCCTGGTACATGGGCCATCCCTTAAAAACATCTCAATCACCTACTTCCTTCACAAAGTGACCCCCCAAGCTCTCCTTTCTCCCCCAAATATCTATTTTTTGGCAAAATCACCCCTCTAAACTCTTCTTTCTTCCGTTTCCAAACACCCTCACTCCACCCTTCAAATCTCATCTCAAACAAAAATCAATAAAGGCTACTTCCTTTAGAAATCTAACGAGAATCAACTAGCGCTGCACTAGATGACCTATGAAATTCTCAACAATCACTTTCAATACGATCTGCTAGAGCCAAAACGTATATAATAGGTGACACTACAATACTCTAAAACCTAGGATCAAACTCTAAACCCGGTTGCTCACAGGAGCATTCAGAAACTTTGTATCGGATCTGGACCGCACATCGGAAGTCCGATTATCCCGAACTTAGACAATCCTGACCGCCTAGTTGGACTTGACAATCACCTCGAAAATCAAGACCGAATGATGTCCCACGACGATTTCCTTGAGCCCAGAGTGAAGAGTGTGAGAAATGTTAGAAATTAAATATAATTTATGAAATCTGGCACGTGTCGCTTGCGCACCTTTTTCTAAGCATTTTGACCATCAGAATTCGATCAAATTTTATCATCGGATCAGGATAGGTGGCCCTTACATGTCATAGTACTTGTAGCTCTGATCGAGTACCGGTAGCCGTTGAACTGAAACTGGTCCGCCACGGTCGATCTGGATTTTCTATCAGACTAAAAACTCTTCCTGACCTAGATCCAATGTTAGGGAGCTTAATTTCGACCGTATTTGATAAGAGGACCTCCAGAAGTGATCCGTTGAGATGGAACAGTCCGTATTTGGACATAACATAAGTATACTTTAGCCTTAAGTTTATTTTCGTCGCTTTTGGACTTATAAAAAGGGCTTAAACCCTTACTCTCTCATTCCATACGAATTTCCTAAGCCCTAGGAGAGAGAAGAGAGAAAAGAGGGAGAGAGTAGGGGAAAAGATGGGGTTTTTCTTCCATGGATTCTTCCCTGCTACTCCTTGTGCTTCAACGCCGCTTCTGCACCGATATTCCAATGCTTCCAGCTCCGCTCTTAGGTAAGAAATCATAACCCTAACCTGTTCTAGAGTTCTAAATAGCATAAGTGATGATGTAGCTAACCTATTTCATGGTATAGGTTGCTGTTGATCCGTTGACAAAGACTTATTATCCGAATCAACTCCGTTTCGCAATTTCTAGTTTAAGGTGCGGATTGTAGACGCTTAAGTTACCATTTTTCAAAGCTTTCAATGTCATTTAATGGTAGATTGTTAACAAGAATCTGTTTGACATGTAGAACATGCTGTCTGTTTTTCATTTCGAATACATACGAAGAATATGAGATTTAGGGTATTTTAGGTATTTGTAGGAAATACTGTATACGTATGTATTTTACCGATAGGATTGCCATGGGTATTTATCGTGTACCTATGTTAGTTATGCGTGTATGATCTGTTTAGCGAAGAGATTCGCCCTAATGCACATATTGGCCGACATATGCTATGTAGACTAATATGTGTAGACTAAGTGTTTGTCGAAATGCCTAAATCAATATGATTTATGCCTACCATATGTCTTGAATGTAAGAACATGATTGTTGTGTATTAGACAACTCATTGATATAAGGATCTGTCATATTATATGTTGAAATCAACATACGTCAAGTGCGTTAGAGTTGAGTAAGCTAAGTGTTTGTTTAAAGGTCTAGGTGAGTTAGTAGTTAGTAGAGTGTGATTGCAAGAGTGGTTGGGATATGGATCCCCATCACAATACTTGTGTGAATGATTTCCTTTATGAATCATGTGATTGCTAAATGAGCGTATGATTTCTTTTATGGATTGTGTACTTAGTTAAATCCTGATAAATGTGTACACTAATTCCTCTATGTACTGTTTACATTCAAGTTATACTTCATGATTGCTCACATGGATGTCGAATATGAATCATATGCTAGTTATTAGCTTTGCTTGTGATTGGGGCTATAATCTAGTCCAGGCAGTCGGTAACAGTTTAGAATTCGTGGTTAGATTCTATTCGCCACGAAGGATGTGTATGACGAACCCGAGTCGTACTAGAGTCGTCGGCAGTGGTTAGGCCACACGAAGTGCTTGTGCACTTCATGTTGGTCGGTTCGACGTGCGCTCGTGCTAGTCGGATTCATCAAGTAACCCGACTGACTATTGTATGTTCACCTTGTATGTGTCATAACTGCTTGAACCTAGGGTACTAAACTTACCATTGAAAAACCCCTCTAACCTTGGTACCTCGATCCCCTAAGACTCATGAGTCGGGCATGATGGTATGGGACACCGTGGTTGAGCTGTCGGCTTACGATGGGGCCACAAACCTCCCCGTAGTGACCAGTGAGCACCCTACTCTGAGCAGATTATGCTGGTATGGAACACTATATTCTTGTTGTCGGCCTACATTGATAAGGTGATGGGAGACTGGAGCAACGAGTGCGAGCAACAGCCTTGACAGCCATTTGTAGTGACCTTGAGTTTATCCTGACACCGCATGGGGGCGACGAGTTCTGATGCAGTCTTAAGGATATAAACTAGGCCTGTATTGATAAGATGATGGGGGAGCGGAGCAACAAGTGTGTGCAACAGCCCTGGCAGCCCTTCAGCGACCTAGAAATATATCATCGTATGAGACTACTAGGGGTGACGACCCTAGACAGGATCATTGTTTGGGTATTGATATAAGGGAGGTACCCTAGTTTCCAAATCCTGCTGTATGAAAAGGACTAATAACAACTCGATAATCATATTCATATCGCACTGCATGTGCCTGGAAGATGTGGAGCACTGAGGGAAGAAAGAATACCGCGGACGTAAGATGATGTCGCATGAGGGAGTATGTCGGTGAGGGCATCCATCATGTCATTTCATGCTTGCATTAATCACATTATTTAGGAATGTTTGATTTGCTTTCTTTACCATTATCGCATGATTGATTTGATAACATGTTAACCTTTGCTGTATGATTCCACTGAGTTAACTACTCACTCCCATGTTACGAGACGATGTTGCGCACACCAACCAGTCCTTATTTTAGTTTTAGGTGATAGCGCTGCTTGTGAAACGGAGTCGGACTTGTTTGATGATGAGGAGGATTTCTCCTATATGCTGGTTCTGATCGATGGGTTTACAGGGTTACTGATTAGATGCCAATACACTTGGTTGTTTGTCTTTTATTTTCACACCCATGTATATTCTTTTCTTTCTATTTTGGAGTATACATGTAATTAGTTAACCTGGTAACATGTTCACACTCTGGAGACTTACAATCATTTATATATTTTATATATTTATCACAGTCTTCCGCTTGCTAATTTAACTGTCTCTGGAGTATGATATACTGTTTTGGCTTAGTCCCAATCTTATTTAATGTCATTCTATAGACAACATGCATTCATCATTATCTATGTTGCATAAGCGACATTTTGGAACTCAGGAGTTTGGGGATGTTACACATGGATTTCACGGCAATGATGGTGTTGTCAGTGGATTGTCTTAAGATCCATGGGATTGCTATATCGAGCCTGTTTGGCACGCTGAGCTAATCCTGGGATTAAACCTTTCCATCCCTTTTAATCCCTCGAACCAAACACGTCCTAGGCAAATTTGAATGGATAAGGGTGGATTGGATGAGATTTAAAGGTAATGATGGTGTTGTCAGTAGATTGTCTTAAGATCTATGGGATTGCTATATCCCGGGATCAGATCACCCAATCTGTTTGGCATGCTCAGCCAATCCCGGGATTTAACTTCCAATCCCTTCTAATACCATCCAATCCCTTCCAATCCACCCGGCCAAATGGGCCCTTATTCTACATGCATTTTTCTGTGAAGTGAATTGACTGTGAAATGCATGGAAATGACCGTGAAGTGAAGCGAATTGACCGTAAAATGCGTGGAAATGACCGTGAAGTGAAGCGAATTGACCGTAAAATGCGTGGAAATGACCGTTAAGTAAAGGGAATTGGTCGTGAAATGCATGGAAATGACCGTGAATCAACATGGAATCACCGGGAATGACCGTGAAATGCATGGACATGACCGTCAAGTGAATCGAATTGACCGTGAAATGCATGGAAATGACCGTGAAGTGCATCGAAATGACTGTTAATCTAAACGGAATCGCTGGAAATGACCATGAAATGCATGAAAATGACGGTGAAGTGAAGCGAATTGACTGTGAAATGCATGGAAATGACCGTGAAGTGAAGGGAATTGACAATGAAAATTGCATGGAAATGACCGTGAATCAACATGGAATCGACGAGAATGACCATGAAATGCATGAAAATGACCGTGAAGTGGAGCGAATTGACCGTGAGATGCGTGGAAATGACCATGAAGTGAAGGGAATTGACCGTGAATCAACACGGAATCGCTGGGAATGACAGTGAAATGCATGGAAATGACCGTGAAGTGAAGTGAATTGACCGCGAGTGCGTGGAAATGGCTGTGAAGTGAAGTGAATTGACCGTGAATCAACACGGAATTGCCGAGAATGACCATGAAATGCATGTAAATGACGGTGAAGTGAAGTGAATTGACCGTGAATGAACACGGAATCACCGGAAATGACCGTGAAATGCATGGAAATGGCCGTGAAGTGAAGTGAATTGACCGTGAAGTGCGTCGAATTGACCGTGAATGAACACGGAATCGCTAGGAATGACAGTGAAATGTGTGGAAATGACGGTAAAGTGAAGTGAATTGACCGCGAAGTGCATGGAAATGGCCGTGAAGTGAAGTGAATTGACCGTGAATGAACACGAAATCGCTGAGAATGATAGTGAAATGCATGGACATGACCGCGAAGTGCGTGGAAATGGTTGTGAAGTGAAGTGAATTGACCGTGAAGTGCATCGAATTGACCGTGAATCAACACGAAATTGTCAGGAATGACCGTGAAATGCATAGAAATGACAGTGAAGTGAAGTGAAATAACCGCGAAGTGCGTGGAAATGGCCGTGAAGTGAAGTGAATTGACCATGAAGTGCATCGAATTGACCGTGAATGAACACGGAATTGCTGGGAATGACCGTGAAATGCATGGAAATGACGGTGAAGTGAATTGAAATGACCGCGAAATGCGTGGAAATGGTCGTGAAGTGCGTCGAATTGATCGTGAATGAACACGGAATCGCCGAGAATGACCGTGAAATGCATTGAAATGACAGTGAAGTGATGTGAAATGATTGCGAAGTGCGTAGAAATGGTCGTGAAGTGAAGTGAATTGACCGTGAAGTGCGACGAATTGACAGTGAATCAACATGGAATCGCCAGGAATGACCATGAAATGCATGGAAATGACGGTGAATTTAAATGAATTGATCACGAAGTGCGGGGAATGGCCGTGAAGTGAAGTGAATTGACAGTGAAGTGCGTCGAATTGACCCTGAATCAACACAGAATCACCAAGAATGACCGTGAAATGCATGGAAATGACAGTGAAGTGAAGTGAATTGACAACGAAGTGCGTGGAAATGGCCATGAATTGACGTGAATTGACCGTGATGTACGTCGAATTGACCATGAATGAACACGGAATCGTCAGGAATGACCGTGAAATGCATGGAAATGATGGTGAAGTGAAGTGAATTGACCGTGAAGTGTGTGGAAATGGTGGTGAAGTGAAGTGAATTGACCGTGAGTGCGTGGAATTGACTGTGAATGAACACGAAATCGCCGGGAATGACCGTGGAATGCATGGAAATGACGGTGAAGTGAAGTGATTAACCGCGAAGTGCGTGGAAATGGCCATGAAGTGAAGTGAATTGACTGTGAAGTGAATTTTTAACCATCAATCCGATGGAATCTTGGAAAAGTACTATGTTGGTTGGCTAAATTAGCTTCTCCTACCCCAAAATCATATATAATTCGTTAAGTAACTCATTCTAATTTAGGAGATATGCTTGTTAGAAAAATAGACAATGAAATGAATTAAGAGATAGAAAATTATTTTTATATACTTATATATACATATTTACATAATTATGTATTTGAGAAAAATGTAAGGGAACAAAAATTCTCCCCATAAAAAAAAAAAAAAAAATTGACAGACTGCCGCGACAGTGTTGCCAAACTGTCGGCAGTGCCGCGGTGGACTGGGCTTTTTTTTTTTTTGTGGGTCCCATCATGATGTCTGTGTTATATCCAAACCGTCCATTTATTTGGAGAGCTCATATTAAGGCTTGGGATGAAAAATACAATAAATCTAACTATCAAGTGGACCATATTATAAAAGGCAGTTGAGAGTTGAACGTATACAGTTGAAACTCTTATAAGGGTCATGCAAGTTTTGGATCATTATGAAATTTTATTTTTACTTTTCATCGAGGTGTTTGTGAACTTGTCGATATATAAGATGAAAATAAATGTTATGGTGGGCCCTACAAAAGTTTCATAGTTGAAAATTAATTTTTTACTGCTCTTTGTGGTGTTGTCCAGTTTATCTTTGGATATAATTTTATTTTTTTTTGTGAATAATGCTCGTAAGTGATCTCAAAATATGGATGAACGTCGTGTATATGATAAATATATAACTGTTGAGCCCATGTAACGTTGATCTCCTTTGAACCGTTTGTACAACTCAGAGTTCGTAGAGCGTCAGCGCTCGTCCTCGAGCACCACTCGAACTGCTTTTTCAAAAAGCAGGGGGCACTTTTGACCTTTTAGAAGGCGTCGGACACCTAGGGGTTATTCTTGAAGGGTAAAATGGGATGGGCTTCGTCCGTACGGTTAGAAAATTTTCATCTATCCTTGCCTAATTCCAATCCTCCTACTCCTTTCTAAATGGTGTATGGGACCAAATGCATTTACATCCCTACTTAATTATAATCCTTCTACCCATTTCCACCCATTTCCAAACGTTGTATGGGACCAGATGCAATTCCATCGTTGCGGAAATGGATTGGCTACTCCCCACGAGCTCGGTGGCTGGTGGTCGGTGCTTTATGGGCCCTCATTATGTGTGTATTTCATCTATGTTGTTAATCCGTTTTTAAAAATCATTTTATGACTTAATCTTAAAAATTAGAGCTATATTAATCTCAGGTGGACCACACCATAGGAAAACAATAATAATTGGATATCCATCATTAAAATCCTCCTTCGGCCCACTATAATATTTATTTGAATTCTAATATGTCGATTAGATCATATAGAACTAGATGAAGGGAAAAAAGCATAGATGAGCTTGATTCAAAATTTTTATGGCTCCCAAAAAGTTGTTACTGGTCCATGTTAATTCAACACTGATAGTTGTAATGTGGTCCATTCGAGATTGGGATATACCTTTTTTTTTTTTCTTTTTCTTTTTTTTTCTCTCACATGTTAAAATGATCAAGAAAAATAGATAGACGGCATGGATGAAACAAATACATCATGGTTAAGCTCATATAACACCGACCACCCACCATTGGCTGGTTGGAGGAGAGTAGCCTGTCCGTTTCCAAACGTTGCATGCACTTTGTCAGAGTTACTGGTGAGGTAGATTGTGAGACGTCTGAATGTATTGCCCTACATTTCATCTGAACGATAGCCATTGGATCTGAGTTGTTGGTCAATGATCCAAACCGTTATATGAACGACCTTGCCATCGATGGAAATACCCAGAAAAGGGATTATCATATAGTGATATTTTAACCCTCTAATCATTTAACTCATATGTTTAAGAACATTTCTTACCATTGTTTTAGTTGAGATTCAGAATCTCAGAATCTTGAATTTTGTTGGTTCGTGCTTTTCATGCTTCACGAAAATTCCTACGAAATTCACGCATATCATGAGGTTCTGCTTTTTAATAGATGTACGTCCTAAGTACACTTCTGTGGAAATGACGTGGTTGCACTTTTAATTGACGAGAGGGGATTAGGTAAGACTCCGGTCTCAACCAAGACACTGCGGCCCTTACCGCGAGGTTACCGTGGGGCCCACCTTGATGTATGTATTATGCATCTACTCGGTACATTCATTTTTTTATATGAATTTAGGGCATTATTTCAAAAATGAAGCAGATTCAATTATACGTTAGACCATACCATAAGAAACTGTAGTGATCGATTGTTAATGGGCCACAAAATTCTGGATCAAGCTGATATTTGTTTTTTCCTTTCATCCAGGTATTATGTGATCTTATCAACAGATTATATTGTATATGCTAATGCCCTTAAATGATTTTAAAAAACAGATGGACCACATGGATACATAATACAGACATTAAGGTGGGCCCCACGGAAACTCTACGGTAAGGGCCGCACCATCTGAGCTGAGGCTGGGGTCTAACCTAATCCGCTGTTGTCAATCAACAGCTATTGAGATTTTCAAAATCTCACGGTAACAATATAATTTTTTGCGGTATTATCTCTGTATTTTCAGGGTCTGTTTGGCGGACGCGGATTGCGTCCTACCCCCGTCCGGACGGTAATCCGTCCGGGCAGGGCTATGTGAGGCCCATCGTGATGTAAGTGTTTTATCCATGCTGTTAATCGCTTTTCTCAAGTCAATTTAAATTGTGGAACGAAAAAATGAAGCAGATCCACAGCTCCAGTGAACCACATCAATGGAAGCTGCAGTGATAATGACACCCACCGTTGAAACCTTTCTAAGGGCCACTGTGATGGTTTCTAACCATCCAACCTATTAATAAGGTCATGTAGACGTGGATGAAGCAAAAAACACAATATCAGCTTGATCTGAAACTTCCCCAGCTCTCAAGAAGTTTTTAGTGGTGGGTGTTCAATACCTACTTTGTGGTTCACTTAAGCCTTAGACCTGCCTAATTTTTTGGATCATATGTTAAAATGATACGTGGAAAACGATGAACAGCGTGGATAAAACACTTACATCACGGTGGGCCCTACATAGCCCTGCCCGGACGGATTACCGGGGGTAGGACGCAATCCGCGTCCCTGTTTGGCGGTGGGAGGATTCATCTGGTTCCGTGCCATTAGTTAACGTTTAGAAAGAATGGAAAAGCTTGAAATTATATTAAATGAAATTGCATTGACTCAGTGTTAGAAAGTTGTGTAGGTCTCGTTATAATGTGTGGGCTATATCCACACCTTCCACCCATTTATTGAGATTATTTTAGAGCATGGGACAAAAAATAAGGTAAATCTAAAGTTTATGTGGACCCCACCATAGAAAGCAACAGAGATTGAATACCTACCATTGAAAACTTCTTTTGGGCCACATAAGTTTTGGATCTACCTCATTTTTAGGCCCATGCCATAAAATAAGGTTACAAAACAAATGAACGGTTTAAATATAATACATGTGTGTTATTCTTAGTAATTTCAAATGATAGTGGGTATATCCATTTAATGTACCACCATATTATCAACAAAACATGGCATTAATCTTATCCCATGGCAAGAGGGATAAATAATTATGTTTTTTTGAATCCCATCCCACCAAATCCCTTCTAATCCCACCGCCCAAACAGGCACTCAAAATCTTAGAGATACCTGTGTCACTAATGTCAGTTGCGCTAAAGCCACACACATGTACATGCAGCTCATGTGCACACTGCCGCAGGTGCCAAGGTGGAGAACGATTACAATATCCAAGCTCTCCGTCAGGTGGACGAACTCCAAAATAGTCGCAGGGCATGATGGATGTCTCCAAGGCACTCATAAATTTTACACGTGGTATACAAATTATCTGTCAAAATCATATTACCTACTGTGCAAGGGACATGAACCCAAAAAAAGATTTATTTATCTCAGAACGGCTAAAAATGATAAAATTTAAAATGTCTTGGTTTCTTAAATAATTATTCATGTCTAATCTCACCATGTCAGATTTAGCTAATCAACTTGTGATGAAAACATCTTAACAGGAGACAGAATGACGATTTTTTCAATAAATCTGATGGCCTGATGAAATTGGAATTCGCAAAGTTATGAGCAGCTTAAAAAGGATAAGCCCATATGTCTATAATAAGAATACACGTGTTGCATATTACATGCAATTGACGGATCCAGCTAACTACCACGATGGCCTCGTGACCATAGTTTGGTATCGACCGAGATATGAGACATGATCCTACGAGCAATAAATTTGACCGATACACCATAATTTCTACCCTAGCTTACTAATGCTCATGTAATAGTGCATGTCCCGGGATATCATCACATGATTTATTTTAACTATACAAATGTACGTCCACACACTCCATCTATGCTCGAGAAACTTGGATACGTGCACACATAATCCACTTTTTTGAATCCTAAGTCTAACAAAACATCATAGAACCTGTGATAAACATGTCAAATCGTTCATCGCCAAAATGGGGTCTTGGGCTGCTAGATCCACCGTTAATCAGACCCACAACCAATACCATATGCTCTAACATTTGACTACCTTGTTCACTACACTTAGTTATTTTTAAATTAAGGAAGCTTAACGTGTGAGGTGATGACCTTTTCCTGTTGGCTTTTCGCTTTCATGTTAGCTTAAATGATAATTTTCTGTTTTGCTAATAATTGATAATTTAAATTCATGATTACTCATGTCAATTATCAGAATAGAAGCTACAAGAAAATGGGACAAAGGCTACGAATAAAAGCCGTAGCCATAAATATATGGCTACGGTTTTTGTACATAGGATGATGGTAGTTGTAGTGCCGTAACAATCGGTCAAAAACTTATGGTATGGATCTAATCCGTAGCAACAGATACCAATAGCTACAGATATATTTCGTAGCAGTTATATCTGTAGTGAAAAGTATATTCCGTATCTCTATATTTATAGCTACAGACTAAATTCGTAGCCATATATTACAATAGCTAAAGATATAATCCGTAGCAGTTATATGCTGAATTTAAAAACAGATACGGTTGTCAAATTATGACTTACGAACAATATCCGTAGCTATTGCCTAATTTTTTAAAAAACAATTATAATCATTTGTTCATTCAATTACCACCTACACAATCATTCATTCATTCAATTACAATTATAATAATGCTGAAATTACAATTGTCTAAGTCCACTCCTTTTCCTTTCAATTTCTTAGTGACCTCTGTAAAATTACTTCTACGGTCATTTAGTAGAGTTGTCTCAAAAAGTACAACTCTAGTAATGACAAAGTCACTTCCTGCAACAGCTTCATATATTTCATCATCCTACAAATAGTCATGGCATTCATAAATCGGAATGACCATTGGGGAAAAAAAAGACAAAGAAAAAGAAGTGCATCATGTATAACCATTTTCTTTTCTTTTTTTCTTAATGAATTAATAAAAACTCAAAGAGGAATGAAATTGACACAAAAGGAATTGTCTCATCATATCAATTATCTCCTAAAAGGAAACGGTCCAAGTTTGATGATTGGTAGAACACAAAAGTTGTGACCTAAAGGTAAAAATAAAAAAGAAACACACATTTCAACTTGAACCCCATAAGAAAACAAATGTCACTATTTTCATTCATGATTTTCATACCTTACTCCACTGAAAAACTTCACCATCATCAAACTCGAGAGTTAGAAAACCAACAGGATCAAGCTGGATTGAACGACCCCAAAATTTGCTTTTCAGATTACTCTCCCCAAAATTTCCATCCTCTACCTTCACGGTGGCAGACGTGAAGTCTTATCAGATTATAAAACTCGTCAAACCAAAGCATGAGAATCAGACTATCTAATCAAAATTGGCAGGCTACGAAAATTTAAAACTATAAATGAAATAAAGGAAAGCATCAATTGATCAGTGAACAAACAAAAGATATGAGATTGGATGACGTTCGGATCAACATTACTGTCTATAAAACTAGCAAATGTGCTGATCAGTCCTAATGGCCAGAAAAATGGACCAACACAAATGGTTGAGATGAATGGTAAGTGCAGCTTTCAGGCCATGCAACATCGGCATGTGGATGAGTTAACGAAATTCAGAAAATTTTGCGAAAAATGAACAATAGCCTGGCTTATGAAAAGAAAGATGATAATAAGGGGCTGAATTAATCTACAATAAAATGTGATTATCAGCTTATTTTCAAAACTTACATATTTTCTCCAGTTTGATAGTCAAGGTGATTTGCTTGCAAGCAGAAGCACCCAATTTTTCATTAATGAATTGCTGCACATGAATAAATTTTCAGATTTAGATGTTCTCACCATAGGCATTGTCCAGGCCCTTTCATGAGCTTGTCATTTCTAAGGTTGATCTTACAACAGTCAACAATTTCATAAGCTGGATTGCTGATGGAACATAAACATCCATGAATCAGAAAAAATAATCGAAACATTTACGTCCTAATAGACATCGAACTTCCAAACTGATTTTGAACTTCAGAATATTGATTATGAGTTATGACAGGCAACCCAAGCAGGATATTTTGATGCCTATAAAATGAAAAATAAAAAATCTTCTGTGGATTTGCCCAAGAGGTATTTGCAAGCTCCTTTACATGCTAAGGAGCTTAGCTTTACAATAGTATCCTAACAAAGAAACAACATGACATTGCAGATGGTCCAGTGCAATCCATGCAAATAATAGCTCAAGCTACTTTCTCACAAACAGTGAAACTCCCTAGGTTGATGATAATGCTATGTGTCATTATCAATTTTGTAATTTCCAACTAGCCGATTTGCCAACTCAAACATGTTATTTCATAGGTTTGCAAGTAACATGAACAAATACCAACAAGAAATTGAACATTAATGCTGAAGGAAAAATTGAAACTGCAACAAGAAAATATATAGGATCTACTAAAATTGACATAGATTGACAAAGTCATGAATTTCTTCTAGATTAAAGAAAGATCCAAGCTATAACAGTTACAAAGCCCATCCACTATTGCACATGCCTCTGCTATACAATCTAAAAGCCCTATAGTAATGGTGGACTAAAACCTTCCAAGGTAAATTTTGAGAGTTGAGAAGTTAATTTCTGTTGTTGGATCCTTCAAGATATGCCAACAATTATATTTGCAATCTTCAAAACCTTACCATTTGCAAACTATCTACAACTGAGTACAAGGTACTACATGAATATATGTCAATATGTCTAAGATAAGAACCAGTATATGATTAAACCGTACCATAAGTTATAATTGAATTTGACCTTCAAGGACCTGTCAGAAATTTCTTAGACAAACCAAGTTCATGCATCGTGAAAGAAATTGTGAAGCTAAAAACAGATGGGGTTAGCATCATAAAGTGAGAGTTTTAGATATAGGGGGTTTCAAATCCCATTAAAGATGGGGTTTGAAATTCATAGTGAAAGCTTGGATTACATCTAAAATCCTTTCACAAGTTGCATGTGTAATATGTGTTACTAGACTATTAATTTATTGGACACATGGCCATTAATGATATACCAAATAATTAGATTATCAATTGTATCATTATAATTACTTCAATACGATGATCAACACTGGCCAAACATTGTCTATATAAATCAACAGTTAAAAATTGTTGGTTAGTCACTCGGACCTAATCTTGTACTTTTGGCCCATTCGAGACTGACCATTTCATCATTTTTGGGCATAGATGTAATCCAAGCTTTCACTATGAATTTCAAACCCCATCTTTAATGGGATTTGAAACCCCCTATATCTAAAACTCTCACTTTATGATGCTAACCCCATCTGTTGAGATGAACTGAATATACAAAAATATTAGCCTGACCCAAAACTTTGGCAGATCACCAGTGTTTCAGCAGTGGATATTCAGTCTTTCCAGTCATGTGGCTCACATGAGTTTTGGATCTATCTTATTTTGGACTCATGTCCTGATATGAAAAAACAGACAGAGAGTGAATTTCTCACTAGTGGACCACACCTAGCAATCTGCGTTAGGTGTGCAGCATGCATCAGACACATAACCACTTCCATGTTCATACATGTGCATCCAATTTACTTTAAATCCATATAAAACCAAGTCTCTGTTACAAGAGTAGGAAGATTCTTTTGAAGCGTCCTTTTTTTTTTTTTTTCTATATAGTTGTGGTCCACATGATCCCACATAATGATTATAGTCCTGTGTGAATTTTGTATATGGTGTACAGAGCAAGCGCCACCTTATCACTTACCTGATATCTCGCATGCTTGCTAGGATGGCATGTGTGCTACGAGTAAATGATGTGTGCGAGGCCAGCAAACCTCCCTGACAAAAAGATCTCCACAGGTTACCTGTGGGCCTGAAAGACCTTTGCTAGATCACACGTGTACAAGCATACTAATGCACATGCCACAACATGTGCCACCCTGTCACATTGGTATGAGTTCGGTTCCATTCATCAGATGTCTACTACGATTTATATGCCATTGCCCAAGAATCAGGTTGGTCCAGTGGTCAGGTGGCTGCATATTACGGCCTATTTAATTTGGGAGTGTTGTTTTGGAACCTCTGGATTCAGAACCCATGGATTTGAAATCCTCCGGTTGTGTTTGGCACCCTGGATTCAGAATCAACTTTAATCTAAAAGTAATTATGTATAGTATATTTACACATAAAAAGGAGATTGCAGTTTTTATTGATATATGGAGAGTAGAGAGGATTGACACACCTTATTTGCTAGCTGTACAAGGCACTTCTCTAGAGCAGAATGCAAAGCAGCCCTCTGCTCATTTATGGCATCTCCCAATTTTGGTAATTCAATGGAGCACAGGAAGCATTTGCGCAAGTATCTCATTAGGTCATTTATTACACCAACTATAGCTACAGAAGGCTCCAGCCTTGAGCGTTGAGCTAGATTTTGGGCCAGATGTCATTCAAGAGGTGGGCCACTAATTAGCATGGATCCATTACCAAATTGCACCAATTCAAGGATTTATATAGTTGATACCATTCATTAAATTATATTCAACACACAGTATCTTAAACCAAGATACAAGAAAGCAATTACCTTCAACAATTCCAAGAAACTCGCTGCAATTAGAGTCCTACTACGTCTTAACTTTCAGCTCTGTCCACACCAATCAGGCAAGTGTTAATAATGGTCTTAACTAAAATCTCACATTATCTTTAGAAGTTAAACCTAAAAATCGATGGAAAAAAAATGAAAATACTTGTGACTTTTTATTGAAAAGCAAGGTACCCTTCACAGCATAACCATTGTAGAACAACCTGACCTGGATAAGTAAAGGCTAGAGGATAGAGAAACAAAAACAGTAAGTTCCATCAAGAACAATTGATTATGAAGGGGATTTGGACTAGCATTAAAGAAAAGACATAGACATAATGTACATATTGGATCCCCAATGACAGATTTGTGTAGTGTTAATGTTGAAGATTTCTCCACAACTTCAGCCTGATCCAACATTCTCTAAAGGAAGAAAGACATTCAGCTAAAATATGCCAAAAAACAAGCCAAAGATGGAGAAACATAAAGATAACAAAAATGATATAAGTGGTGATGGACAGCTTCACTATCCTTACAGCCACCCCACAAGAGGTGATATTAACTCCAAGAATCTCTTTAAGGGGTCCAAACAACAACTGATCGACCAGCTACACCAGTACAAAGTCTAAATCTAAAACTGCAAAACATGAAACTAAAAACAGACCATATGGTTTCTAGGCAGATCTCCTTGAGTATCCTTAAAACCCAATGATAGCTAGGTAAGTGGGGATAAGAAAAAATTCCTACCTAACCACACATTGTTAGGATGATGAGGGTCTAGTCGGAGAGATACTTGACCCAGCATGTCACGCCCCAAACTCAGAAACCGGGCTCACAAAATTCCCGATCTCCGAATCCGGCTCCGACAGCCTCCGTAGTACCCCATTCTCGGCTCCCGGCACCCATATACCAGATTCCGATCCTGGGATGCTACAAGGAGGATTTCAAACATAACCACAAGAACACCATCACAAAATCCACTATGATTAAAAACTTTTTTAGTACAATGTGTCTGAAGAGAAATACAAGATAATGCAAATAACGGAAACTCTAAACGCTCGATTGCACGCTCCTGCTGCTACTATGCTACGGTTGTGTCCTGGCGTCACCTGCACGCATTAATCGTGCATAAGCTTATAGAAAGCTTAGAGGGTGGTGTAAGTGTGTGCGCAATATGATCGTGCTCGGAATATGAAGTCAGAGTAATACGGAAACATGCTGATGGGTATATGAGTGCAATCAGCCGTACCAAGGCTATGCGGTGCAAAATATAAATGATATCAGCCATATCAAGGCCATGCGATGCATAATGCAAGTTAAGCATGCCAATCCTCATCCTCACATCAATGCAGCTCCTCGCTAGAGCATCAAATCAGTATGGTTCTCAGTCTGAAAAATCACCGGGGTCTAGTACACTCTACGCCAGCTTGTCATCCCTATCCGAACACACAACCGGCAGAGTGGAAGAGACCTCACTATCCGCCTGCCAATATCGGGCCCGGCTCGTCGATAGCGGACCGATTCCTCAAGCTGGTCAAACTCAACCTAAAAGTTGTCCCCTCACTCAGGCAAGTAAGGTCACACCCCTTTCCAACCAACCACGACACAGTGGGAGACGCGGCCTACTGGTATACGGCCCTCGCGCGCTCGTGTATCCACTCGGTATCGACGTTGGAGTCATCCTCTGGTACCGTCGGATTTAGAAATTTTCACTCAGGGACATCTATGGCGCCCGTATGCTAGAACCAAACATTTTCGGTATCCAATCCTGCCACCCACGATGTGTCTGTGGAGGCTATAGCCCTGATGTCGCTAGGGTATATAGTAACTACAATCACACAAATGCAAGTGCATGAGTCACACTACTGGTCATGCAACAGTCCTGCGTATACCATGCGCTCATGTAGGGCAACTCCGCCTATCAAGGAGCATATAAACAGTCGGCTCGAAGGCATATACTATGATCAGTCACTCCTCATATCAGGCATACACATGATGCATATGATCATGAATCATGAATCTATACTAAACATGTATGGGCCTAAACGGCCTACTTACTACAAGTATGGGCCTATTAGTGGGCTTTAGGGAGAGTGATAATGCGGACATTTAACCAACATTACCCCTATAATGTGGGCGTTAAACCATCATTGTTCCCAAGGCATAGTCCACTACAATAGTCAACTCATAAACTATGGTAGAATCCCGTTATAATGGGCCTCATGTACATCCCATTGGGCCTCGACCCATGGGCCTTCAATACATTAAATGGGCCCCAAACTATGGTCTTATATATCAGAGTGGACCTTAGTGGGCGGCCACAAATACATTAAGATGAGCCTCAACAAATGGCCTTATACAAATCAAGGTGGCCTCAACAATGGGCCTATAAACTCCTCAAGATGGGCCTAAATACATGGGCCCATATGTATCAAAGTGGGCCTTAAAATAATCCCCAAATGGTTGTACAGTTTAGATGAAACACATGCATTATGGAGGGTCCCATAGGGATGGAAAGGATGGTCCACATAGATGAAAAACATACCTTATAGTGGGGCCCATAGTAATGGAGGGTATGGATTACAATACATACATCAGTGGGTCCCATGTGGGGCCTACCATAAGGTTTATTTTCCACCCAACCAGTTGATAAGGTCACATGGGTTTGGGGCCCACGAAAAAAAATGTTTATTTTCCATCCAAGCATGTTCATATGGTTGCTGGACCTAGGACCCACTGTAATATTTATTTTCACCCAACCCGGGCCCACTGTACTGTTTATTTTCCACCCACCTAAATGTTTATTTTCCCTCCAAACTGTTTATAGGGCCACATGGGCCTAGGGCCCACTATTATATTTATTTTCAATCCAATCTATTCATAAGGTCACGTGGACCTTGGGCCCACCGCAATATTTTTTTGCCGCCCATGCTGTTCATAGGGCCACATGGTTAGGGAGGGGGCCCACTGTAATATTTATTTGTCAAATAACCTGTTCATAAGGTTATGTGGGCCAGGGGCCCACGGTGATGTTTATATGCCATGCAACCTATTCATAAGTCACGTGGTGAGGGGCCCACCAAAATGTTTATTTTTCACCTAAACCTGTTGATTGGGTCAGAGAGCCCACAGTGATGTGGTCCACAAATCCTGCCCACCCATTAGGTGCGTCCCACTTAGCAGAGGGTCCAGACCAAGTTTTAGTTGCATCTAAATTCCAGGTAGGCCCCACCAAGTGATTTTATACGTTTTAGGCATGTCTTCGCATGATTTTAGATGGTATGGCCCACCTGAGTTCCGTATATGGCTGATTTTTGGGATATCTCATAATTTAAAGGGGGCGCCGCAAATGCACGGAGCTGATGTTCGAAACGCATCACAGTGGGGCCCACGACTGGGACTCGTGGGACGGGCCAGCCATTCGCCAGCCAGCTAGCGTAGGCGTTGCCTGCGTTCTAACAGCAGCAGCGTCTACAGCTGCATTGAAAAAAATTATTATTATTATTTTTAAATTTTTACAGAATCTCCAAGGTGGGGCCCACATTCGGTGAATCTGTCTGGCTCATTGGCTTCTACGGCTCCAGAAAAGCCAAACAAGACCAATATGCGATATATTTCTGATGAATAGAAGAATCCAGGTGGGTTTCAATGGCAATACCACTATTTCTTATGGTATGACCCGCTTGTTTATCAAATTAGCCTCATCTTTTGGCTCAACACCTAAAATAATCTGAGAAAAAGAATGGACGGCTTGGATCAAGCACATACATCAAGGTGCGGCTTACATGAGTGGCCCACCATTTCCCTTCCTTCTCTCTTTTTTTTAAAGCTTGTCAGTACACGCCCATGTCTGCACACGCACTCCATGTTAGCCTCCACACCCGTCCAGCGTCCAGGGATGCTGGACGGCATGGATAAACACATCATTGTGGTGGGTCCCACATGCACGTGGCCCACTTGATCAACCTGATGTTTGTGTTCTCCTTTGATTAGGCCTGTCCAAATGAACGACCATGTGGGCCACTCGGTGGATGGCGTGGATAGAATGCATGCTTCATGGTGGGCCATACGCACATATTAGATGGGCCATCAACAAGGAAAGGGAAAGAGATATAGATAGAGAAAAGGAGAGAAAGAGAGAGATAAGATGATAGAGGGGAGGGTCCCCACCATTATAGGCCCTCCATAGTTACAACACATACATCAAGTGGGTCCCACAATAAGTGGGCCCTTAAAAATTGAAATGAAGGATGATCACTCACCTCTTGGCCTTCACCTTGCTTCCTTAGCCTCCTTAGCTCCTTTGCTTGACTTTTAACGGTGATAGATGATGGATCAACGGTTGAGATGGGAGATGAGAGAGTAGGGAAGGTGCGCCACACTTGGCATTTGGGAGGGAGAAGCTTGGACGTGTGAGAGTTTGTTGCTTGGAGAGATTTTTGAGAAATGAGGAAGAGAGAGATGTGATGGGTGAAAAGGGATGAGGTGAGGTGTGATGGGTGATGGATGGAGTGATGTGTTGTAAGAAGAGGTATGGGTTGAGTTGAAAATGGGGTAAAAGAGGGATGGTGAGAGGAGAGAGAGAGTTGACTTTTGAAAAGGGAAGGGATAGGTTGTTGTACTTGAGTATGACTTGTACTTGACTTGTACTTGACATGAGTGATTGATTGATTGATGGGACATTTCGTAGAGATTCCGTCATAATTCGCAACGCGCAGCGTTTCATCGAAACGAACGCAAACCCACATCTTCTAACCTAAGTATCGGTTCAGTGCGCGAGTCGAGGCGTTAGAACCACGGCGATGGCGCAGTCGCTAAGGTACAAGTTTCGAGTTGAGCCGACTTCGTCACGCGGGTCTCGACTTAGGATCGATCGCAAATATCGAATACGGGTCGAGAATTGCCGGAATTCGACCGGTAGGATCGCGGAAGCCTACGGAACGGTACGGACTAGGGCACAGGTCTTACACACCATTTTTTTGTCAAGACTCTCTACTTGGTAACAAACCGCCCATAAAAACAGGTCAGGACCAGTCCCTGATTCAATAAGCTTCTCCCAACAAATCAGACACCTTACATTTCCCATTATATCTGCAGTAGCAATAAGAATTGTTATTCCTTTACAGTGCCCGCACATAGATTGGAATCCTTGGAACCAGCTAAATGTGAGTCGAGCTTCGAGTGGTTTAGGAATAGAATTTACAAGAACCATTCTGGACTTAAACGACTGCCTCCTATAAGGCTTAGATGATGATGATGATGAAGGTTAAAAGGAAAAAAAAAAAAAAGACAATAATAAAAGATGTCAGATATGCATGCTCATGCTGGACAAAAAAAAAAAAAAAAACACAACAGCAAAAGACCTGCACAACCTTGGCTGCAAAATTTTCTACCCAAGTGCCACTGCCACTTTGAATTGTGTTTTTGATTTGTGCTCCTACTCCTGCCTCCTAGGTATTCATACTTGCTAACATTTTGAAGCTGAAGCTTCTCCATTCCCATGCTCAAATCAGTTCCTGCTTACCTTCACATTTTGTGATTACTTGCGCACCAACAAAAAGACTAGTTATAAACATTACCGTGGACCCTACCTGTTGAAGTATGGAGCTTCCAATAGAGAAAAGAATGGTTACCATTCAATTCTAACCTACAAAACAAATCTTAGCCATTAGCCACTGTTCCAGGTTATTCCATAGATACATATCCTCCAAATATCAATATTATGGTAAGAGATGATTACAAACTTGTAAAAAGTGGACGAAGTTGATATCTACAAATGCATCAAATAGATACCTTTTGGAGGGCAATGGGAATTGCCAGGCCTTTTCCTTTTGCAAAGCCCACAACTCCATGATAGTTGCCACAAGCTAACATGGCAATGTACTTGACCACTTGTCCTCCTTGAAACATGAAGTGAAGAGAAAGATCACATACAATAGAGACATAAAATGGCCTAACAAGCCAGCCCCAAATAGTTCAAAATCCAGTCCCAAATCTTACATGTGGTGCTTGTGAGGATAAACAAATGAAGTGATCGATAAAGCATTAGATTGAAGCCTGAAGCAATAAGTTTGCGCAGAAACATTGAAATAGATACCTTTGGTTGACTAGAAAAAATGCATGTGCTAAAACCATGGACAGACTAGAAAAATTGCCAAGCTTGTTTAAACCATCCACCGTTTTCATCTATGTGGCCCTAACTGATTATTTAGCCATCCTCACAGTTATGTACATGGTAGAGCACACCTGATACATGGCTCAGATGTCCTGCACATTTTCCAGGTTAGCACGTATCTGCTTGTGGTGTTCAAATGATAATTTGAACCTTGACTACAACTGACTATTTTCAATATCACAATGCTTTCAGTACAAACTTCTTGTAATGAGAAAAGAAGTCCAAATCTGAGTATCCGCTCCTTAATACCATGGACAACCTTGATGGCTACCATCTCTTTTTTCCCTGTCCCAGCATTCCAAAACTTGACCAAATGTCCCTGAAATAAATTATACAAAAGACAAAGCAGAATGAGGAAGATGACATTGGCATTTCTTAATCAGAAGGAAATTAAAAAAAATAAACAAGTGAAACATCTGTACAAACTTTAAGCCATTCATGACACATATTTTTCTCCCATGACACAGATTATTTCCATTGAAGGGTAGCTTCTCTAATAATACAAGTCCTCTTTCTCTTGATAACCATTGAAAGCTTGCATTGCAACCTACAGAGTATCAAGATTGATTATGCGCCCTAACTCAACAGGGATCCACCCTTTGAAATTGTTCGATGAGAAGTTTCTACAGTGTAAAAGAAATCACATATTGGTAAAAATATAAATATACTAATGAAAACCTGTGCACTTAATAATTGCAAGCCTTTGTACAAAGATAAAATTTCAGCACTCTTTGCATGTGCTGGTCATCGCACTCTCTGCTATGAGAAAAATGTTTGGAAATGAAAATTGTGATTAAAAAATGAAAGTTATATGCTAGAATTTGCTTGCTCGAAATTTATAAAAGAATTCAAAGCATATACTTATTAAGAAAAAAAAATCTAAAATAAAAAATCAAAGTAGAAAAATAAATAAATAAATAAAAACCATCAAATGCCCAATTATATAAATCCAGATTTAAGATTAGCAAATACAAAACAGCTTACTTTGGAAAAGAAAGAGCCACAGATTCCAGGAGCATGATACCATCTGGTTGCTACATAATCCTGCAAATAAATACATGTATAAGACATGGGATCATGAGCACAAGTGCATAACACACATGGCATCATAATCAAATAGACAATCAACATAACATAATAAGAGAAATAAAAGCTAATCACAATAAAATCCCAAAGGCCAGATATTAATCATGGTCAGAAGCTGCAAATAACAGGCATCAAACACAACACGGAAGAGCAACATACAATCCAGAAAATAGCTGATGGAGCATCATTGAATGATACACATGACTAAGATCATCAAAGGTCGAACTAATGTTTAGGATCTTGAGGAAGGCCTTGAACTATGACTTACTTCCAATGAGATCAAAGTAGGCAGGATCTATGCCAGGCCCATGACTAAACGAATGGAAGATCTAGGCCTTTGATTTAAGGTTAACAAGGTTGACACCTGAAACTGATACAAGATGTAAAAATTATCAACAAAGTTCCATGTAATATTCCATGGTGGGAGTGGAATTCCTTAACCATAGGATTTGAACGTCCATAGGCTATAGGGCATAGAATTGCCAATTTTTCATAGAAGAACACAAATTGGAAACAACCGAAAGAAGCTACAACATTAGCCATTGGAGCAAGTTCGAAGACCATTTACATGATTGTGGTTTTATTTTTAATTACGTATTAGAGACCACAGTTATAAGTTGTTGGTTTTATTTTTAATCCCTACCAAAAGAATTGATCTCTAATACATAATTACAATTGAATAAGATCTCTAATACATAATCATGATTGAATAAAATGAGATAAACACATCTTTAAGTGGCAACCAAACAGGCCCTTAGAAACTAGAATACAAAGTCTAAGAAAATGTATAAAGCCATGGATAAACCAAACAAGCCCTCAATGCGGATTTTGAGAGCCAATTTTAACTATGCCAGCAAACACACTTCATTTTGTTGCCACTATAGAACTGCTCCAATCTCTTTATCTTTATTTGAATATCAACAGTGTTCATAGGAAGGGACCATAGCAAAAAAACTCCTCAGGATTTAAACGACCTCCCTCAAACATGTAAACTATTTGATACTCTCATTGCACAAGTATGTAAGGTATGTAAAAGATGTGAGAGAGAGAGAGAAGGTTGTTTTCTTGCTTTGGTTTAGATTCTGTTATAGTTTATATAGAAAGCAGAGACTACATAAATGTTACACAAATGTTTAATTTCATGATAGAGCAATCTTATTGGATAGGTTAATTAGATGCCACACAAATGGTGGGCCTCATGCCCAACCTTGTAAAACAGCCCATCCTCTTAAATGAAACTAATAAAAGAAAATGTGATTTGAAAGACATGGTGTAAATTAATTTTGTTAAAAATAAAATAAAATAAAATAATAATAATAATAATAAAGCCATGATAGAGTCAATTGCCTTAAGAAAATGGCCTCCAGAAAGGTTTTTAAAGAAAAAAAAAATAGTGATTGAAAGTAAAAAATAAAAAATAAAAATTAACTCTTCATGACACTAAACATTTCACATCATGTTTCGAAAATACACAATGTCAGTTCTTTCTAACAGCCATTTACTTTCACTTAATATTCACTAGTAGTTTCAATGTGGCTAGTAGTGAATGTGATAATATCAAATTTGTAGCTCTTGCTGGTGAACCTAGTCCTGTGAATGAGTCCAAAATATCCATCTTAATGTCTTCAAGGAAATTTCCGTATCCATTTTGACATAAGATAGAAACCCTACCAGAACATTTTTAAGTAGTATCAATCCCTTTTATGGGGTAATGTTCATTTATGCCAGATTTTAAGTTTCTTATAATCCTCTTTTGTGAATTTGTTGGATTTGTTTATTGAGGAAATTTAGGTAATGAGAATAAGAATGAGTAGTGTCCTGATGGGCCAACTTAGTAAAGGTGGATGTGGGGCAGCCCTTTGATTAATGGCCTACATTTTAGGCGGTTAAAAAAAAAAGAAAAAGGGAAAATGATTAAAAATCTGAAGTGTAAGCGAAAGATTGAATATCAGAACTTCTAACAGTCAAGTGTCCAGACTGTTCATTAATCAGAGCGTAGTTCTATCCAACAGGACATGTTTGTCTCCAGACCGTTCATCAAACAGAGCGTATTTTTGTCCAACAGCTTATACATATAGTTAAGAGTGTTCGGTGCCACTTACAAAAACTTAATCTACTCAAACTTGCTAATGTATCCGCAAACCATTCCAATTAAATCAATTAAGTTCAATAGCATTTGAAGGAAAAGCAGTAGTAAAGCCTACGACAATTAAGCAAAGGAAGTTGATCACAAGACCAATGTTCAATGTATCAAATGTATACTAACAGAAGTTCTATGCAAGTACCTGCCACATAGGAAATTCTTGCGCCAATCTCCTAGCAAAGGATCCTGAAGAAATCAAGCATCAACACTAGTGAGCACCAAGAAGATATTCAAAGATACATTACAGATAATGATGATGCAAAAGGAGAAAAAAAAAAAAAGACGCATGGGACGAGAAACAGAGTTCACCAAGGGCTGGAAAACCATGAGGGATTCTGGGCTATTAGTACATGCAAATCAATTTTACAGTCCAAATCCAGTCCCAAGGTGGGCTGCTTGCACCCTACCAATACACTCTCACTGCATCACAGCCCTTGATGAAATAGACATTCTAACTTGTAAATTACAGCCTCTCACTCACATATACACAAATGGATACAAACTCATACGATTCCATGACTCTCATTTACATGGACTGAAGGAAACACTCTGCATTCTGATCTACTCCTACTCAACCTTCTTCTCAAAGACTCACCCAATGTAGAAGAAGAAGAAGATGATGATGAAGAAGAAAAATATTTCGATGTTTGGGCTTCATACCTTGCATCCATCAGCATCTCAACAGCAATTTCAGGTGGCGAATTACCATCTGATCCATGTGCCACTGCTGATATAACTGATGTCTGTGATGGCTCTTGTCCCAGCAATTAGTAGATTTTAAGAGAGAGAGAGAGAGATAGGGATAGAGAGAGTGAGAGGGAGAGGGAGAGGGAGAGGAAGAGCGAGCAGAGAGGGAGGGAGAGGGAGAGGGAGAGGTAGAGAGAGGGAGGGAGATGGAGAGGGAGAGTGCGCAAGAGGGAGAGCTTGAGGGAGTGGAGAGGGAGAGGGAGAGGGAGAGACAGAGAGAGATCAAGAGGTGGAAATGAAATTAGGGCTGCGAAATATATTTTTTTATAAGGGCCCTTTTCCAGCGGCCCTTAAAACTGGCTACGGACAAAGGTTAGCCCCAACGGTCGGCTATGGCCGTTTTTCTCATAGTGATAAAAAAACCACACATTTTCAAATGCCACTAGATTTATCATGCTTTAGGGAATTTCATCATCACCTATGCAGAAGTCAGTAGCAGCAACATCCATTGCTAGCTTAATTCTATCGTTATATCCTGCTCTGTCAATTGCCTCCTTCACAATATCCAAGCCTTCGGCGAAACTGTGAACGGGAAGTAAAACAATGATTTAGTAAGTAGAAGCAACTTCATTGTTTCAATTAGTCCAAGATACTATCAAATTCATGATCTTGTGCATCAGTATATCTTAATGACGACAACAACCAAATATAATCTTATTCATTTGTACTGTAGCCCAATACACACACACACACAAAAGGGAAAGAAAAACGAATATGGTTATATCTCAGCCAAAATATTCCATTTGTAGGTCCTCAATGAAGATGAAAAAACCATAAACAAGAACTTGAATTTGAGAATCCATATAATAGTGTAAGGAAGAAAATAACATGCCTCGAGATATTTGGAGCAAATCCACCATCATCACCAACATTGCATCCAGCTGAGCCATATTTTTCCATAATAATAGCCTGCCCTTTTTGTGAAAAAAGAGAGATAATTCAGAATTAGTAGAGAAAGATGGCTGGAAGGATATAAGCATTGCCCCAGTAAAAAGGTTAGCTAAACATTCTTCTAAAGCTATACGGATTCATAAATATGTATGCATAAATTACCAAAACAGAATAAATCAGGATCGCAGGTCCATGGATGTGAAGTGAAAAACAGAAAGCGTTGACACTGTTTATGACTGAACTGAAGTAATGCATTTTGTTCAAAAGCTCCATAGATACTCTTTCGAGAGCACATACAGTAAGCCAGGCATTAGAAAACATGACTCAAAGCTGTCGGACTTGAACATGGGGACACAAGTTGGTGTTGGAAATGGTTACAAGGAGTCAGATAAAAGGACCAGGAAACCTGATCCTCTAAAAAGTCCATTCAGTTATATGAAGATGCTGAGAACACGATGAACACAAAATGCAGAAAGATGCAACAACTCAAAATGAATTAATATCTGGATGGTAAATAAACAAACTATTATGTACAAGGCATAATAAATTTTTCTCCTAACAGCCACATCTAAGTGTCCAGCATGGAAATCTTTTCAGACGATAGAGTGTCATCAAGACCAGAAGGACGTAGGCACCATTATCTTTTGTTACAGGAGAGCTTGACTTTATCATTGACCTGGCTATTCAAAAGGGCTTCCCCTAAGACCATCTTCTTCCTCAAATTTGTGCTGATCATTTCAGGGATTTTTTATTTTTATTATTTTATTTTATTTTGAAGATAACTAAACACTTTTTTGTCCTCTTCAAAGTTGGAAACGAAGGAAGTGCTATCAGATGATTAAACCCAGACAGATATTATCTACCAAATCCAATGTATTAAGGAGTTTGCAATCATTGTATTTTTACAATAAATTAATAATGTAATTTGTAAGTAAAATCTTAAACCGCTTGCATAGATGAAAAGTCTCGTATGCAATTCTAATATACAAGTACTTATAAAATCTTTATTGAATAAACATGAATACAAGAAAAGAAAAACAGTAGGAAAGAGGCTTCTCTGTTTAAGTCATCTTCACGCTTTTGACCACACATACACCTCATTTGACATCAGTCTGCTGAGAATTAAACAGATCTAGATGCCCATTTCATCTATTTCAATAGCACTGATGCCACATTACACAATTCCTCACAGAAAAACACTAACTCAATGAAAGCCAAATCAAATATTTTTTATTTTTATTTTTAAAGAAAAAGGTGGAGTGGTCCACCAAACCCCTCTGTTTATGAAAGGCATTATACCACCAAGTACACGTAATTGTCACAGGTCCCACAAACAGTACAAAGAAACTGTCCTTCCATCAATCAAAATACAGAAATTCCTCTGGAGGGGCATTCCCATATCTTTAAAATTGAAAAGAAAGAAATATCAGAAATAGACCTTGCTATACATCCTAACACACTATACCTTTGCTGGGAGTTTCCACTCAAGAGCACCAAAATCAAGCTCACCAGAGGGAAACTCCCACAAGAGTTCCAACATTCTGCATAGAGGAATGACCTGATACATCGGCAGAATACAATGAACTGAACGCATGCACAACGCTATCGGGAAGATGACCCATGTGCTTTGATCTAACTGCCTGATTGGTGATCATCAAATAAACAGTCGAGATGAGATAATAGGCTATAGTCCAAACCCAATGAACGAATGCGCATCAACTGGGCATTTGGACTATCCAACCAATCTGATTTCAGTGTTATGCTCCATCCACAGGACCCACAAACTGAACGGTTTGGGCTGAGCTACATAAAACCCATATGTTTATTAGTTATGCGCATGTATCCAAGCAGTTGTCCTCTGTAGCGTATCAGATAGATCCTCTACTACATGGTACCCAAGGACGATACAATGTCCGTAGAAAGAAAGATGAAAAGTAGAAAATTTAACTCAGAATGAGAGACAACAAATCTATAGTGACTAACGGCCCCTTCGCATAGAAAAGATCGAAACCATATATTGATCCATTTCAGCATCCGACGACCAGTAAAAATGTGGGGCCCAGGGCTACAACATTATTTCTCTTGCCATTTTTGTGGGAATAAATGCCACAAACACGATGTGCTTTTATGTGATTTCATCGGTGGCAAGGCTTCTTAAAGAAAAAAAATGACAACGGAAATAACAATGTGGAGTCCTGTACCCCACATCATCAGTGGCCATCGGCAGCTGCAATCAATCAAAACTTCATTGGGATTTTTGATCCATCTCAGAGAGATAGAGAGAGAGAGAGAGACTAACCGTTCTCCTTCTCCTTCTCCTTCTCCTTCTCCTTCTTCTTCTTGCAACAAAAGGGGATTTTGAAAACCCTAGCAAGAGAGACAGAGAGGTTGGGAAACAGAGAGGGAAATGGGGCTGAGAGATAGAGAGGGGGTGAGGAAGCGCAAGAGATCGAGATGGCGTTGAGAGATAGAGAGAGGGTGAGGCAGCGCGAGAGATCGAGACAGGGCTGAGTGAGAGAGAGAGAGAGAGAGTCGCAGGCGGGCGAGAGACAGGGATTTTCTTTGGTGAAATAGGGTGCGCGGGAGAGGTGCGCGGACGGAATTTTAGGGGTGATTTCTTTTAGGACTCGTGGGGCCACCGTAGTGTATTTTAATTATTCACTTCGTCCATTCATTTTAACGGCTCTTCTTTAGAATTTATTCTAAAAATGAATCAGATCTAAGATTTAGGTGTACTACACCACATGTTAACGATATAAATTTATGTTTTCATTCTTTTTCATGTTGTGGTCCACTTAGACTTTTGATTTTTCTAATTATTAGACTCATGCACTGAAATAATATTTCAAAATTGATAGACCGATTGGATAAAATAAACATATTGTAATGGGCTCCATGGAGCCCCTTAAGCATCTTCAGTCTCTAATAAAGTCTTATGGGGAGGTATGTTTTAGTTACAGATTTAGTAAGTTTTAGTTATGGATTAAATCCGTAGTTAATTAGCTACAAATTAAAGCCGTAGCTATATTACTATATCATCCGTAGCCTTTGTTCATTTTTTTGGTAGTGAGATCATTGATTCATATGCTTAACATTTAGCTAGTATAAGCACCTACATATTGTACATGAATATCTTCTTATACTTGTGAATTGTTTATAAAGCATGAATTGCCACATCAATTAGTGAAAAATTCCATTTGTATATATCTTTATTTATTTATTTTATTTTTATTTTTTACACACACACACACTCCACACACTCACACTAGTGGAATTTCACCACCTATGGGCACTCGAACCCTTGACCAGGAGTTGAAACTCCTGAGAATCTACCACCCAAGCAAAAGTAAGGACCTCATTTACATATGTATATTCAGAATTATGATGTAAACTTGACTAATTATGAATATAATGGTCCCTCGAACTAGTAGCAATTTGTGTAATGAATTAAATAAAATTATGTCGTAGACTTACCATCTTGTGGATCTTTTGTGCTTATGTGGCTTTTTGGTCAATTCTATTATTTTTATCGTATCCTTGATGAACTTTTTTCCTTATCTGGCTTTGATAGATTCTTTTCATATAATCTTGCGATGGTAAGTTCCACTCGTTAAATTATGATCAGCCACTAGGTGAAGATGTTACTATTAAATATCCTAGTTGTTTGAGGCTCATGAGTCGAGGATGGTGGTTTGGGATACTATACCCGAACTATCGGCCTATGCTGGATGACAAGCCCCCCATAGTAACCTTTGAGCTTTTTAAAAATACTTGTTTATAATTAGAATAGTAACGGTTGGGCTAATCATGCATTCATGGCATACAGATGATAACAGGTGGCTAATTCTGGATGTTGTAACATGTATATTTTATCGTGGTATGTTTCGCTAGCTCTCAGACCATCGACAATCGACCCAATTCGTGTGATCATATCAATTAAACCTAAGGACCCCGGGAAAAAGAATACTCACCATATAGTACATCAAGATAAGTCAAAATAATCTCTTAGATGGGAGCATCAGTTTGCACAAACTATGGTGAACTGAAGCAATTAAGAATGAAATTGTAAAGCCTTCAGTAAAGTTCCATCTTTGGACTAAGTCTCAAATCAGATTGGTATCGATGATCGAGATAAGGGTAAGTTCTAACCGAAATCACCCTAAGAACCATATGCATATAATTGAGAGAGTGTTAAAGGATTTCCTGATTGTTGGTTCAATTAATGAATTCCTTAATTTCCATCATGGTGAATGGCCCATCTTGAAGCTGATAAGTGATAATTGTATAGATTTCTTCGCTATTTTAGAAAAGGATTAGAATGAGAGTATGACTATAATCTTCCACACTTACATGAGAACCCTATCCATTTGATTTGGGAGGTCACTTTGGGCCTTGGGTGTAAATACAAATTAAATCCAAAGTTTGTATGGCCCACACTTAAGAAAATAGTGGCGATTAAATGCCAATCCTCTAGGATCATTATGCGTGTAACACCTCGAACTTTTCAATACTCGAGTATTACCATAAAATTTAACTTAGTATGTACATATGTACGATACCAATTTAACCAATCTAAACCTTATATTTAAATCACCATTGGAAATAATCTTCATTTATAGATCAATTCATCTTACCATTGATTTTAAAACAGAATCATTATATATCTAAGTATTCTCACTTGTCCATTACAACTGATCGTTCATCAACTATTCACCTCTAGGTAAAGATATCTAACTGTCCACTTTGAGTTTAGACCATCCGATCATAATAAACTAACTACCTGATCTCTATATCTGATCGTACACATATCGAATCGAGATTCTGATCCATTTATCTTGTTTATCACCTATGAATATGCTTAACTCACCATCAGAACTACAATCTGAGGAACTTACATATGTGAACAAGTTACTTAAATCTAATGGTATATATGTTTCACCTCTTAATCACTTCAAAAACTCACTTGTGTTCATTCGTTTAGAAAACTGATCGTACACATATGTACATACAACAATCAAGTTTTCCTATTTTTACATGTCATTTGACCATCCATCATATTTGGATCCGCCAAACGGGCCACCCAAATATCGGAATAAACTGCTCGATTCGAAAGATCGTAAGGTATATATCATAATTACCGGCTAACTTCTCTATTAGATATATGAAAGTATTGGTTTAGACCTTGGGCAATATAACCCATTAAAAAGTATTTTGGTCTTCTTTAAGCGATTAAGGCCCAAACTGGGGCAATGGAAAGAGCGTGAAAAATAAAGAATACCTGTCAAATTTCAATACATTTGGATGGTGTAGGCCAATGTTACGGATGACAGAAGTTGGAGAAATAAAATATGGTAAAATCGTAAATACTCAATGTCATTAACTTATACCCTCGAATTCTAGATCACTTGGTTATCATGATCCGTTTCATTTAAAATTTTATACCATGCCTATTTATCATAAATTAACCATACACGTCAAATTTCAGCCCTTAGATCATTGTAAAAGTGATCCAATTGACAAATCAGCACCTTAGTCATTGATTTTGGTGTCCATTGAGTGATGAAATTTCGTAGGTAATCGTAGTGAGATATTTTTCTTCATATGAATGACTTGGATTGCCCATCATATAGACCGAATGTGAAATGTGTTGTAGGTTTTTTCATAGTATCCAAGTTATCCGTTTTAGGCTTATCAACTTTTTCTAAATCTGGACCTTTTGATTTATCTAATTTTTACTATTAATTGCAATTAAAACTTGGATCGCACTTTGACCTTATAGGGCTAGGAGATCATATAAAACTTAGACCCTAATCTATGATCTTACACCGTTGAATGTTAACTGCTTTAAAGCCAGTTCATTCCTTTTGGCGTAAAAGATGAAATTTCATATTTAGGCTTTTTCCACCATCAATCAACCACCAACTTTTGTCCAGCTGTTTCCTATATTGACTACACATTTCCTCTAAAATTGGGCATTGATCATTAAACATTGACCGTTAATTGAAATCAAGTTCGTTTTGGCACCCACTATGAGAATTTTCAAGATAGGCTAATCTAAATTTCAAATCACCAAAAAAGTTATATATTTTGGCTCTATTTGACAACCCCGACACAATGGACGAATTGGATTTAAAGAAAGATCACCAGAAAAGGTAAGATTGGACAAACTCAATCCAAGTGGGATGTGAAACACACCCCTCTCACATGCCCACTCCCTTATAAAAGGGGTGTGCGTCCCCTTCTCAACACATACGCCCATACTCCCATGTCCAATGGAGAGAGAGAGAGAGAGATACAACATATACGTAATATCCTCTTCCTTTTCCACACGTATGGTGTCTCCCTCTTGTTCAAGCGATGTCGTGGATCATGTAAAAGCTTTCCCACATCGAGATCTAATGTTTAGTTCTAAGGTTAAGGTGATGGATTTCTTTAAGCTTAAATTAATTTGAGTTAATATGATTTATCTTGTTTTTGCATACTTTTCATATTATTGTAATTTTTCATGCAATTGATTGATGGACCGTTATCAATTATTTATCATTTGAGAATTATGGTTAATGTATGATTTTAATTATGCTTGATTTTTATGAATTTATGTGGGATGATGGATACGAGCCTTGCCCTTTCCTAATTTTGAGAGCGACGCTTGCTTTCACTCTTTATTAAGTTAGCCTTTTGCTTATCTCTCCTTATTTTTGTTGAATTAGCCTAATGCTACTCTTTTCATTTATTATGTTAGTCTTGTGCTTCTTCTTTTTATGGCTTGGGCATGTTCTTAAAATTTTAAAACTCTAATGGTTCGACTTATTTCCGTATTGATGCAAGTGATGTGTTATAGGCTTTACATATAGTGATTTATATATTTTATTGTGGACATAATACGTTTTGGGTAGTGGCCCTCTTGGTCGACGTGTAATCCCATGAGTTGGGTAGTGGTGCACAATCAATGTAAGTAAACTACTACGCATGTTAAAACACTTCTCGGGATTGGATGTCGCAAATAGTCGTTCCATGAATCTTGTCACGTAAATCCTCCAATCGCAGTTGTGTCATCTTGAAATGTTCGCATAAATTCATGTTAACGTTGGACACGCCAATGAATCTTCATAGTATGAGATGCAGAGCGAACTAAGTTTTCTATAAATTATATTCCATATTATGATAATCACTACATATGATGGATCGTACACACTATGCAAGGCATGCATTCACAGAGATTGGTTGCGCAAACCGATACCACTCATAGTGGTAGAGTATGAGATGTATTGGAACCTCCATATTATTTTTATGGATCTCTTAAATTATTGTTAATCTTAAAGGATGTCTATCACTATGAGTAACACATTGACCCTCTCCAACCATACAGATGTTGCAGGTGAAGTCCAAATTGAAGATATAGATGATGATTGTCTTATGGAAGACTACTCCGAGTAAAAAAGAAGGATGACATTACGTTTAGTTTTATTTATTTTTTGCTGCAAAATTTTAAATAATGTAATAAGCTCTCACTTGAGAGGGCATTAAACGATTAATTGATTTTATACTTTGAAGGAATAAGAAGTACAATTGATTTTATTCTCATGAATGGTTCCCTTCGTGAATGTAACTGGATGTAAAAAAGAAAAAAAAAAAAACAAGGTATGATTTTGATGCATCCAATTATTAATTTATTCACACCCGAAATTCTCGGGCATGAGTATATACTCGGGCCACAAAATTTTGGGGCGTTACGCTAGGTCCCATAGATTTTGGATTGAGCCACTCTATCTAGTGTTCACCAGAGTAGTGGTGACCTTATAATCGGTTCAGATTTTTTAGTGGGACCCACGTTGAAAGTAAAAAAGAAAATATAATAATAATAATAATAATAATAATAATTTGATTTTAATGTTGGACGCTGTCTAGACATTGAAACCATTTGGTTTGCTCTTCATTAAGGCCTATTGTGTTGGCTCCACTTTAATAGATATGCTAGATTCGTGCTGTCTATTTGATAAGTTGGCCAACTAAGGGCCCAAGTACAAAAGATGAGATAATTAAATTTATAGTTTAAGTGGCCACTTGATTAGAGGGCTCATAACCACAGGTCCCAAGATTGAAACTTGTCTCTGATACCAACTTGTCACAATTCGGAATCCAGGGATCGAGTATATCACTCTAGATCTGAGTTCCACAGTGTGACTTACACACGTGTGCATAAATAATCGAATTACAAACTAGCTAGGTTATGTATCAAAGAAATAGTGAGTCTCCATGAAGTCCTTGTGTCACGCCCCAAACACAGAAACCGGGCTCACAAAATTCTCGATCGTCGAATCCTGCGCCGACAGCCTCCGTAGTACCCCATTCTCGACTCCCGGCACCCATATACCAGATTTCGATCCTGAGACGCTATAAGGAGGATTTCAAACATGATTTGATTCGTAATGAGCATAACCACAAGCATAACCCACGAACAATAACCACAAGAACACCATCACAAAATCCACTATGATAAAAAACTTTAAGTACATGCGTAGGAAAGGAAAATACAAGATAATGCAAATAATGAAAACTTCAAAGCTCGACTGCACGCTCCTGCTACTACTATGCTACGACTGTGTCCTAGCATCACCTGCACGCATCAATCGTGCATAAGATTATAGAAAGTTTAGAGGGTGATGTAAGTGTGTGCGCAATATAAGAGTACTCAGAATGCAAGGTCAGAGTAATGTGGAATAATGCTGATGAGTACATGAATGCAATCAGCCGTACCAAGGCTATGCGATGCAAGATGTGAATGTTATGGCCATAACAGGACCATACAATGTGAGATGCAACTCAAGCATGTCAATCTTCATCATATATATCAATACAATTCTCATTCTGAATAATCACAGGGGTTAAGTACACTCTACGCCAGCTTGCCGCTCCTATCCGAATGCACAACTGGGAGAGCGGAAGAGACCTCACTATCCACCTGCCAATATCGGGCCTATTCCTCGAGTTGGTCAAACTCAACCTAGAGATTGCCCCCTCACTCAGGCAGGTAAGGTCACACCCATTTCCAACCGACGACGACATAGTGGGAGACGCGACCTACTGGTATACGGCCCTCGCGCGCTCGTGTATTTATTCGGTCTCGACGTTGGAGTCATCCTTTAGTACCATCGAGTTTAGAAATTTTTACCAAGGAATATCTATGGCGCCTGTATGCTAGAACCAAACATTTTAGGTATCCAATCCAGCCACCCACGATGCGTTTGTGGAGGCTTTGGCGCTGATGTCGTTAGGGCATACAATAACTACAATCATACAAATGCAAGTGCATGAGTCACACTACCAGTCATGCAACAGTCCTAGTGTACCATGCGCTCATGTAGGGCAACTTTGTCTATCAGGGAGTCCATAAACAGTCCGCCAAAGGCATATGCTATGATCAATCACTCCTCATATCAGTCATACATATGATGCGTATGATCATGAATCATGGATCTATACTAAACATGTATATAAAGATGGACTTTGTGTATAACGAAGATGGGCCTAGACGGCCTACTCACTATAAGTACGGGCCTACCAATGGGCCTTAGGGAGAATGACAATGCGAACATTTAACCAACATTATCCCTACAATGTGGACGTCAAACCATTATTGCTCCCAAGGCTCGGCTCACCTTAAATATCATTAAATAAATCATGGCGGAATCACACATTGCAATGTGCCTTAGGTAAATCCCATTGGGCCTTAAATACATCAAATGGGCCGTATCTCATGGGCCTTATATTCATTAAGTGGGCCACCTCAATGAGCCTCACCAATGGGCCTTAGGTACTTTGCAATGGGCCATCACCCATGGACCTTAGAATGCATTAAAATGAGCCCAATCACATAAGCTTTATGTGTATCAAATGGGCCTAATCACATAGGCCTTATATATATCAAAGTGGGCCTTAACAATGGGCCACAAATACATCAAATGGGCCTCATAACATGGTCCTAGATATATCAAGGTAGGCTCCAACAACGGGCCTATAAACACATTAAGATGGCTTACATACATGGGCCCATATATACCAAAGTGGGCCTCATGTGAGGCCCGCCATAATATTTATTTTCCTATCCAATCTGTTGATAAGGTCACATGAATAGGGGGCCCGCCAAAATGTCTATTTTCCAACCAACATATTGATATGGTCACATGGACCAAGGGGCCCATTATAACGTTTATTTGCAATCCAAACTGTTTATAAGGTCAAGTGGACCTGGGAGGGGGTTGGGGCCCACTGTAATGCTTATTTGCCACCCAACCTGGGCCTACTATAATGTTTATTTACATCCAATCTATTCATAAGGCCACGTCGACCAGTGCCCACGGTGGTGTTGTTTGCCATCCAAACTATTCATAAAGCCATATGGACCTAGGGCCCACGATGATGATTGTTTGCCATCCAACCAGTTGATAAGATCACACGGACCTGGATTGAGGAGGAAAAACAAATTTCATATTGATCTAAAACTTTCGTGACCCATAAAGGGATTCAATGGTAGGCATCCATCCCACTGTTTCTTATAATGTGGGCCAACTGAGATCCTTATACGGCTGATTTTTGGGTGGCCCGTAGCCAAGGGGAAGGCCGACCCAATGCACGGTGTTGATGTTCGAAACGCATCACGGTGGGGGCCCATAGCTGGGCCGTGAGGCCCAGCCGTCCGTTCGTCCGCCAGGTGCAGGCGCTGCCTGCGTCAGCAGCAGCAGCGTCAGCGCTGCCTTCGCATTTTTTTTATTTTAAAAAAACTGTTTTCTTGCGATTTTTCATAGGTGGGGCCCGCATCAACAAGATCCACTCCAACCATTGGTCCCTGTGGCTCGATACAAACCTATCGAGTCCAATATTGGATGGTTTTGGATGTACAGGAACAATAGGGAGTATATCAATGGTAGGAACATTGTTTTCTGTACCATAGCCCGTCAGGAAACCAGATCAGCCTCATTTTTCGGCTTAATGCCTAAAATGATCTGAAGAAGAGGATGGATGGCTTGGATCAAGTACATACATCAAGGTGGGGCTTACATGAGCGGCCCACCCCGAAACATTTAAAAAGAAATCTTTTTTTTTTTTGCTGTTAGTACGCACCCCTTATCAGTACACGCCTCCATGTTAGCCACGTCCGCGTCCAGCGTCCAGAGACGCTGGACGGTCATGGATAAACACATGCATTGTGTGGGTCCCACATGGACGTGGCCCACACATCAAGGTGGGTCCCACATGCACGTGGCCCACCTATTTGGACCACCTGATGTTTATGTTTTCCTTCATCATGGTTGTCCAATGGACCCGTTGTAGGGTGGGCCTCACGATCGGACGGTCACGATCGTCATGCACCATGGTGGCCACAAGACATCATACAAAAGAGAGAGAGAGAGAGAGAGAGAGAGAGAGAGAGAGAGACGGTGATAGAGGGGAGGGTCCCCGCCACTATGGGCCCTCCATATTTACAACACATACTTCAAGTGGGTCCCATAACAAGTGGGCCCTTAAAAATTAAAATGAAGGATGATCACCCACCTCTAGGTCTCTTTCTTGCTCCCCTAGTTTCGTTAGCTTATTGCCTTCGGGTTTAACGGTAGATGATGAGTTCTTGATGGTGAAGATGAGAGATGAGAGGTGGGACACACTTGGTGTTTTGGGAAGGTTAGAATTGCTTGGATGTTGGAATGCTTCGGAGATATGAGAAATGAGAGAGAAAATGAGGTGATGGGATGATATGGATGGGATGATGTGTGATGGGGATGGGTGGAGTGATGTGTTGTAAGAAGAGGTTTGGGTTGGGTTGAAATTTTAATAAAAGAGGGATGGGTGAAGAGAGAGAGAGAGTTGACTTTGTGGAGAAAGAGGGATGAGTTGTTGTACTTGGGGTATGGAGTGACTTGACTTGACTTGTCATGAGTGATTGATTGATTGATGAGACATTTCGTAGAGATTCCTTCGAAATTCGCAACGCGCGGCATTTTCTTCGGAATGAACGTGGACCGACATCTTCCAGCCTAGGTATCAATTTGACATGCAAGTCGTGGCGTTAGAACCGCGACGATGGCGCGATCGCTAAGGTACAGATTTTGGGTTGAGCCGACTTTGGTATGCAGGACTCGACTTAGGATCACGCGCAAACGTCGGAAAACGAGTCAAGGATTGTCGGAATTCGACCGAAAGGACCGCGAAAGCCAAAGGAATGGTATGGACTAGGATATGGGTCTTACACCTTGTGTCTATAATATTGGACCGTGACCCTCAATTCACTTCACGATTCTAGAGAAGTTTGCAAGAGGAAATGGATACCTTCTTTGACTTTAGCAGAACATTTCACCCTTAGATCGATGGTCAAACTGAGAGGGAAAATTAAATACTTAAAGATATGTTGTGAGCATGCATTTTGGATTTCAAACGAAGTTGGGATGAGTACCTTCCCATAGCTGAATTCTCTTACAATAACAGTTATTAATCTAGTATTAAAATGACACTCTACGAAGCTCTATATGGATGACAGTGTTATGCACCAAATTGTTGGACATAAAACGACGAGAAGGGCAGAGAGAGTGCCTAACACCTTCCCTCTTTAAGTTTCGACTCCTTAGCGAATGCCAATTTTTCTCCTAAATCTGAGATTTGATTCACCAATAATGAAGAATATTCAAAATCCACTTTTTAACTAGATACCCAAAAATATTTCAAAAAAAAAAAAGAAAAACACTTTTTCCTATTTTTCTCTTCTTTTTTCTTCTGAAATTTACCCTACATTTGCAAATTTTCCCCTTCCCCAACTGTATTAGTAATAATATCATTGATACAATCATCCAAGGGAATCTTTGAACTAGGAAACATGTGATATTTTAGCGATAAAATCCAAATGGATATTTTGACTATATTTCACTAATAGCTGGAAATATAGGCATTTCCAGTGATATAGATATCACCACCCTGGCGGTATCGATATTATCGTCGATATTATTAACTTAAACACTGCTTACAACCGGTTGATGCAACTAAGCTTATGCCACGTTTCACATGTGTAGGACATCTAAGCCGTGTGTAAAGTAAGCCCTGCATGAATTATTTGGCACAAAAATCACGCCATTCCAATCATCAAGTGGACCACCCCAAAACAAATTTGATAGTATAAAACTTTAAATGATTCCTGCTGCCAGATCCAATATACACACGTGGCATGCCTTGAGACTTATATCTTGTGCCTAGATGAATCTGGTAGTCACTACAAATTGCTTATGACTTTACGGATTCTTCCCACCATTCGTGCAAGAAACTTTGAAGAGACACCCACCATTTAAATGTTTTATAAATGGAGAAAAGTTTAGAATTATGGTTGGGAAAAGTATCTGATTTTTTATTGGGATTGGCAACAAATTGCAATCTTGGAGGATGCTTGGTTGGATGAGGCCCTTATGGAGACTTCGTTTCAACCTCTATGGTTTTATGGCTTTATCCATGTCTGCAATTGCAAATGAGATTGCTGTGAAATGGTGGTGGGTTTTGAAAAAAAGAAAGAAAGAAAGTTGTTTGGTATGGTAGAGATGTATGATGATTACTCAGGCTCTTGGAAATTACTTATAAACTTGGGTCCCAGTTAAAATATATCTCATTAACTAAAAATTAGGATTATTTGATTTTTAAATTTTTTATTTACACATGTATTCTCACACCCACATACACTACATGGCTACTTGAACCCATGACCTCATTGTTGAAACCCACAGGCTCTGCCACTGATCCATGAGTAGGGACCATGAATATTATTTGATTATCTGACCATCGGATTGGTTAATAGTGATTGGATGATTTTAAAAATAAAAAACATCCAATGGTCCAAGTTTCAACAAACAAGTGTCCACAAATCAGAGGTTGGATTCTTCAAACAATATGATTTTAGAACTATGACTTTGCTATAGTAGGTCCCACAATTTAGTCAGTTTAATTTGATTTAGTGCATGTCATGTGTACAATTTAGTCAGGCTTCATGCTCTGTGAGAGTATCATAGCATCAAATTACTCACTGAGAGCCTTTTTAAGTTCTAACGTACACCGCATGTGTCAACCACGTCAAGTTGGCCAAAATGATTTTACATTCATCTGGACCGTCCAACTCTAAATTGCACGCCAATGGATGTCCCTAAAAGTGGACCTTTTGTGGACTAATGTCTAGCTTCCAAAAGTTAGGTAATTTATTGCACAGGTTGCTTACTCCAATCAGTGTAATTTTTTGAGCTATGAGATGATCAAGAGGGGGGGCATCAATTGGACGGTTCAGATTTCATATTCATTTCATCTTTTGAGGAATAATTTGTGTCATAGTGTAGATACGCCATCCAGACTGATAATCTGATTGAGTTTGAACTTATGTATGGTCAATCAAACCCCAATCATAAACTATAATCCTGTAAGCCTAAACCTTAAGAATCTTAAAATTAAACCCTGAACTTAGACTATTCAACCCAGTTAACCCAGCTAGTCTAACCCTAAATCCTAGGAACCTAAAATCCTAGAGCCTTGAATCAGCTCGACAAGTCAACTCACCTAGTAAACTCACTAGGTCAACTCTCCCGGTTAGCCTACCTAATCCAACAAGCTAGTTAACTCACCTCGTTAAACCCAAAACCAAGTTCGAACCAAAGCCCAAAAGCCAACCTAATCAGAGAAATGTGCAAAACCTCAAAGCAATAACCTTCACAGCAGAGCCTTCACTCACTTAGAGGAAGCTACTTGCCAAAGCAGGGAGTCTAGGTGGGGACCGACGGCGACCAAGCTGTCACCGCCATGTAAAACTCATCCTCTTTGGGGTGGCATTCCTCAAGCATATGGAAACTCCCCTTTTCATACCCTAAGTGTGTAGATGAGATGTACTTACTTTGATGCCCATCTCCTTACATAAAATTATCCTTTTAGCACCTCATCCACACTATGAGATGATATCACGTGAAAATCTCTGATCTTAGCCCTTCAACCACCTAATGCCCATAGAATCACCAAGAATTACAAGAAAAATAGGTTTGAAGGCTAAAAATAGCCCGCTCCCCTTTTCATTTCAAACATTCGGTATGTTCAAAAGATCTAGAGCATTCGAGAAGGGAAGCATCACTCCTCATCCCTTAGGGCCTTAACCACCTAGTCGTCTCTCCACCAAGGAGAGTGAGAGTGAGTGAGAGAGAGTCTAGCCCTAGTTTAGCCTAGTCTAGATAGAGTTCTAGCCTCCTGAGCTACCTAAGTTCAAATATGAGCCATTCAATATAACCTTGCGACACTACTATTCACCCAATTATTCAAGCCCCAATCAAAGCATTAACATCATGTGACACTCATTCTCTTCTCAACCCCCCTACTCATATACATCAATATTACATTGCATTTCGTTATTTTCTCGTATCTGACTGACAAACGTATGCTCTAAGGTTTGTCGGTATAATCGGAACTGACCCACTAGAAACCTTAGATAATTGGTTGTTATTTTATCATAAGCATCAATACAACATCAAACATCTCATACATTGTATTTCTACATATCTTGTATCTTACATCGATCGTTTCAAATGTATGCTTTGCGGCTTATCGATATAATCAGATCCTGTCCATCATAATTTCGAATCGATCAATCATCACTGTTATTATACCATATTACATCTTCTATACACGAGAACTAATCATATTCCTTAAAAACTAGTCAGATCTTGTGAAGTAAAGACTATACATATATACGGGCAGAGTGAATGCCTAACACCTTCCTACTCTATAACCGTGGTCCCTTAGTTGAAATCATTGGAACATAAACCCACAAATTATCTTAGGGTTAAGGATCTTCGAGTTCTCAATACTAAACATTTATATAGGGTCTAACCAAGCATACCATCGTAATATTTAGTTAGTGATAATTCTGGTCAAACATTACACCCTATTTTCTCCAAATAAAAAATCTCAAGTGAGGCAACCGGTAAAAAAAAGAAAAAGAGTCGATCTCCCATCAAAATCCACCCTCTAAAGTACACCTACATGCCGTGCATGTGACCAGTTAACAGATCACGTGCCTCTTGAATGGGCCACCTTAAGAAACATCACCCATGCGGCCATCCAAATTGTCAAATCTATAATAAAATTGAACAGACGGTTACTACTGACAGAGGAGACAAAGTTTGGGTGGTTAGGATAATCTGCAGAGTGAGGTTTTTGAGCTATAGACAATCGATCAAAGATGTATATTGAATGGTCTTAGATGGGCAAGCATGTCGACTGATTGTCAGGTGAACTCTAATATGGTTCATCCATGTGGAGGTGATCAGAAAAATCCCTTCAATGGGAAAGGATCAAATTCAAATGTCCTATTTTCTCAGTTATCAGGTATCACACGTGGATGCATCTGGAACGGTCACTGGGAAGGGACCATATACTAAAAACCAGTCAAACAACCTCAACCATATGAAAGGATGCCTTTTGCTAGTCCATGTTCAATGGGGTATAGGACGGCTAGGATTGTTCAATCCATTTCATCTCTGGCTGATGGCCCATTTATAGTGGGGCCTGCCGAAGGTTAGTGTGGATTAAGGAGCCCAGGTATGAAACTATTGTAACTTGGAATTTAAGACATGGATTGCATTTCCACCCACCATGCTCGTTGTACCATGGCCCAATGATATTGGGGCCCATTGCCTGGCAGATTTTGTTTAGGGAATTTTGCAAAAAACTACTTATTTATAGAATTTACATTCCAGTACCTTTATAAAAATCAGTTTTCTATAAGCTATCGGATTAATTAAGTGATTATAATTGTAGTAGTCAATGGAAGTCCGACATGAAAAGGGGTGGGCCTTACCGTGACGTTATGTGAAATCAATCCCGACCATCAGCTGCGTCACCTAATATTAGGCTTAGGTGCCAAACATAAGCCCCAGTGGATCACACAATTAGAAACTATGCAAGGGCCACGTTCACCCTCCAAATTATTTTTCTTGGTGTGGCCCACCTAAATAATCAATAGGCTTGATTGTAGGGCCCTGAGCCTAAGTTTTGTTGTGACATCTAATGGTTAGAGTGGATTTCATATAACCATTATGGTGGCCCCTATAAAAATCAAAGGTGGATATTTCTCTCCCAACTGTTTCCTTTAGTGTGACTCATCTCAATCACATGTCAGCTTGAATTTTCAGCCCTGGTCTGAATGCGAGATTACTCATCAAATGATCAGAGTGGATCTCATATACACATAATGTTGAACCCACCAAAAATCAAAATTAGGTATCCACTAAAATTTACCTCATATTTTCAATGAAATATGACAATACTTGAAAGAGAGATGCCACCCTTATTATTATTATTATTATTAAAAAAAAAAAATGGAGGCACAGTAATCCACTCTCATCATCAGATGTGTAATACCACTTTAGGTCTAGGGCCAAAAAATCAGGCTAACCTATGTTTAAGGTGGATCATTTTAAATAAAAGAGTTTGAAGGAGAGAGATGTCCACCCTTAATTTTTTTTTAGGGCCACTTTGATGATCATATGAAATCCACTCCAAACATCAGATGAAGCACCAAAGTTTAGGTTTGGGACCCAAACATCAGGTCCATTTGTGATTTAAGTGGGCCACAATAAAGAAAATAATTTGAAGGATAAGCGTGATCCTATACACTGTTTCAGATTGTGTAGTATACTTGAATTACAGATGGGGCTGAATTTTGGGCCCTAGGCATAACATGTAATGAACCACCCAGTGGTCGGAGCAGATTTCACTTAAACTTCATAGTGTGACTATTGACCCCTAGACCTGCATGTCCGTTAAGAAATCTAATCCCAAGGTGCTCTAATGATATTTATTAAATTACTAAGTACCTTATTGAAAAACCTTCCGAAAATAGTACCAGAATTTAAATTCTATTTCGGGTGAGTAGTTCCATGTGAAGTTCCCTTGTGTGTACTATATCATCGAAATTATAATATTCTTTCGTAATTAATCAATCACGATGGTTTCGTAGTGTAGTTGGTTATCACGTCAGTCTAACACACTGAATGTCTCCGGTTCGAACCCGAGTGAAGCCATTTTGCTCTTTAAAAGTTTGATCCTGACCTTTGATTTTTATCTTTTTGATATGATGATCCTGATTTCTAACCATTGGTATTCATTAGATCCTGACCTTTGATTTTTATCTTTTTGATACGATGATACTGATTTCTGGCAATTGATATTCATCTGGGATCCACAATAGCAGGGCTCTCTGAAGAAACGCAAACAAGACCAGGTGGTCCTACTCCTATTTAACCGATTGCTGTTGGGTCTATTTTCCTTTTTTTATATTATTTGATAGGTCGATCCTATTCCTCTATTCCTGCCCATTGATATTTATACAGGACACACAATGGGTGGGGTCTCAAAAAAAAAGAAAAAAAGAAAAAAAGATCAGGTGGTCCTACTTGTGGACTCTCGGATTTGCATGGAGGTGGATTATGCTAATGGGGGCGCTTGGGCTTATGTTTAGGTGAGGTTATAAAGAAATTATGTTCGATTGGAGTTGCCATTAGTCAATTAATCCAATTTCACGGTTCATTAGACCCTTTGATAAAAATGTTATGATAGAAAATCTAAGGATTCCCTGCCCTAAGATGACTCGTTGACACGTGGTTAAAGATTCTAAGTAAGGAATCACAACTATAAAGAGGGAATGGGTTAGACACCTATTTTGCCCGTTCAAACATATGGTCTCCACCTCATAAGATCTCATGAACTTTTGACAATTATAATTAATTCTTGCATACTAATGATGCAATGTTGTGTTAAATGTAATGTCCACGACAAGTTGTAGTTTTGGTTGGATAGATCTATCTTGACTGCTCACTTGCCAAAGCGATAAACTAACCAATCCAAGTTTTTGATGGACAAGATTCGATTAATTTGGTGAGTCACAGAGCATATGTTTGAATTGATCGTGTGTTGAGTGTGGCGTATGTAAAAAAGAGAAATTATATATGTAATGTTGTATGTGTGAAGGTGTTAGATGTAACATGTATGACAAGCTGTAGTTTTGATTGGATAAATTCACCTTAACTGCCCCACTTGTCGAAGCGATAAACCGATCAGTTCAAGTTTTCAATGGGCAAGGTCCGATTGTGTTGACAACCTATATGGCATACATTTGAATAGAATGGGTGCGCAATGTTATGAATGCAATGCAATGGATGTAGTAAACAAGAGGGGGTGAGAAGGGAATAAGTGTGGCATGTTGCTTATGAAAAATGAATAAGGCTGATTGAAAGTTGGGAGGACGGTAGTGTTGCAAAGGGTGGAGAGATGGAATGGCTAGGATAGCTAAGCGATTTAAGGAAAGGAAAATGTATCTTTCTGAATGTGGAGGATGATTGAAATGGGAAAGGGAGTGAACTATTTATAGATCCGAAGCCCAATTTCTTGGTAATTCCTGACAAGTGTGGGGTTGAAATTCTGCTTGGATGGCTGGGATTTGATATTACCTCATGACAAGATCTTAATGGATGAATTAGATGGCATGGGCCGTAATTTTGGGTGCAAGGGAGGGTCATTGGAGGCAATTCACAGTGTCACATGTTAGAGGATGTAGAGGGAAGAGAGCCACATGGATGGAGCTCCTACTAAGATAGGATACTTGTCATGCGCCGGTTATAAACGGGGTCTTATGCTTTAGTAGGTGAGCTCCCTTGCATGTGTGTTAGCTCTGCTTTTAGGGATGTAGGTTGTTGTTTTACTCTGGATTTTGAATGGGCTATGATGCAAGACATGAAAATTAAATATGATATGCGAGATTTTAGGCTTAAGATCACGTTAGTTCAGAAACAATTATACAAATTCCATATCCCACATAAAAGTCCAAACATTCAATTAAGGAAAATCTATGCGGGTCCAGGCCTACACATGATAGGGCTGGATCAATAAAAATTATGAACCAAACAATACTCAAAGATAAGAAATAATCACCCACACATGCATAGTAATCAGTCCCTAATCCAAGGGATTCACCAATTTCAAATTAAAGAACCCTAGGGTAAGAAAAAGGGGCATATAACTTAGGAAAAACGTAATCCAGGGCTAGGTTTCATGAAAAACGGGTATGAAAGGATAAAAGAGAATAAAAACTTGAGCCAAAAGATGATCCCGCGTGTGGACAATCACAATGGCTCAGACGAACGTACGTGTATCCAGGCCGTACGTGTGTGGGGCCCACTATTCAGAAAAATACTACATTAGCCCTGGTCGGCCAGAGATGGACTCCAAAACCCTCAAATCTCAGCTTGATCCGAAGTACAGTTTGTGCGTGGTGTTCCGCCAAAGTTTTAGCTCGCCTGCGGGCTGAAATCTAGAAACCTATTGGAATGAAGAAATCTGATGCAACAAAAGAGACGAATTCGCAGTATGGATGGTGGGGGAAGATGGAAAAGAAGATGATGGAGGATGAGGGCGAATCGGGATCGATGTGGCTTCGTACCACGGTAGTTAGCCCTTCGAAAAGGGAGGGCTTCGCACCCACTTAGGCTTCACAACTCAGAGAGTAGGAAAATGCAGAATTTTTATTAATCTTCAATAATGAAAAGAACTACAAGGGGTGCCTATTTATAAAAAAAATTCTATACCCAAAACTCGCATTATGTGCGCAACCTATTATTTGGCGGTGAAGTAAACTAAAATAAAAATCAAACAAAGAAATCCAAAGCATTCACGATGTTCTAAATAATAACAATAAGTAAAACCCAAAATATGACATCAATCCGACGAGTGAGCCACGATCATGAGATCCTATGATGGGCTTTTCTTGACTATTGGGCCCACCCTTTTGAACCAAAACTTCATCTTCTAGCTAAGAGGCCCTCTCTGGATGTCTCCATCGAGCCAGATTGATGGTGGGGCCCTCCTTTTTCTTACATACGTGCGTAGCGGGTGGTGTGCGTGCGCGTGTCCACATGATGTCCCCATCAGGCTAGGCCACTTGAGCTTGGACAAGGGTAGGTATGGGCTTGTTTTGACAAAGTGAGCCCAAGTGGGATGTTTATAGATGTCCCTCTTTGACAGAGGTGGTGTGCAACTGAATGCCAAAGTGAGTGGACACCCCACCCTCCTTAGTCAGATTTGAATGTGGTCTAGATTCATTGCATGTCTATGTATCTGTGTTAGTTGATTATCTGGAAATAGATAACTTACAGATATCACGAGGGTTTAAGGAAAACATTGCGATTGTCCCCGCGCTTTCTACGACATTATAGGTGACTAATCATAACCCTTTCATTCTCAATAGATACTAACATCAGAAGAGCTTAGTACATTAGAGCCCTTGCACATCCTACGGCCTTACGAGGATACTGACTAGAGATAAAATGTCAATTGCTTCCCAGATCATGACAAGAGTACTTGTTTTTACTCAATTGTCAAAGTGGTTAACTACTTTACACTTTTTGTAGCCTTATGGGAACTCACCACGTTGACTTGAACTTGATCAAGTTCCTCAAGTACCTAGAACTAGGTATGTGCGGGTGACCTTTTTCCATGTAATATGCTTATTATGTTACTTAGGTTACAGTTTGTCTTTTCTATCATTTCAAATGGTTTCTTCTGATTATGAGTTGGACTATCATCCATTCCTACATTAGCATTTAGCATGACTATTTTGACACTTGCGTTCAAACTAGCTAGGCTTTGCGTGCATAGGGATCTGATGGCTCCGATGAAATCGAGAGGTGTCAAATTTGATTTGATTTTGCATTGGCCTCCACCCAGAGATATGGGGGATCTCTTAGTGCTTCAAAAGCCTGACGCTCTATTTTGAAAACTATTTTTAGAGTTTTGGTAGAAGTCACCCTACTCTGGGGAGTGATACTTCGTGGAGGTTTTTTATTGCAAAATGATTTTGTAAAGATAATCCAGCTCGTTCATTTATCTCCACTGGGGATGCCTATGGGATTTCAGTGAACTGGTTTTTATTAAAAACATGCAAGAGGTTAATCCATCTTTCTGCGGCCGGGTGGCCATGATTGGGAAGTGCTATTTTTTAAGATTTGGTGAATAGATTTTATCTGCCGTCTCGCAATTTGTCAACTATGATTGAGATTGTCTCCACTGGGAATATGTAAATATTGTTGTTTTGAGGTGGTTGTTTGGTTTTTATTGCTTTGTTGATTTGACGATCATGATTGGGTTAGGTTATAGTGGGGATTCTTGTTTTATTACTTTAATTTTGATCTTATGACCAGGATTGGGGCCTACTAGGGATGATTTTGGCGATCTGCCTTGGTTGTAATTTGCATGGGAATGATTAGTGGTCATGATAAAGATTCCGATCTATTAGAGATGGTTGATTGGTTCTATTGTCTCAGGGTGTATTCAAACTTGTTGGGGATAGTTGTGCTTTCTAACTATTAATGCCCCGCCGGAGATTATTTTAAGGGTGATCTGGACCATTGGTTGTAATTTGCTCCATTTTATCACAAATCTAATTGGTGACCTTGGTCAAGATCCCGTCTTGCAATTGAACAGGTCTACCGTCCTAAAAGTTGTCTAGACTCCCAAGGGAAATTGTGGTCATGACCCTACCGAGGATTTTGGTGTTTAGATTGCAAATTGATAGCTGCAACCACGACCAATTCTTCTCGGAATATTTTCTAGAATTTTTGAAGTATGATATTTTTCATCAAATTGCGAATCAATGGTTACAATTGATGTCGATTTTTATTGAAATATTTTTTTTAAAATTTTTTGGAAGATGATCTAGTCTATTGAATCACAAATTGACGGTCGTGATCGATGCCAATTTTTATTGGAATATTTTTTTTTTGAAAAAAAGAGAGAAGATGATCCGGTCCATCGGGTTGCAAAATGTCGATCACGATTGATGCTAGTTTTTATAAATTTTTTTTTTTTTGAAAATTTAGAAGAATGATCCAGTCCATCGGATTGCGAATTGATGATTACAATTGATGCCATTTTTTATTGGAATATTATTTACAATTTTACATCTTCTCTCCTTGAATATCCCTCTCATTATTTTCTCATAAATTTCTCACCAATTTCTCAAGATTCTCTCTTCCTTATTCCAACACTTCATTCTTACAACCATGCAAGATTCTCTTGCAAATCTCCTTCCCAAAGCCCCTCTTCCCAATGGGAAAGAGCTAGGCCAAGTCACCTCACAGCAAAAGTGTCGGGCTGTCAGTAGCTCCTTTCTCCTCTGGTTTTTGCCTATGTCTGGTCAATAGAGTGTAACACCCATCCTCTATAAATTCCCACCGTTAGGTTCACTCCAACATGCTCTATCCTTCTCTCATTCCTTCACTCTTTTCTCTCTTAAGTTTTCTTTCCTTCCCTTCCTTCTCTTTTGGTCTTGTTTTGGTAGCCATAGGAGATTTGGAAAGCAAGGGTGATCTTCTTATCATGGGTGGGTGCAAAGGCGAGACCTCTTTCCTTCCCCTCTTTCTTTCTTTCATTCATCTTTCTTCTATTTTTCATTTTCTTAAATGGTTCTCCTCCTTGAAGGTGATTTGGTGGAGCAAGGGTAGTGTAAAGCTCAAGCATTTTCAAGCTTAATGTTGTGTTCAAAAGTGGAGCTTCATGTCATTTTTCAGGGGTGTTAATGGGTTGGGCTAGGGCCTATCAAAATCAAAATTTTGAATAGGGCCGACCTGATGGCCCAACCAAAAACAGTTAAAAATCCGAGCCGAGAGTAACCCATGCCCATCCCATTGACAACCCTACCATTTTTCTCTTTCCTTTTTCTACTCTTTTTACTCCTACTTTTCATGTACAAGTCATGTTTTCCCCATCAAGCTTACGTGGGGAAGATTTCATTTTTGGGAGGTGCCATGTTGATGTAGAGCAGGTCGTGGACACTTTCATGTCCAAGATGGATCAGAGAAGGCCTGATCAGAGACAAAAGTCATCAAGACCATCAGAACCTTAAAACAGGCATATCTCGCAAACCGGAATGAGTTACTTGACTTACCATATGTGATTTTGGGGTAGGACGAGCTACTTTAGACAACCAACCTAGTAGAGCCAAGTTATCCATGCTAAATTTGCGAGATTCCATCCGATCGACCGTCAAATTTCATATTTATTTCCATTTTTACTATAAATAGTAAGTTTTATTTCGATTATAACTTTTCATCCATTGGGCTTTAGGAGTTGTGTCCAACATGAAAAGTTCTTAGAATAATTAGGAGAATAACATGGTTAAGCCACATAGGAAACTTACTATAAAAAGTAAAATTTCTATTTATAGTAAGTTACAAATTTCTAGGAGTTTTAGTTTTAGTTTACTTTAGATTTCTCTCCCATTACTTGGTATCCCTATTTAAAGGGTTGTGAACTCGTTTAGTTCATTAATTAATTAAATTTTGAATTTATTAAAATTTATTTCTATTTTCTTTCTTTCTTTCCTCGTGGATTCGAGAAGTCTCTGTGAGGAGTCCAGAGAAGCTCCATGGATTTGGAGTAGTTATCCATGAGGAAGACGGTGATTGACCTCATCATATTCATCCATGTGTCAATTGGTATCAAAGCGAGGACTCCCCTTGGGTCGATGACAAACAATAAAGGTATGAACCAAAATTCTTTGGACAGTGATCCAGTGATTTGTTATCTTTCGGAAAGAATGAAAGCTTTCCATCGGGAGAGTCAGTTGACCATGCAAGGGCTGCAGGCAACCCTTGACCGTATTGTAGATGTGTTAATTCTGCCCCGATCCCAAGGTGATGCTCAACCACCTGTGGTCTTTGTATAAAGCAACCCCGATTTTCATAGAGCACCCATCGATAATGGTGAATCGCAGGCCACTACCATGAACATAAGGAAGCCATTACACATGTCAAAGGTAGAGATAAATTTACAACGATACAACATCTTTCGAACAAGGTGCACTGTATATCAAAAAGTATGCAATGTGATCATCGATATCAGGAGCGATGAGAATTTAGTGTCGAAAATAATGGTGGAAAAGTTACAACTGAAAATAGAAAGACACCCATCTCTATACACAATTGGATGGATCAAGGAGGTCAACAAAATAGAGGTGACCAAACAATGTTTTATATCCTTTTTCATTGGTAAATATTATAAGGATAAAATAATGTGTAACGTGGTCGACATGGAAGCTTGCCACATGTTACTTGGTTAACCCTGACAAAATAATGCTGATGCTATACATAGGGATCGGGATAACCTATTTATATTTATTAAAGATGGTAAAAAGATTATTCTTGGCCCTATGAGAAGAGAGAACCAACCCAAGACTTCTAAAGTGGAGGGACAGTCTTTCACAATTGAACATGCTTTTGTTAAACAATTTGAGAAAACAAGATATATATATATATATATATATATATATATATATATATATATATATATATATATATATATATATATATATATATATATATATATTGAAAAGAAAGAATATATAGAGCCTGTGAACATCCTAGGGGATTTGAAACTGGTGTTGCACGAGTTTAAGACGATTATGCTCGATGAACTCCCTATTGCCTCCCATACGAGATACACAAAACCACATTGATCTTGTCATAGGGATAAGTCTGCCTAATTACCCACATTATCAGAAGAAATGTGGGATCTTGAAGATATAAGTGAAGGAACTGATCCATACTAATCAAGTCAAGGAGAGCTTGAGTACGTGGATTGTGTCAACTAAAGAGCCTAATGTCAAGTATAAGAAAATGGCTAATAAATATCAGCATCAAAAGTTATCTCAAAATCATGAACTAAGTCCCTTAAAGTAACTCGATGACGAGTTTTTTCCAAGCGGAGGGGTCTGATGTAGAATGTGTCACAGATACATTCCTAACATGGTTGAACCAAAAGAAGGTGGACCATAAATAGATCATAACTTTTGATCCGCGTATCGTTACGGTGCACCAGACCAAGTATTATAAACCGAAGCAACATGAGAACTCGAGGAAGAGTTCTTTTGAAGTGGAGATGACTGATGTAGAGTGGGTCACGGACACTTTCATGTCGAAGATGGATCAGAGAAGGCCCAATCAGAGATGAAAGTCATCAAGACTGTTAGAACCTTAAACAGGCATATTTCGCAAACCGGAATGAGTTACTCGACGTACTAAATATGATTTTGGGGTAGGACGAGATACTTTAGCCAAATAACCTGACGTAGTCGGGTTGACCATGCTGTATTTGCTAGATTCCATCAGATTGACCATTGAATTCCATATTTATTTCCATTTTTACTATAAATAGTAAGTTTTAGTTTGATTATAACTCTTCATCTGTTGGGCTTTAGGAGTTGAGTTCAACATGAAAAGTGCTTAGAATAATTAGGAGAATAATATGGTTAAGCCACATAGGAAACTTACTATAAAAGTAAATTTACTATTTATAGTAAGTTACACATTTCTAGGAGTTTTAGTTTTAGTTTACTTCTGATTTCTCTCATATTACTTGGTATCCTTATTTAAAGGGTTATGAAATCGTTTATTTCATTAATCAATTAAAATTTGAATTTATTAGAATTTATTTCTATTTTCTTACTTTCTTTCCATGTGGATTCGAGAAGTCTTTGTGAAGAGTCTAGAGAAGCTCCGTGGATTCGGAGTAGTTATCCACAAGGAGGATGGTGATCGACCTCATCATGTTCATCCCTGCATCACATGTCATGTAATAAGTGGTTCTAAGGCAAAAGGTTAGGTCCCAGTGTATTTAGGTGGGCCTGGAGTTTGCATTGGCTCCCTCTCTTTCTTTCTTTGTTGTTATCTTTCTTCTCTCTTTTTCAAGCTTTTCTTTTCTTTTCCTTTTGGATATGATTGGGCCCAAGCAAGAACAATAGACCCACATCAGATTTTAGGCCTTGGGTTTGCTTTACAATGACATGGTTTGCTTTCATGGGTCTAAGTGGACAAGGGTGGCAAGTGGCCAAGTCATTTTTGGCCTTTTAAATTCACGTGGGCCCAAATGCTTTTTTGGGGCCTATGGCTAGAACGAGTTAAGTCCTCTTGATTTTTGGAATTTTAGGCAGGCCATAACTTTTTTTTTAGGCCCACCCATATGTAGGTACAAAGTAGCCAAGTCTCTTGAAGTTTTGGATCTCAAGTGGGCCCAAGGTTCCTTTTTGGGTCCATATGTATGTGACTAAGCTCCCTAGGCCCAAATAGACTTTTAAATTTCCTTTGGTCCCCATGGGCATGTAAAGAGATTTGGATGCTTTGGACTCTTCTATCCTTTCACCAAAATTATGATCCATGCCATCAATCCAACCATCGAAACTACACTACATAAGAACCAACAATCTAGGCCTTTGAACCCTTTTCAATCCTAGATTTTTCAACAATTACAGAAAAACTAGCAAGATACTCTATAAATAGCCCCCTCCCATTCATTTCTAAGATATTCACAAATCCCATTTCCTCTAGGAATCCTCTACACACCACCTTCCACATCTCCCCATTCCATCCCTCCACCAATGAGAAGAAGAGTAGGAGGAAATGAGTTCTAGCCTAGGTCCACTTAGTCAAGTCTAGCTTTCAACAACTTGAGTTAATAAAGGTCGATCCAACCACTCAAGTCTAACCATCAACAAACTCGTTCATCCCACCGTCAAATTTTGATCATCTTTGTTTATTCTTGCATTAGTATTGTGCAACATTCATTCCCTCCTCAACCCTCTTGCTCATCATATTCATTAACATTGCATCTCATACATAACATTTCCACCCAATCAACTCCAGTGTATACTCTGTCTTACCAAGTTTATCAGATCCTGCCCTTCAAGGCTTGGGTTAACTGGTTAATTATTCTACTTCGTCAAGTGAGTGAGTTGGGGTAGATTTATCTAACCTGACTGTGGAACTAGAGTAAGTGGCTAGTAGCGACTCCAATCAAATATAATACCCCCATATCTTAATCACACTACACATGCCTCCAAAAAGGCACATGTGAGCGCAACCCACTGCTCGCGAATCTAGCCACCTTTTTCTTCATTTCTTTATCTCCCTCTCTCCCTTGTCTCTTCTGCTTGAAACATCTTTAAAGAGAATGCATGTCCCTCCCTTAATAAGGGAAGATGGTTCCTTATCTAAAGGGATAAGGGACAAAAAATCTCTCCTCCAATGCAAACACTTTGATCCCCCTTTTTTTAAAAAATAAAATAAAATTTGATATTTAAATTTAAATTTATTTTATTTTTTATAAAAGAGTGACATAAGTTCGGTAGAGTGCATCGATCATTTAACTTATATTATAATCAAGAGGGTCTCAACTACTCAGCTAGTCAATTACTTATGTTGAAAAATGAAGTTTAAAATATAAGAAATAGAGTATGTGTTGATGGGTTTTTTGACCCGTCTTCAACCGGTCGAGAGCCCTGCTCGACCGGTCGTGGGTCATGTTCGACTAGTCGTGGGAGTCGAGTCGTAGCTCGACTCAAAGTCTAGCGATTGAACTTTTTTTTCAAGGGGGTGCTCGACTGGTCGTAGGAGGTCCACGACCGGTCGAACCTACGCAGATTCATTCCGCGATTTTGTGCGAATTTCGTGTCGCAAGTCCTTTCGCAACTGGAATGTGGAAAGGAGTTTCCTAAAACTATAACTAGGGGTTCCTAAAGTTTTTCTATGGATAAGGAAAACACAAGAGGGCTATCAAGGGTGAGAGAGAGAGAGGAAGAGAGGGAGGAAGCTTGTAAAAGGAAGGTTATGCTCGTGGAGGTGATCTACTGTGCAATCTACATCTCAGCGCTTCTACGTCCTCGTAATCCGTCAAATCTCTCTGTTTTCTTTTATTCTCTTATTTTTTATCCACTCCTGCATGAGTGAAGAAGGTTGTAACATTTTACTTCATAGTGGATTATTGATCTGGACGAGGTCCCGTGAGCGATAGGTTCATTGAATGGGTAGGATGGGTTTAGAATTATGGACGGTAGCTCATCAAGGATGATCAGCCTCAATGGTTATAACTGGACCATATGAAAGGCTAAGATGGAGGACTTGCTTTATTGCAAGGACCTATACTCTCCAATTTTAGGCATATAAGCAAAATTCAAGGATATGTCTGATGAAGATTGGAAGAGGTTGGACCGGAAGGCGGTGGGGTTTATTAGACAATGACTAGATGATACTGTGTTCTACCATGTGTCTACGGAAACTTCATCCGCTAGCCTATGGTTGAAACTACAAGGGCTATATGAGAGGAAGACATCTGCTAATAAGATTTTTCTGATAAGACAACTTGTGAATCTCAAGTTCAAGGATGGTGGTTTTGTGGCCGAGCACATGAATGAGGTTAGCAATATAGTGAACCAACTCTCCTCTATGAAGATGGTCCTGGATGATGAATTGCAAGCTTTACTATTGCTTAGTTCGTTGCCTGACAGTTGGGAGACATTAGTGGTGTCTCTAAGTAATTCCGTGCCAGACGAAAAGATATCCCTGTCTCTTTAATGAAGAGACAAGGAGGAAGTCTTAGGAGTCTACTCAGTAAGAGGCCCTTTTGACACAGGAATAAGGGAGAGGAAAGAACGGGAAGGGCGGGAAGGCCCAAGATAAATCAAGAGGTAAGTCAAGTAACAAAAAGATGTTGAATGCTGAAATTGTGGTAAGAAGTGCCACTATAAGCATGAATGTCGTAAGGCTAAGAACGACAAGAAACGAAAATGAAAGGAAAAGGAAAAAGATGAATTAGATTCCACTGCGGTCGCTTCAGATGGCGACGTTGTAGTTATTCTTTCTACAGATCATGATGTATGTCTCATGGCTACGAGTCAGGACACCGACTGGGTGATAGACTCGAAAGCCTCTTTTCATGCAACTCCACGCAGGGATTTCTTCACAAGTTACAAGTCAGGTGACTATGGGATCGTGAAGATGAAAAATTCTGACGTATCGAAGATCGTAGGGGTCGGTGATATTTGTGTGAAGACCGATGTGGGCAGCACATTGGTTCTCAGGGATGTGAGGCATATCCCAGACCTTCACCTCAACTTGATGTCGACGGGAAGGTTGGATGATGATGGCTATAAAAGTCGGTTTGCTAGTGGGCGCTGGAAGCTCATCAAGGGTTCGTTGATCATAGCCAAAGGAAAGAAGTGTTACACCCTATACAAGGTAAGTGTCAGTGTATGCAAGGGTGGGTTGAATGCAGCGGAAGATTCAGCTATTGATGTATGACACAGATGTCTAGGCCACATGAGTGAAAAAGGGCTTTAGCTACTAGCGAGGAAGCGGCTCCTTCCAGACGTGACAGGTACACCTCTCAAAACCTGTCTTTATTGTTTATCAGGGAAACAACATAGAGTTTCATTTGTTAAAACTGTTTCTCATGTTAATAAAGTGTATGCATTAGATTTGGTTTATTCTGATGTTTGTGGTCCTATGAGGATAAAAATCTTGGGTGGGGCATTGTACTTTGTTACTTTTATTGATGATGCATCTAGGAGGGTTTGGGTTTATGCTTTAAAATCCAAGGACGAGGTCTTTGGTATGTTTAAATTGTTTCATGCTATGGTCGAGAGAGAGACAGGTAAATCATTGAAGTGCATCCGCACTGACAATGGTGGTGAATACGTTGGCGACTTTCATGAGTACTGCAAGTCCCTGAGTATACGACATGAATAGACAGTTCCCAAGACCCCTAATATAATGGTGTAGCAGATCGAATGAATCACACAATTGTTGAGAGAATTAGATGCATGTTATCCCATATGAAGTTGTCTAAGACGTTCTGGGGAGATGCAATGCACAAGGCGGTGTATCTGATAAACCGGTCTCCATCAGCCCCATTGAATGGAGAAGTACCTGAGAAGGTGTGGACTAGACAGGATCTATCGTACAGTCATCTTAGGGTGTTTGGATGCAGGACATCTGTTCATGTACCGAAGGACGAGAGGTACAAGCTCGATATAAAGATTAGACAGTACGTGTTCTTAGGGTACGGTGATGAAAAGTTCGGTTACAGATTATGGGATCTGACCGAGGACCGAGAGGAAGCTCGTCAGGAGTAGAGATGTGATTTTCTTTGAAGATCTGTGTATAAAAGACATTGGTAAGCCAGAGAAGAATCAGCCTAGTTAGGTGAGCTAGAGGACATGGATCTGGTTATTCCTCCCATGGTGCCTGATGACGGGGGAATACAGCAAGGTGCAGAGGACGAGAGAGTTCCTTCAGAAGATGGACCAGGGGAGCAGCCCCCACTTGATCCACCTGTTGAACCACAGGTGAGGAGGTTATCTAGGGACAGACAACTATCCAAGAGGTACTCACCGCATGAGTACATTATGTTGACTGATGGAGGAGATCCAGAAGATTATTTTGAGGCCCTAGCCGATAAGCATAAAGAGGAGTGGTTGAAAGCTATGTAAGAGGAGATGAAATCATTGCATAAGAATCACACCTATGATATGGTGAAACTGTCTAAGGGTAAGAAAGCTCTGAGCAACAAGTGGGTGTTCAGAAAGAAGGTTGAACAGAAGAATTCACAGACGAGGTTCAAGGCTAGACTTGTGGTGAAAGGGTTCGGTTAGAGGAAAGGCATAGACTTCGAGGAGATATTTTTACCAGTGGTAAAGATGACATCCATACGGGTGTTGCTTGGGTTGGTGGCTAGCATGGATCTGGAGATAGAGTAGTTAGATGTTAAAAATGCCTTTATCCCTGGTGACCTGGAAGAAAAGATCTACATGCACCAACCAGAGGGGTTCGAAGTCAAGGGCAAGGAGCATATGGTGTGTAGGCTGAGGAAGAGCTTGTATGGGCTGAAACAAGCTCCACGACAATGGTACAAGAAGTTTAATTCGTTCATGTTATAACATGGGCATGATAGAACGGAGTCGGACCACTGTGTGTTTACGCGCAAGTTCTCAGATAGTGATTTCATAGTTCTGCTCCTATACGTTGATGACATGCTCATCATGAAAAAAGACATCAAGAAGATCAACATGCTGAAATAGGAGTTGGGTAAGTCATTTGCAATGAAAAACTTGGGCCCGGCTAAACAGATCCTAAGAATGGAGATAACTCGTGACAGAAGCAGCAGAAAGCTTTGTCTATCACAAGAGCGATATATTTAGAAAGTCTTAGAGCGGTTCAATATGAATGTAGCGAAGTCGGTCAGTATTCAACCGGATGGTTAGTTCAGATTGAGCGACAAGCAGTGTCCCAAGACGAAGGCAGAGGTGGAAGAGATGCAGAAGATACCCTACGCGTCAGCTGTAGGAAGTTTGATGTATGTTTTGGTGTGTACACGCCTAGACATAGCATATGCAATTAGTATTGTCAGCCGGTATCTTGTCAATCTTGACAAAGAGCATTGGGCAATGGTGAAGTGGATACTACGGTATCTAAGAGGCTCATTCAGGTTGAGCCTATGCTATGGTGATGAAAAACCTGTGATAGAGGGCTACATAGATGCAGATATGGCAGGCGACATAGACTCCATGAAGTCTACATCGAGGTTCATGTTTACGTTTGCAGGGGGAGCGATTTCTTGGCAGAGAAAGCTACAAAAGGTCGTAACATTGACGATGACAGAGGCCGAGTACATTGTAGTCACAGAGGCATGTAAAGAGATGCTTTGGATGAAGAGGTTCATACAGGAACTTAGCCTGAAGCAGGAGCAGCACGTGATCTATTGCGATAGTCAGAGTGCTATACACTTGAGCAAGAATCCAAGTCAGCATTTCAAGTTGAAACACATATAGATTCGGTATCACTGGATCAATGATACTTTAGAACAAAAGGTGCTACAGCTTGAGAAGGTCTATACGGACGATAATGGGTCAGATATGATGACCAAGGCTTTGCTCAAGGGCAAGTTTGAGGTTTACAGAAATCAAGCTGGCTTCAAGAAGATGAATCCCTCCTGGGTCAAAAAGGAGGAGATTTGATGGGTTTTTTGACCCATCTTCGACCGGTCGTGGGTCGTGTTCAACTAGTCGTGGGAGTCGAGTCGTAGCTCGGCTCAAAGTCCAGCGATTGGACTATTTGTTTCAGGGGAGTGCTCGACCGGTCATAGGTGGTCCACGACCGGTCGAAGGATGTGTTCGACCAGTTGTAGGATGTCCACGACCGGTCGAACCTACGCAGATTCGTTCTGCGATTTTGCACGAATTTCGTGTCGCAAGTCCTTTCGCAATTGGGATGCGGAAAAGAGTTTCCTAAAACTATAACTAGGGGTTCCTAGGATTTTTCTATGGATGAGAAAAACACAAGAGGACTATCAAGGGTGAGAGGGAGAGAGAAGAAGAGAGGGACGAAGCTTGTAGAAGGGAGGTTATGCTCGTGGAGGTGATCTACTGTGCAATCTACATCTCAGCGCTTCTACGTCCTCGTAATCCGTCAGATCTCTCTGTTTTCTTTTATTCTCTCATTGTTTATCTACTCCTGTGTGAGTGAAGAAGGTTGTAACGTTCTACTTTATAGTGGATTGTTGATTTGGACGAGGTCTCGTGGTTTTTACCTCTTTGAGAGTTTTTTACGTAAAAAACTCTTGTGTAGTGTATGATTGTTATTTCATTGCTATTATAATCCCATAATTCTGGTTTGTTCGGGAGGCTATATCCTAAGGTTTTATGCAAGGCCCCCAACATGTGTGTGTGTGAAAATTAAAGGTTATTACGTTCTACCATCCTTCAAGAAAAATTTCGTCCTTGAAATTTACCTGTATGCTATTATCGAAGTGGTAAGGATTCTTCTCCCAAATTTCTTCTTCTCATTTCCATGATGTCTCGTTTGCTTCATAGTGCGCTCATAATACTTTGACCAAGAGTATGGTCTTTATGCATAGAACTTGCTCCTTGCTGTCCAAGATTCATATATGTTCTTTCAGGTAAGATGTATCTATACGAAGCTTGAGGTCATTCTAATCAATGTTGTGTGAACCATCCCACTCATAATTCTGTAACATCAAAACATGGAAGATGTGGTGGACATTACAATACAAAAATGCAAAAATAATAAAATAATAATAAAAAATGCTAGAAAAGTAGTGAGGTTAAATTTAAGGTTCATGATGATCTTTACAATAGATCGAGGATGAGAAGGTGAGAAAGATGCCTTAAATCTAAATAAATAAATAAATAAAAGAGAGAGAGAGAGAGAGAGAGAGAGAGAGAGAGAGAGAGAGAGAGAGAGAGAGAGAGAGAGAGAGAGAGAGTAGTGACGTGGATAATGTTAGATGCATTAAGAGCAACGGCCAGAATGAACTACTTAAAGACAATGAAACTAATGAAAGGTAGATAATGTACTCTAAAAAATTGTTAAACGATGATCACTTTTAGAACATAAGAATGAAAGGGACCATAAATACTTTTGTAGGATTAAGATATTTGAATTGTGAAAGAAGCTTTGGAAAAGATGAAAATGGGAAAGGCTCTTGGACCAATGGTATATCAATAGACATTTGGAAGTATATGGGAGATATTGGAGTATATTAGTTCATAAAGTTGTTCAATAAGATTGTTATATTGAAAAAAAAATGCCCCATAAATGAAAGAAAAATATTTGGTACCTATTTATAAGAATAAAGGAGACCGATAAAGAGTTGCACTACCTATCATTGAAAGGAACTTACATGCTATATTTAGAAACATTGGGAATGAGTGGTTTAGTAAAACCTAAGGCATGAGAAGAATGTATAAGAAAATCAATTTAGTTCCGTGTTACGAAGATCTACCACTGAAATTATATATTTTCCTTTTTAGATAATTGATGGAAAAATATAGAGAGAAGGATCTCCACATGGTCGTTATTGACTAAAAGAAAGCTTATTGTAAAGTCACTAGAGAATTAATTAGGTAGATATTAAGAAAAAACCATAGAGTTTCAAGAGGATGTACATGTTGACATAATTAACTACATGTACTAGGAGGTAGTAACAAATGTGATGGCCATTAATGAAAAGACAAGTGAGTTCCCAATTAATGTAAGATGACACTAGAGGTTGACATTGAGCTCATGCCTTGCATTTTTTATGAATGAGTTACGGAAGCATTTGTAAGAAGAGATCTTTGGTGCAAGTTGTTTGCCGGTGACGTAGTTTTTATTAATAAGATGATGGATGGCATAAACAAAAAGATAAATTTATAAAGGATTTAAAATTAGTTAGACTAAAATAAAATATATGAATTGTAATTTTAATCATATAATGGAAATGGAATGGAAAATTATATAAGATCACTAAATAAATTTCAAAATGACCACCTTTGATATCTTGAATCGATAATTCATGAGAAGAGAAATAAAGAAGGATATTGCCCACAAAATCCATGCCAATTAGAAGAAATGGAGATATCTCTCTGGAATTGGAATTTTACGTAATTGTCATGTATTATTCAAAGTATGAGTAAAATTTTATAAGATGGCTACGGAGCAGCCATTTATCATGGGACAGAATGTTAGGCGGTTAAAGAACATGTACAGTTGAAATGAGGATGTTGGGATGGATGAACTGCAAGATAAAGTAAGTATAGAGTTAAAAATAAATGCGTTTGAGGAAATTTAGTAGTAATACAAATTAATAATAAGATGAAGAAAGTTAGACTCAGATGATTTGATCCTGTGCAACGGAGATCAGGAACTACACGGATAAAAGAAAATGAGTTAGTATAAGTTGAAGGCTTAAAAAGGTAAGAGAAAGGCCTATGGCTGGAAATCAATGTTTAATGGAAAATGAAAGTTGGATTGTTTGCTTGTTGTCGTTTTCATTCATCGCCAGATGTACGGTCTTGATCCACGACTACCACCGACCATATCTCATATATTGGGCGATGGACGCTCCTTGTTGACCCAGCGCTGCTGTATCCTAGTCGACTGCAAACAACATGTGCAGCCAGCCTTAGTCAAAGGGTCAAACATGGCAATTCATATGATCCTCCACCCGAGGATCCAACCATACAAGGGTTTGTAGTTTTAGCAAGTGGGCCCATGATACATTGATCGAAACCATTGGTTCTATAGATAGATCCATTAAAAAAGATCTCTCAAGTTGGAAGATCCTGATTACCAATATCAGTACTGTTGAAAATGACCCTTGCTGTATTTTTTTTTTTTTTAAATCTTAACCGTCCATTTTCCGGTCATCACATTGATAGGATTGTTCGATTAAGGCGATTTTCTTGTGAACGGTTGGATGGGTCCCAACTATTGTACCGATTACTGAGTAATTATACCATAGATGACATGCGTGTATTCCGTGCGCCTTGAGGAATTATAATATAGATGACCTGCATCTTTGCAGAGTACACACGAGCTTTCAATTATGACAGATGAGGCCCAAGATTTGATAATCCAGACCGTCGATCTATTATATGCACCCACGATAGATTATGCCTCGAAAATAACCACAATAGGATAATCTTAACCTCTCAATTAGCCGACCAATAAATAGACGGTTGAGAAGAGAAATACAACAAAGGTCCACATCAGCCGACAAAAGTAGTTTTATATTGATCTCTTTTGGGGCTTGCTTCGTATGGGACCAAATCAACGGCCCAAATCAACGGACTACATATGCCATATAATTCCTCTTCGAGGGTGTAGGAATGATTTGGGTCAAACCCAACCGTTTGGACCATTAAAAAAATTAAACATGTAATAATAATAATAATTATTATTAAAGATACCTTTTGACTCAGAAAGGGAATCCCTCGAATGCCATCGTTCAAAGGGCATTAAAAGAAGCGGATTGGCTGGTGTACCACACACCACCGACCTGGCTGATGTGTTGACGTCACCAAGTTACGTGGTCCCTTATTCAGGTATGAGTTATATCCAAACCGCCCGACCACTTGGCGAGCTCTTATAAGGCTTTGACCGAAAATTAAGATAGATCCAAATATTAAACGGACCACACTGCAAAAGGAAGTGGGAGATTGTCTACCATTGAAACACTTTTAGGGGTCAACGAAATTTTGGACCAATATAATATTTGATTTTTACTCTTCATCCAAGCCTGTTTGGCCTCATGAACCGATTCGATGGAAAATAAATGTTACGATGGGCCCTGTAAATGTTTTAACAGTGAGGATCATTGTGTCCCAACTTCTATTTGTGGTGTGGTCCACTTGAGATTTGGATATAATTCATTTTTGGAATAAAGATCTAAAATGATCTGGCCAAATGGACGAACGGCATGGATATAATAAATACATCATTGTAGGGCCCATGTAACTTTAATCTCCTTGGAACCGTTCATATAACTCGGATCTCGAGGAGTATCAATGCTAGTCTTCGCACAACAAGTACCCAGACCAGCTAGGTTGGTGGTGCGTGGTACACCAGCCAATCTGCTTCCGGATTTAGGTGGATATGTACAAATGGGTTAAGCAGGCCCATTGGGCTTTAGGTATAGCCCCAAAAAGGCCCATGTGTTATCTGGACCGTTAGTAAGGCTGAAAGTTGAACGGGTTCAACTTGACCGACCTGTGACTGGCCTAACAATGGGTTGAGCTTGGGCAGGATGTATCTGGTTCAGTCTTGGGCTTGGGCTATACAAACACCAACCTGATAAAACTTGGGTTGAGCTCAGGTTGAGGTCTCAGGTTGCCTAACTCAACCCAACCCGAACTCAATCGATATACAAGTTACTTATAAATTATAATTGAGTGTAGATCATTCGTGTCAAGTTTTATTAGTCCACGTCATTTTTTATGACTCAAGCTAACAAGATACGCCAAATTTCTCACTCCCAAATAGATTGCGTGCTACACAATGCGACTTTTAAAGGAGCAGTTGTTTTATATTTTAGCTTGTTTATTTAGAAAGAGTGAAGTTCTTTATGATAAATAACTACATATATAATTAATAAAATCATAGTTATAAAAAATAAGATGTGTATCGAAAATATAATAAACTAATATAATAATGAAAATATTAGTATGTATTAACCCAACCAACCCAATAAACCTGGCCGATCCCGCTTGGTTTAGGGTTGAGGTACAAGAACCTTAGGTTGGGCTGTGTTGAGCACCAACTCGACCCAATCCGCCAACTTTCAGCCCTAACTGTTAGGCCTTCCAAATAAATGGGCCCATGCTTGGTCCAGTTTATACTACTTTCATGAAGCAATGGGCCCATTTTTGTTATATGGACTGGGCCATCCTTTACATAATTAACCCTGATTTTGGTTCTCCACACCTGGCCCATCGCACTTATGGTCGCTCCAAAGGCTGGGAAAGGATATTCAAATAATATATTATTAAAGGGCTGAATATGGCCAAGACACATGACAAGCACAAAGTCTGGTCCGTTGGACGGATGAGATTTCAATACAATGGGGTGCTCTCTATTCTTTATGCATCCGGGGGGGCAATGGGCCGGGTAGGCCCATGTGTGCTCGAGCCCAGCCCAACACAGGCATGGTTCAGGTTCAACGGCGTAGTTCAACATGTGTGAGTGCCGATTTTTCAGTATTAGAGTGTAGGATGACCTTGTCAGTATCTGCTCCGGGTCAAAACATGATTATATAATAGAGAAACTCTCATGACCAACAAGACCAACTACTTAGAAATTCACTACTAATTAATGGATAGTTGGTGTTGATAAATGAGAGGGAAAAAAGGAAAAGGAGTTGCCCTAACTAGGTTGGGCCCACCATACTGTTTATGTGAAACCCATCCTGACCATCATCAGGTGAGTCACCCCATGTTGGGCACTAGACCAAAACCTCAACCTCATTAGTGATTTAGGTAGACTCCACAATTAAAAAACAGTAAAAAAAGGCAATGATCACCCTCCAAACTATTTTCTTTAATGTGGCTCACTTGAATCATGAATGATTTTTTCTTTTTCTTTTTTTGCCATATGCCTAAGTTTTAGTTTTTCATCTAATGGTTGGAGTGGATTGCAAATAATATATTATTAAAGGGCTGAATATGGCCAAGACACATGACAAGCACAAAGTCCGGTCCGTTGGACGGATGAGATTTCAATACAATGGGGTGCTCTCTATTCTTTATGCATCCGGGGGGCAATGGGCCAGGTAGGCCCGTGTGTGCTCGAGCCCAGCCCAACACAGGCATGGTTCAGGTTCAACGGCGTAGTTCAGCATGTGTGAGTGCCGATTTTTCAATATTAGAGTGTAGGATGACCTTGTCAGTATCTGCTCCGGGTCCAAACATGATTATATAATAGAGAAACTCTCATGACCAACAAGACCATCTACTTAGAAATTCACTACTAATTAATGGATGGTTAGTGTTGATAAATGAGAGGGAAAAAAGGAAAAAGAGTTGCCCTAACTAGGTTGGGCCCACCATACTGTTTATGTGAAACCCATCCTGACCATCATCAGGTGAGTCACCCCATGTTGGGCACTAGACCAAAACCTCAGCCTCATTAGTGATTTAGGTAGACTCCACAATTAAAAAATAGTAAAAAAAGGCAATGATCACCCTCCAAACTATTTTCTTTAATGTGGCTCACTTGAATCATGGATGATTTTTTCTTTTTCTTTTTTTGCCATATGCCTAAGTTTTAGTTTTTCATCTAATGGTTGGAGTGGATTGCAAATAATATATTATTAAAGGGCTGAATATGGCCAAGACACATGACAAGCACAAAGTCCAGTCCGTTGGACGGATGAGATTTCAATACAATGGGGTGCTCTCTATTCTTTATGCATCCGGGGGGCAATGGGCCAGGTAGGCCCGTGTGTGCTCGAGCCCAGCCCAACACAGGCATGGTTCAGGTTCAACAGCGTAGTTCAGCATGTGTGAGTGCCGATTTTTCAGTATTAGATTGTAGGATGACCTTGTCAGTATCTGCTCCGGGTCCAAACATGATTATATAATAGAGAAACTCTCATGACCAACAAGACCAACTACTTAGAAATTCACTACTAATTAATGGATGGTTAGTGTTGATAAATGAGAGGGAAAAAAGGAAAAGGAGTTGCCCTAACTAGGTTGGGCCCACCATACTGTTTATGTGAAACCCATCCTGACCATCATCAGGTGAGTCACCCCATGTTGGGCACTAGACCAAAACCTCAGCCTCATTAGTGATTTAGGTAAACTCCACAATTAAAAAACAGTAAAAAAAGGCAATGATCACCCTCTAAACTATTTTCTTTAATGTGGCTCACTTGAATCATGGATGATTTTTTCTTTTTCTTTTTTTGCCATATGCCTAAGTTTTAGTTTTTCATCTAATGGTTGGAGTGGATTGCATATAATCCTCGCGGTAGCCCTTGTAAAAATCAATGGTGGTTGTCTCTCTCTCATGTGTTTCCCTTGGTGTGGCTCACTTGAATCTAAAGTAAGCCTATGAGATTACACAATTGGTGGTCAGAGTGGATCTCACAACCAGTTGGCAGCGGTAGATGTGACATGGACTTAACACTCTAGAAATTATTAGATAGAAGGACTAAAGCATGTGGTTCAACCAGTTATTCAAACTACTTTTTGGGAAAATATCACATTTTTAAGAATGGGTGGGAGATTAGGCCCACCCTTAAGTTTTTATGGGACCCACCATGATTTGTATGTAAGATCCACTCCCACTATGAGATGTGTGGATCTAATATACACGTCATGGTGGGACCTACGTAATTTTGAAGTGTACCAACCTTAGGCGCGGCTATGCTAGGAGCTTATTAGGTGTGACTGGGTCTCACCCAACATGTTGTGGCCCTGACAGTGGGTCCACCTTGATGTATGTGTTGTATATCCACGATGCAATCCATTTTCTCCGTCCCATTTTAGGGAATAAGACCAAAAATCAAGAAGATCAAAATCTCATGAAGACCACACCATATGAACACACTAGCGATTCCCCATTAAAAAGGTCTTGTGGACCACAAAAGTTTTGGATAGAACCGATATTTATTTATTTTTCCTGAGTCTAGGTCTATGCGACCTTATCAACATGTTAGATGAAATACAAATATTAATTTAAGGACTAAGGTGGATCCTAATAAGTTTCTAACGGTGGCCATTCAATCACTAGTTTTTCCTACTGTGTGGTCCACCTGAGTTATGGATCTGCTTCATTTTTTTATTTTTTATTTTGGCTCATGTCCTAAAAGAGCTGGCAAAATGAAAGGACATCATGGATATACAGTACATATATCAAAGTGGGCCTCACAGTTTGGGCTCACTGCATGGTGAGGCCATGGCTGCACCTAGTCCGCTCTTTTACTAGGAAGGAACATACAGGAGAGTGACCCACCATTTAGTTTTTACTGGCCACAGATCTACACCAACCATTAGATACGTAATCTCATGCTGGTCAGGAGCCAAAAAATCAGACTGCCTTGTGCTCTAAGTGAGCCATACCAATAGAAACATTTAGGAGAGAGATGTCCGCCCTTGTTTTTTATATGCCCAGGAAAATAAGTATGTGAAATCCACTTCAACTATAAGATGTCACACTAAAAGGTAGACCTGAGTTCCAAAAATCATGCCCACACATGATTTCAGTGGCCTACGCTAAGGGAAACTGTTTGGAGCGTAAGCTTTCTATGTATATTGTTTCAAATCATGCGGTCCACCTGAACCATGGATGGGGCTGATTTCTGGGCCCTGGGTTTAATATGGAGTGGCTCACCTGGTGGTTGGGGTCAATTTCACATTAACGCCACGCCCACCCAAGCTAGCAACTGCTCTTTTTTTTCTATGAAATTATTTCTATTTCCCCAATATTTACTAACCTTAATTGTTCATTAAATACTCCTTCAATTACGATAAACTTATATATATATATATATATATATATATATATATATATATATATATATATATATATATATATATATATATATATATATATGGGAAAAGGTACTATGCGCTCGAGCTCATTATAAGCTTATCGTGAGGTCCAGCTGTGTGGGCCCCACCGTAATGCATGTCACCATCAATACCGTGCATTTGATGGTTCCCCTTTAAATAATGGGATATGACAAAAATCAGCCGTATACAGAACTCAGGTGGGCCATACCATCTAAAATCATGTAAAGACACTGTTAAAACATATAAAAGCACTTGGTGGGGCCCACATGAGTTATGAATGCTGCTGAAACTTGGTCTGAAACCTCATAAAAGTGGGAGACATATAATGGATGGTCTGGATTTTCAAACCACATGTTTGTGGGCCCAAAAAATGATTATGAATGTTTTAATGGTTGCATGGCCCCTCTCCACTTCTGTATTTGGTGGGGCCCACAAAAGTCACGGATTGACTTGGTTTTTAAAAGTTAGGTCCACGGTGGAATGGAGCATCTGACTGATGGGGTAGATGTTCGAAAGGCATCACGGTGGGGCCCACGCAACTCGACCGCATGGGACGGAATCGTGAGCTCGAGCGCATTGTACATGGAAAAGGGACTATGCGTTATATATATATATATATATATATATATATGGGAAAAGGTACTATGCGCTCGACCTCTAATAAGCTCCCCCGCGAGGTCAAGCTGTGTGGGCCCTACCGTGATGCATGTCGACCATCAATATTGTGCATTTGATGGGTACCCTTTAAATTATGGGATAACCCAAAAATCATCCGTATAAGGAACTCAGGTGGGTCATACCATCTAAAATCATCTGAAGACACCGTTAAAACATATAAAAGTACTTGGTGGAGCCCACCTGAGTTTTGAATGCTGCTGAAACTGGGTATGACCCCTCATATTAGTGGGACACACATAATGGATGGGATGGATTTGCAAACAACATCTCGATGGGCCATTAAAATGATTATGAATATTTTAGTGGTGCATGGCCCCTCTCCACTTTTGTATGTGTTGTGGCCCACAAAAGTCACGGATTAATTTGATTTTTGATATCTAGGCCCATGATGGAATGGTGCATCTGACTAATGGGGTAGATATTCGAAACGCATCACGGTGGGCCCCACACAACTCGACCTCATGGGACGGACTCGACATAGTGCCTTTTCCGCGTATGTATATATATATATATATATATATATATATATATATATATATATATATATGTTAATAAATGATAGGGAGAGGAGTTGACGGCTTGGGTGGGCCCATTGTAGTGTTTACGTGAAATCCACCTTGGCTATCAGGTGAGTCACCTCATGTTAGGCTCAGGGAATAAAATTTTTTTTTATTCCTATTCGTGATTTAGGTGGACCCCATAATTAGAAAATTCAAGTAATTGATCATCCTCCAAACTATTTCCTTTTATGTGGTCCACTTGAATAACAAATGGGGCTTGATTTTTAGGCCTAAGGCCTAAGTTTTAGTGTTTCATCTAATGATTGGAGTGGATTGAATATAATCATCAAGGTGGGCCCTATAAAATTAAAGGGTGGACGCCTCAATCCTACATGTTTCCTTAGTGTGTGGCCTACATGAATCACGAGCAATACCAGCAACGAAATTTTTTGAAATATGAAATTTAGGTGGGCCCCACTTTGAAGGGTAGCCATCAGGTTCACTGAAACTCCCTACACTACAATCAAGGGATCAGGAACATCAATCTGGTGGGCCAGAGAACCATATTGATTGGATGATCCTAGCATATTAATTAAATAATCTTTTATCATTTTTGTGTTGGAAAGGCCCACTGAATGACTGTCTAAATTCACCAACTGTACAGCTCAGGGGACCAATATTGTGAGCTGCCTCATCAGGAAATCCTTTTATCAAACTGGCCTAGAATTCCAGCCCAAATTCGACTAGCAGTCCTCTAACGCACTTAAAATTCATCAAGCCCAAGCTTAGCCCAGCCCAACCCTTTGATTGTCTTTGGGTTCGTTTTGACCCGACCCAGCACAACTGCACTTGGCTTTAAGAATGCAATGTGTGACTAAACATGCTCAACCCAATTAGTGAATACATCCTAACCAGACTGAGTCAGGCCGATTCAGCCCAGACTGGGCAACCTGACTTGACTCAGAACCTAGTTAGTTGTCCTAGCATACATACATAATTTGTCCATTTGAATATTTATTTTCTATTACTCTCGGAGTTTGGGCTGGGTTGGATTGAGCCATCTGGCCCAACCCATTGATAAGATATATGGAAAGGTGTGTTTAGTGGGGTTTAACCTGCACCCAACTCATTACTTAAATGGGCCACATTTTCTAATAGGTTGGGTAAGGTAGGGTTTAACTTGCGCCCAACCCATTACTGAAATAGGGCACATTTTCTAATGGGTTGGGTAAGGTTAAACCATGCCGAACCCATTACTTAAATGGGCCGTATTTTCTAATGGGTTGGGTATGGTTTAACATATGCCCAACCCATTACTTAAATGGGCCACAATTTCTAATGGGTTGGGTAAGGTTTAACCCACGCCCAAGCCATTACTTAAATGGGCCACATTTTCTAATGGGTTTAGTAAGGTTTAACCCCATGCGAACCCATTACTTAAATGGACCCCATTTTGTAGTAGGTTGGGTAAGGTTTAACTACACACGTGTGTGATTGCTCGGCTGCCGTAGGATCTTTAATTGCCAATGGCCCAAAGAGATTTGGATTCATTTTGTTCAAACCGTTGTGTTACATGTATGGTAGGTGACTCTGGACCATTCATAGTATGGGCCTACTGTGGGCAACCCATGAAAACATAAACTAAAAACATACACATGATTAGTCTAATAGCAGAGATAAAATACAGATAAAAGGAAAAAGGGTTTAACTGAGAAAGTAGGGTTTAACTGAGAAAGTACAAGCTCATGGGTCACATGGATTAGTGTAAGGCCACTTTGAAAGTCAGGTGGGTCTCACACAAAGGAGATCTGTACATAACCCACTCAAGATGAGAAAAACAATCTGGTGTCAAACTTCAAAATGGGAGATTGAACCAACGAAGCATCGCAAGCTAAAATACTCAGACGGAGGGAATCCCTAAGACCTATCTGAGCTAGTTAAGCAATCGAAACGACAAAATGGCACCAGTGGGAATTTGATTCTTGCGAGCTTCAAATAGAAGGTAAAATACTTTGAAAAATATGTACGGATAGAACCAGAGGGAATTCAATTCTCACCCACATAGTTCTCATTACCTGAAGCTCGCAAAAAAACTCACGTAAGCAATAATCCGATTCATTTCCTTCATTTGGGAAGGATTCCAAGCATTAGAGGTGTTATGTTAGAGAGAGAGAGAGAGGGCAGTTTTAGTAGACCCTTAGGAAATTTTCCAATCAATCTCTAAGAGAGGAGAGAACTCCCTCCACTCCACTGGTCAATCGGAAAGCTGAAAAATTCAAAAGAGGAGAGAATTTTGAAAGAAAAGTTTATTGAAGTTCATGACTAAGATCAAAATCAGGGATACCTAATTATCTTTTTGTCAAAAAGAGTGTTTGGTTTTCCATCTTCTTTCTTACATCTCGTCCAAGCTGTTGAGATGTGGAGCCACATCTAGGGCCGTCTTCGACCGGTCGTGGAATGTGCACGATCGGTCGTAGGGGCCCGCTTGACCGGTCGTGGACCGGTTCGACTTAAAGTACAGTGAGCATCATTTTTTGGGTCGAGAGTTTGTAACGCCTTGAAACAGAGGTGCTCGACCGGTCGTGACCCATTCACGACCGGTTGTGGGGTCCTCTCAACCGGTCGTGCAGTCTGCTCAACCGGTCATAGTTACGCAGATTCGTTTCCGAATCTGATGCGTACTGTAGATTTGGGTGTCACCTTTCGCAAGGGTGTGAAAGGGAAGTTGCCTAAATTATATATAGGTGTCCCTAAGGTTTTTCTAGTGTATTAGAAAGCAATAGAAATTTATTCTAAGGTGTGGGCTAAGGGTTTTCTATATTTTTCCAAGGGAGAGGTTAGTATCTTGCCTTGTAATCTTTGTTATTCTTCATAGTGGAAGTTTGTATCCGTGATTTTTTACCTTAGTTTGGGATTTTTCCACGTATATCTTGTCTTGTGGCTTCCTTTGATTGTTTTGATTTATTTCTAGTCTATATTTCTTCTTGTTTATCATTTGTCGGTAAGGCCTGAGATTGGATTTAGGCTCACTGCGTTGTTGGCGTGCCGCGCAACAACCGGTATCAGAGCTATTGGTTTAGTTTTATTGGGAGCGATGACAGAAGAAGAGAAAACTAGAATTGAAAAGTTTGATGGTTCAAACTTTGCCTTCTGAAAGATGCAGATGGAGGATTATCTGTATCAGAAAGACCTCTATATTCCTCTAGGAGGAAAAGAGAAGAAACCGAAAAAGATGACAGATGATGAATGGTTTTTACTGAATAGGAAGGCTTTAGGAACGATTCGACTCTCTTTGTCTAAGAGCGTCGCCTTTAACATATCTAAGATGAAAACTACAAAATAATTAATGGAAGCCCTAGCCACCATGTATGAAAAATCCTTTGCATTCAACAAGGTTCATTTTATGAAACAACTATTCAACATGAAGATGTTAGATGGTGGGAGCGTGACTGAACATCTAAACGAGTTCAATATATTCACGAGCCAGTTGGAATCTGTTGGCATCGTTTTTGAGGATGATGTCAGGGCACTATTAATCTTATCCAGTCTGCCAGACAGTTGGGATGGTTTGGTGATTGTTATGAGAAATTATTTAGGATCGACAAAGCTGAAATTTGATGATGTAGCCGGTCTAATTCTCAGCGAAGAATATAGAAGGAAGGCATCAGGAGTTTTAGGGGATTCAGGGAATACTCCAAACATTGAAGGAAGAGGAAGATCGCTGAATAAAGGAGGCAATAAATACGGGCGTTTTAAGTCGAGGAAGAAGTCTAAGGGACCAAAAGATAAAGACGAGTGTTGACATTGCAGCAAGAAGGGGCACATGAAATGTGATTGTAGGGCACTCAAGAAATAAGATAGAACCTCTCAAGGTGAGAAGGATTCAATGAATTTGTCTGAAGAGAGCGACACAAAAGCGTTGATCTTGTCTCTTGATGCGAGGAATGAGTCTTGGGTTATAAACTCGGGTGCTTCGTTTCATGCCACTTCATGTAAGGAAGTTTTGCGTAATTATGTGTCAAGTGACTTTGGGAGAATCTACCTGGGTGATGATGAGTCGTGCGGTATCGTTGAAAAGGGAGACGTTCAGGTTAATCAGAAAGACGGAACGGTCTTGAAATTGAAGGATGTAGACATGTACCGATTTTGAGAAGGAATCTGATCTCAGTGGGGCAGTTGGCCGATACCGGTTATGTGATGACATTCACCAGTGATTCCTGGAAGATCACAAAAAGTGCTTTGGTGATATCTTGAGGTAAAAGGAAGGTACTTTGTACGTGACTTCAGGATCGTATAGTTCACTCGTAGTCATATCAAATTGGAGTAAATTGATAATTATGACATCAGAGGTTGAGACATATGATTGAGAAGGGGATGTAAGTGCTATTGTCAAAAGAGAAGCTATCAGGGCTGAAGTCTATTGACTTGGAATTCTATGAGGACTGCGTGTATGACAAGTAGAAGAGGGTGAGCTTCAAGAAGACAGGACGCACTCCAAAGACGCATCTTTTGGAACTTATACACATTGATGTGTGGGGATCGACACCTGTATCATCTCTTGGTGGCTCATGTTATTTTGTTTCTTTTATTGATGATACTAGTAGAAAACTGTAGGTTTATTTCTTAAAGCATAAATCTGATGTATTTGATGCTTTTAAGAAGTGGAAAGTTATGGTAGAAAATGAGATAGGTAAAACAGTAAAGTGTCTCAGATCTGATAATGGGAGAGAGTATTGTGATAAGAGGTTTGAGGAATATTGTGCAGTAAGTCAAATCAAACATCAGAAAATGATTCCAGGGACACTACAGCAGAATGGTGTTGCTGAGTGCATTAATAGGACCATTCTTGAGTGCGCTAGGAGCATGAGGTTACAGCAGGGTTGCCCAAGACATTTTGGGTAAATGCTATGAATACTGTCGTATATCTTATCAATAGAAGCCCCTCAACACCATTGGATGGTGGGCTACCAAAAGAAACGTGGACTGAGAAAAAAGTGAACCTTACACATCTCAGAGTGTTCGGTTGCACTTCATATGTTTACATTGATGCAGAGTACAGAAACAAGCTAGATGCAAAGTCCAGGAGGTGCATGTTTATAGGCTACGGGCAGCATGAGTTTGGCTATAAGTTTTGGAATGTAGAAAATAGGTAAGTCATCAGAAGTAAGGACGTAGTCTTCAATGAAAAAATGATGCACAAGGATAAGTAGCAGGAAAATAAGGCCGAGGAAAAGAAATTCATAAAGTTGGAAGAGTTACTAGACACGGGTGTTACAGCGCCACAGGATAGTCATGCACAAGAGAATTATGAGGCAGAGCTGCATACACCGGTTGTGAGGAGGTCTACTCGGGAGATGTGACCCATGGTCCGATACTCACCCTCTTTACATTATCTATTGCTGACAGATAATGGTGAACCAACGTGTTTTGAAGAGGCATTACAGTCAGATACACGAGTTAAGTGGGAGCAGGCTATGAATGAGGAGATAGACTCTCTTGAGTCTAATGTACATGTGAGCTAGTCACTCTACCTAAGGATAAGAAAGCTCTTCATAACAAGTGAGTTTACAGACTGAAGGAGGAATATGATGGTTCGAAACGGTACAAGGTGAGACTGGTTGTAAAAAGATTTCAACAGAAGGCAGGCATCGATTTCACCGAAATATTTTCTCCTGTGGTGAAAATGTTTACGGTTCGTATGGTCTTAAGTATAGTGGCTACAGAGGACTTACATCTAGAGCAGCTAGATGTTAAGACAGCCTTTCTTCATGGGAACCTTGAAGAAGAGATATATATGCATTAGCCGACAGGATACGTGGCACCAGGAAAGGAGAACAAAGTGTGCAGACTAAAGAAGAGTCTATATGACCTGAAGCAGGCCCCGAGGCTGTGATACAAGAAGTTCAACAATTTCATATCAGAAAATAGTTTTAGGAGATGTCATGTAGACCACTGTTGTTACTTGAAGAAGTTTGATACGTCATACATCATCCTTCTTCTGTACGTTGATGATATGCTTGTGGCTGATTTAAGCATGAAGGACATCTAAGATCTCAAAAGACAACTGTCTAGAGAATTTACCATAAAGGATTTAGGAGCTGCAAAACAAATCCTAGGCATAAGGATAAAGCGTGACAGGAAAACAAGAAACTGGTTTTGTCACAGACAGAGTATATAGCCAAGGTACTTGATCGATTCAATATGGGAGGTGCGAAGCTGGTTAGCACTCCATTAGCCAACCACTTCAAGCTATCTAAGGAACGAGGGGCAAAGGCCCAGGAGGAACGGGACTACATGACTAAAGTCCTATACGGGTCAGCTATTGAGAGTCTCATGTATGCTATGGTGAGCACGAGGCCAGACATTGCTCAAGCAGTGAGAGTTATTAGCAGGTTCATAAACAACTTCGGGAAGGAATATTGGGAAGCTGTGAAGTGAATTTTTAGATACCTAGTAGGTACTAAGGATGTAGGGCTGTGTTATGGTGGATCGAAAATCAAGCTTCACTCCCCAAGTACAGGGTTGTGATGTAGTAATAAACTCGGTAAGGCTGAGGTCGAATCCCAATGGACTGAACCTATATGTTATCTGAAACTAAGTGGACAGAATAAGATAAAATCTAAATTGAATATAGTTGAGGAATGATGGTGAAACAATAATCTAACACTTAAAAGAATTCAGAGGTAGAAAACTAGGGATTTAGAGGATCCACTTGTAGAGATTAGGGAGATCTTATGCCTACTTCAAAAATTATGAAAATTAAACTGAACTTACTTGATATAGTTTCAAAGAGATGAAAGGTATATGAATTAGAATGGATTCTGTCACCAAACCATGCCCAGGAGACAAAGCAAACAATAGAATTAAACTAATTACCAGCCAATCAACAATGCATGAGGGTTAGGAAGGGTATCGTCATCCGACCATGCGCAGGAGACGATAGTAAACAACAGGGCTTCTTGACGTCATAAACATGAAAAGGAAAAGAACATGCTTAAAGCCATTGCAGACCCTTTATAATTTCAGTCACAACAGACCATTAAAGACTAAAAATATTTCATTAAATAAACTAGTATCAACATTGGTTCATAACTTGAATTTAGGCCATAAAATCATTCCCATCATGCCGCAAGCTTCGCCTCTTAGCCCTAGCTAAGAGGTTTAGCCGAGCGAATACATGATTAGGCTGACCTCTTATAAGAAAAAAAAAACTAAAACAAAGAAAAGAAAATAACTTCTCTCGATCAAACTATGCCTCCACGACTGCACTCCACGTCTCAAGCTTGGATCTAAAGGATGATCCCCTCTCCACATCTAAAGCTCTCTCTTTTATAGCTGTGAAGGACCCTGGAGAAGTCGGCTGGAAGGAACCGACGTTGCTGCTGTCGGTGGAGGGACCTTTACGCGGACGTACGGGCGCTGGTTCTTCATAAGGCCTATACTTGAAGTCGATGGAAAAATCTACTCCGTCCATTGGATGCAACTAAAAAAACCAGTCAGAGATGTCAATTTTGGCTCGGATTTGGTGTGACCCACGGACTCTTTCTTGGTACCGTCTACTTGGCATTTGAACGGTTGAAAACCAATCACCGTTGTTTTTTTTCAAGTTCGTCACCTAGGCGTGAATGAGATGGAATGAGAGACTCTCTTGGACGGTCTGGATCGTTGAAACAATCAGAAACAGTGGCCCACCTGGACCGACCGTAGGCTCTATTGCGGAACAGAGCTTTCGTACCCATGCGCTGTGACGTCAGGTGGGGCCACAATCATTGGTGGTTGGAGAATCCACACCGTCCATTACAATCTCCTCGAAAAACCAATTGGAAACGGCTACTTTTATATTAGATTCGGTGTGGCCCACATGATCTTCTATTCGGCTGTCCATCCAGCGTTTGACGGTGGAGATTGCCTAAGTGCATGCATGGGGTCAAAATGACACCTAGGCGTAGGTTAAACCCCTCCTTTAGATGTTATGAACGGTCCAGATTTTTAAAATTTGAGATGTGTAGGTCCCACTACACGAAAATGGCGGACGCTGGTGCGTCCGCTGTTTGAAACCGAGAAGGAGAAGGAGAAGCATCGGTCAGCCCAACGCTGACCGACTTGGACTTTTGCGGTGCACGTGTACGCACAGCCCCATGTGGGGTCCACTTTGATGTTCTTGAGAAATCTGCTCCATCCATTCATTTTATCACATCATTTTAACGGTTGATACCAAAATTGAAGTGTATCCAGAGATCAAGTGGGCCACAGATTGACGATCTGTGGGCTGATTTATCTATTGGGCCACTTCCACCAGGATCCGACGGCTGAAATTCAACATGTATGGTTAATTTGTGGTCCCTTGGCCATGTATGAAGTTTTGAAGCTAGCAGATGGTGGAAACCTCGTGATCTTGCACTCTGGATGTTTTTCGGGCCACTTGAGCTTCAGTTTCTCGATTTTCTTAGACCCCTGGAGTGTAATTCCGTCAATCTTGACATCCTGGGGTCCTTCCCTTGCCTTGGTGCATTTTGAGCGTTAATTTTATGCTTTTAACATCCTTTTTCAACCTAAGCTCCTAAAGTCACCTTACAACACAAACACGATAAAAAGGGCCATGTTCACTCCCCAAGTGCAGGGTTGTGATGTAGTAATAACTCGGTAAGACCAAGGTCGAATCCCAAGGGACTGAAACCTGTACGTATTCTAAAACTAACTAGATCTAGAACTAGAATGAGATGAAATCTAAATCAACTAGAAACTAAGGAATAATTGTGAAACTATTATCTAAAACTTAGGAGAAATCAGAGATAGGGAAACTAGGAATTCAGAGGATCCACTTGTAGAGATCAGGGAGATCTTATGCCTGCTTCAAGAATTATGAAAATTAACTGAACTGTCGTTGATGGAGTTTTAAAGAGATGAAAGGTATATGAATTAGAATGGATTCCATCACCAAACCGTGCCCAAAAGACTATGGCAAACAACAGAATTAAACTAATTGCCACCCAATCACATGTATGAAAGTTAGGAAGGGTACCGTCATCTAACCATGCCCAGGAGACTATGGTGAACAACGGGACGTCCTGACGTCATAAACATAAAAGTAGGAGGACATGATCAAAGCCATTGCAGACCCATTGTAATTTTAGTCACAACAGACCATTAAAGACTAAAACATGCCATTAATTAAACTAGCATCAACATTAATTCAATTCATAAATTAAATAAAAAATTCATAAATTAAACTCTCCCATCTCACTACAAGCTTCACCTCCTAGCCCTAGGTAGGAGGTTTAGCCACACATAGACATGAGTAGGCAAAAATCTAAAATAAACTAAAGAAAAGGAAGAAGAAAAGAAAGAAAAAAGAAAAGAAAAAGAAAAAAAATCTCTCTCTCCTCCTCTCCCACGTCCAAGCTCGAGCCCTCTATTCAAGATCTGATCTCCCTTTTCTTTCACTCACGTTCCCTCTTTATAGCATCTACTGACGGGATGGGTTGGTGGAGTGCGGAACCAGTAAGTCGGTTTCCAAAACCGACTCTTTTTCGTAGCTGGAGATGCTTTACGCAACTAGAGAAATCCAGCAAGTTTGCCGTTTTGATTGCTCGTGCATCCATGATCCTCCCTGTGCGAAATCTACTCCTCTTTGGTAAGTTGTGGATTGCTGAGAATATGAATGGTTTAGATTTCCTTGACATCCAACCGTTATGGCCCACCTGGATCGTCAGTTTTGTATGCAAAATAGAGTTCACGTGTCCTCTGCCTGCGCTGATGCATGGTGGGATTTAGGATCAACACCGAAAGATAAATCCATTCCTATCATTAGATTCTTCTCATAAAAATGGTCGGATATGGTGCTGTTCGGCTTAGATTTGGTGTGGCCCACCTGGAATTTTACTCCACTGTTCGTCTTGCATTTGAACGGACGAAAACAGATCTCCATTGTCTTTCAGGATTCTGTCATCTAGGTGATGATGAGAGAGTCCTTGGGCTTCTACTGGACGGTCTGGATCATGCATCCAAACGTGATCTTGATCACGTTTTTGGCCCACAGAATCCGGACGCTGTTCGGATGCACAGCCTGCGTAAAGGCTTACGCTGAGTTGATGGTGGGTCCCATTATCGATCTTAACAGGAGAATCTAATCCGTCCCTAGGATCCATGATGAAATTTTGGTTGGAGGGACGATTTTTTCTGTCTTTTGATTCGGCCCACCTGATCAGTTTCACAGCCATTCAACCTGAATTGGACTGGTTGAGATGCTATTCTTGCTGTCATTTTGAGATTTCGTCATCTAGGTCTGACTTATTTGGACGGTTAGAATTCAATGAATAGTTCAGATCGGTCATTTGTACTAAAATGGTGGGCCATCTACACTGTCTGTCCACCCCCTGTTTCACGCCAAAAACGAGATTCTCATTTCTTTGAAGATGAGACGGGTCAAACGTGGTTTGACCCATCTTGCGGTGTGGTGCACGGCGAGTGCCCTTGTAATGTGCACTTGCACAATCCCAGGTGGGGTCCACTACAATATTCTTGAGAAATCCGATCCGACCATCCATTTTCTTATATCATTTTAACGGTTGGGACCAAAACTAGAACATATCCAGATGTCAGGTGGGCCCCACTTAAGGATTTAAGGGCTCGATCTATCTGTTGGGCTACTTTCAGAGCGATCCAATGGTTGATTTTTGATGTGTACCGTTAATTTATAGTCCCCATTATATGTATGAAGTTTCGAGCCGAACGGATGGTGGGAACCCCTTGATCTTGAATTCTTGATGATTTTCAAGCCACTTGAGCTTCGATTTCTCAATTTTCGTGGATCCCTAGTGTGTAATTCCGTTGATGTTGGTCCCCTGGAGTTCGTCCCTTGCCTTGGTGTCTTCAGATCGTTAAATCCATGCTTTTAGCACCTTTTTACAGTTCATGCTCTCAATTATACCCTGCATCACAAACACGGTAAAACGGGCCATTAAACAGTATCATACTCGTAAATACAAGAAATAAATGGGGTCTGATATGCAATATTTGACCCTCAACAGGCCATTAAACAGTATCATGCTCTTAAATTTAGGTAGTAACTGGGGTCTGATATGCAATATTTGACCCTTAACATGGATTCAGATTTGGCAGGAGATATTGACATCAGAAGAAGAACTACAGGTTATGTTTTTACTCTGGGCAGTGCTGCAGTCAGTTGGGTCTCTCAGTTACAAAAGATAGTATTTATCAGTACGACGGAAGCAGAATATGTTGCGGCTACAGAAGCATGTAAGGAGATGGTGTGGATGTAAGGTTTCATGAAAGAGTTGGGTAAGAAGCAAACAGATTGTAAGCTGTACAGTGACAGTCAGAGTGCAATACACTTGGCTAAGAATTCAACCTTTCATTCAAGGACCAAGCATATTGCCATCAGATATCACTTCATACGTTTGTTACTGGAAGATGGATCGATTGCTCTGGAGAAGATTCATACAAGTGAGAATCCTGCGGATATGCTGACCAATGCGGTCACACGGGAGAAGCTGAAGTTCTGTTCAGCTTTGATTGGTCTTCAGGCTTGAAGATGGGGAGGTGGTGTACTCCGAATGAAGAAGACAATGGCTTATGACAATGTGTCTCCAAATGGGAGATTGTTGAGATGTGGAGCCACATCTGGTGTCGTCTTCGACTGATCGTAGGCTGTGCACGATCGGTCGTAGGGGCCTGCTCGACCGGTTGTGGACCGGTTCGACTCAAAGTCCAGCGAGCATTGTTTTTTGGGTCGAGAGGTGCTCGACTGGTCATGACCCATTCACGAAAGGTCATGGGGTCCTCTCGACTGGTTGTGCAGTCTGCTCAACTAGTCGTAGTTACGCAGATTCTTTTTCGAATCCGATGCGGACTGCGAAATTTGGTGTCGCCTTTCGTAAGAGTGCGAAAGGAAAGTTGCCTAAACTATATATAGGTGTCCCCAGGTTTTTTCTAGTGTATTGGAAAGCAATAGAAATTTATTCTAAGGTGTGGGCTAAGAATTTTCTATATTATTCTAAGGGTGAGGTTAGTATTTTGCCTTATAATATTCGTTCTTCTTCATAGTGGAAGTTTGCATCCATGGAAGAAACCACATATATCTTGTCTTGTGGTTTTCTTTGATTGCTTTGATCTGTTTCTATTTTCTATTTCTTTCTGTTTATCGTTTGTGGGTGGGGCCTGAGATTGGATCTAGGCTCACTGCATTGTTGGCGTGCCACACAACACAAGTTTACTTTTTCATTCCACACATTCTATTACTCACATCTAGGGGCGCACATTCAACCGGTAGAACCATGGAACTGGACTGGAACCGACCAAACGGTCCAGTTTGGTCCGGTTTTAGAGTGCACCAGATTCAGTTTTGGTTCCAAAAATCAAAGAACCGGTTACATCGGTTCGGTTCTCAGTTTGGGCGTATGTAGGACCGAACCGAACTGTGAACCCATCCATAGAACCAAACCGTGGATCCGATCCGTGGAACCGAACCAAGAACCCTTTGATTGTTTCCATATTTGACTCATGATTTATGGTTTATAATGCACTATTTAATTATTTTTATAAATGTATTTTTGCACGCCTTATACAATATATAAACTATTCATCAAATGGACCACAACATGGATGGACATGGGCTAGATAATAAAATGAAACATGCAATTAGCCTGGATTATAAAAAGCCCAAAACCATAGAACCGATCTGGAACCAAACCAATTTTAACGGTTCGGTTCCGGTTCGGTTCTATGGTGCCAACGGTCCGGTTCCGGTTCTGAATATCCTAGAACTGTTAAGAACGGTTCGGTTCTGGTTTCACCCCAGAACCGGACCAAACCGACCCATGTGCACCCCTACTCACATCTATACTACTGTTTGTTTGTTTGTTTGTTTTTTTTTTTTTTTCTTCAGTTGGGCACTTGGTTTTTATAATTTGACCCAAGATATAGATCTTTTTAGAACTTAGTTAAATTGATGAAAAAATTCCTTGCACAATGTGAAAAATGGCGCCTAGCCCCTTACTTTTCCATCTCTGAGGTCCTTGGAATCTCTCACTGACAAGATTCACTCAAGTTTGAGAATCATACGATTTCCCAGCTCAAGCGACTCTACCATGCTTAGTCAACTGTAGATTTTAAACTTTACTAGCTAGTGGTGACCCCAAGTAAAGCGCATTATTTTTTAGTTAATACTGACCCCCCACCTTCTCACTATTCAGGAAGGAAACCACATCGCCAAAGGGCGAGGGGTGAACAACCTCTTGTGGCGTTAATAAATTTAGTGACTTCACTAAAGATTGTTGCTAACAGCTAGTCAAGTCCTAATTCAAAACATGGGAATTTTTTTTTTTTAAATGGAAATTTTATAGTTCTAATCTATTTACTTTGCCACGTTTGCTGTTTGCTTTCCTATCATTTACTTTCTACTCCAGTAGTTATTGGTTCTATAATTTACATTCCTATCATTTACTTTCAATTTTGGTGGTTACCAGTCTTGTAATTTACATTCCAGTCATTTACTTTCTATTCCAGTGATCTATTGGTCCAACTATTGCTTTCTAGTTCTTTACATTCTTGTACTTCAACTTTTTGTGCTTTTTTCTATGCTACTAGAAACCACTATACCAGTGGCATTCATCATGCAAGTACCATCCCATCGTATAGGAACCTATATGGGCCCTCACAGGATAACTCTTCGATCTTGTCATTAAGAAGGCCCCTCCGAAAGGTACCACCCAAGCACACACCCAATAATTGGTTTACCTAGTTTGGAAGGTATATTGCTTTTAGACTTCACCTAGAATGAGAGAGAATACTTCTTAGAATTTCAGTTGGACTTTAGAAATGAATTCTGATTTCTCTGAAAAAATGTTAAAAATAAAACGGGTGAAATGAAAATGATCCTTAAAATTGACTAAGGATTTTGATTGATGTAACCAAAATTAAACAAACTGGATCCTGAATAATCACTCGGACCCCTTAAACCTCTTATTTCCCATGTACAGACCGTTGGTAATTACTACTATCTAAAAAGGCATTTATAATATAAAAAAAATATTGTGCTTATCACCTAATAAGTGCAAGGAATATAAAATACTTTCCTTTTCCACCAGCAGTTATAAAATTATTGCCAATTGAGTTTGTAAATAGGGTTGATGCATTTGACCTTGGAGGCAACAAGGAGCGTCTAGGGGTGGCAGGGACATAAAAGCGTGGTCAGGAGCAATGGTGAGAAATAGGAAGTCCAAAGAAGGTGTACAGAGAAATAAATGGGAGTTTTGAAAAATATCGGCCAACCCGGATGGTTGCTGGATGTAGAAAAGAAAGAGAGAGAAAAATAGTTGGTAGAAGAAGCTACTGAATTTCATAGTAGGGTTGGAAATAGGGTTATTCGACCATCCCTTTGAATGTTTCTGTGCTCCTCTTTTCCTTCTCACATCTCATTCCAATTGGCATTCTTCTTCAGGTATTTTTTCTGTATCAGTTGCTTTTGTTGTTTTCTTTTCTTTTTCTTTAAGACTTGCGTCAAACCTACAGACTCTGTAAAGCAAAGCGCAATGTGGCATCGTTGGGATTCTAGTGAATCCCCGAAAAATCTTAAAATTTCGTAAACTAAAGATAAAGACCACACATAGTGTAGTATGGCCGAAAAAGATTGTCTAACTCCTTTCTTTTCCACCACTAAGGCCCTTACTTAGAATCTACAATTACAAACCAATTGCAAGAGTCACTCATATCAGGGAATCATATTATACCCAAACCCTCAAAGTGATTTTACATTTCTGGCCGTCCATAGATTCTAAGCTTCATAAACTAGTGACAACTCCATATTACACACATTATCATATTCGATGTTAACAGTACACCCCATCTGAGCACAAAGTAAAAAGCTGAAAAGATACAAAGTAGAGTAGGAAGTGGGCACCCACTCACTTAGTGTTCACAATTTAAAAATTAAAAAAAAGAAAAGATGAAAAAAAAATAAAAAATAACCCTACACAAAGAGAGTGAAAACTTCCTCCACCACCATTGGTCTTAAGAATCATTTATGGGTCCAACACCCTCCGAAATCCACTCCTTCCTACCATAGTACATCTTGACCCAATTTGAAGTAGTTATGTCTACTCAAGATGATTTACCTGCTCTCCCCTCTCCCTTGGGGTCACCTAAACTCTAATGAAAGAGTCTCTAGCTCTTTCCCCCATGTTAGATATGGCCTCGGCCTGGAAAGGTTAGAGGAGTTCAAGACTATTTTCTTTCAAGGCAAGGCCATGCATTTAATACAAAGTACATCGGTGAAATCATCAAGTACTTAGTGAGCTAGCTAGTCCAATCTTCAATCCCATCATTACTTTTAGTCAAGCAATTGCTAGCATAAACTCCCTCCAATAGGAGCCGAGTTCAATTTCAGTATCTTCTCATAGTAGGGAACCAATGTCCAGCAAGTACTTCCCTAATGAGGGCTAGAGTCAAATTCTGACATAGAACTTTAACGGGAGTCAGTTTTAAATTTTAACAAATACTCTCCCTAACAAAAGTGAGCCTCAGTCACAACAATTCCCCATGAATGAGTTTCAAACCCAACAACCTCCCCTTAACAAGAGTTAGTCTTATTTTCAGCCTTTACACTCTAGTAAATTACATCATTCACATTCCAATGATCAATTCCAACACCCTCCTCCTAACATGAGATAGTCTCAATTTTAGACTTTATATTCTAGTTAGTTACCTTCCATTCAATTACAACATTTACATTTTAATAGTCAATTAGAACATCCTTTCACAACTAGAATTTCTTTTCAATTATAGTCTCCCACTCATGGGAGCCCAGTCCAATACATTCTCCCTAACGAGAGCAATAATTAAGTCCAACCTACCTCTAACAAGAATATAAGGGCGCCAACGAGATCAAGCATTATGAGGATAAGGAAATTCAAGCGTCGCATGGGGAAAAACCCTATAATCTAGCTCGTCTAAAATCAAGTAGCTCTATAAACATTTCGAAGAGCAGCACAAAGCGATCAGAAGTAAGATGTAGAAGCGGAATGAGGTGGATTTTTCATCCATAAACTTCATGAATCTCTGTCCCTTTCTCGATGCCAGAGTACCTTAGAACTTTGAAATAAGTGATATATATGCAATATTTAGATGTTATCAAAGATATCATCCCCAATAAAATTATGGAGCACTACAACATTTGGAAAGATCATGTGAAAATGTTAACAACATCTGTACTTATTGTTATATGTGATGATACTTTGAAAGGCATTGATGTGCATGGTATGATAAGTGATGCAATTCATATGTCGGTGATGGACAATGAGATACATGATGCTTCATATGAGCCTACAAAAGGAAGAAATACTGAAGTTGAGAGCTTCTTTAAGTTGCTTGAGGATGTTGATCAAAAGTTATGCTTATGATGAACTAAGATTACAAAGCTCTATTTCATAGTTCGGTTACATCACATAAAGTGTTTATTTGAGTAAAGTAATAAGTCTTTCAACATGTTGTTGAGACTTTTAAAAGAGAGACTTTCTCAAGGGAATCATTGTCGAAATCATTTTATGACACGAAGAATATCATCAAGGACTTAGGACTAAATTACAATAAAATTGATGCATGCCCTAATGATTGTATGTTTCATTAGAAGGAGACAATTAATGATCAATTATGCAAGTAGCATGGTACTTTGAGATGGATGCATGTTAGAAATATTTTAGATAACGAAGAAATTTCTTCCGGTGTAAAAGATCGAAAGATTTCTGTCAAGATATTATTTCATTTTTTATTAATTTTTAGGCTTTAAAGGTTGGTCATATCATTTAGGACGTCCTCCTTCATGAGATGACATGACGAAAGTCAGACCAAAGATAAAATCTTAAGGTATCTCACTGACTCCCCTGCTTGGAAAGATTTCGACGATAAACATTGGTCATTTTCTTTAGACAATCGAATGTTAGACTATGGATGGCAACCGATGGCTTCAATCCTTTCATGATGATGAGTATTTCTCATACCACATGGTCAGTTATCTTGATGGTATACAACTTGCCACCATAGATGAGCATAAAGTAGTCTTATCTTATGATGTCATTGTTGATTCTTGGCCCATTTAGACCTGACAATGATATTGATATGTATTTACAATCGTCGTTAGATGAGTTGAGACACTTGTAGGAGTTTGATATAGACACTTACGTTGCATAGAGCAATAACACATTCAGAATGAAAGTGGCGCTATTGTGGATGATTACTGACTTTCTGACATATAGCATATTATTCAGATAGAGCACTAAAGGGCGCCTCACTCGTCCTTACTACAATAAGGATATCTGCTCTCGACGTTGAAGTACGGTAAAATATTTTACCACAAGGGCGACCGTCAGTTCCTTGAGCATGACCATTAGTTTAGATTTGACAAGAGAAATTTTGTCAAGGAGCAGGAATTACGAGCTATACCAATCTTGCCATCTGGTTATGAGGTTTTGGAACAATTAGATGTCATGAACTTCAAGTCAAATGTTACATCCGATCGTAAGAGATGATAGGAGGATGATGTAGGAGATTTTTATAACTGGAAGAAGAAATACATTAATTTTCTTCGACTTACCCTACTGAAAAGACAATATATTATGGCATTGTTTCGATGTCATACACGTTGAAAAGAATGTATGTGACAATGTCATTAGGACATTATGAACATGAAAGGGAAGATGAATGATAATATGAAGTCTTGTAAGGACTCGTGACAAATGAATATAAGGCACAATCATCATTCAGTTAGTACTGAAAACAAGATGTATTTGCCCCATGCATGCTACACAATGAGCCTGACGGAGAGATAATTTTTATAATGTCTTGAAATGAGTGAAGGTTTCAAATACGAAGAACCACAACTGTCATGTGTTGATAGAGTAATTATTCCTAATATTCATGTAAAGTACATTGGTTAAGCCTGTGAGTGCAACCCTGATTTTGTTATGATCATTGTTCAATGAGTTGTATTCCAATGTTACACGAGTTGATGACTTTAAAAAGCTACAGTATCATATTGCGTTAAAACTTTTTCATATAGAGATGATTTTTCCATTAATGTTCTTTAATATTAGAGAATATTTATCCATTCATTTGACTGCTGAGGCAAGGATCACTGAAGTAGTACATTACCAATGGATGTTCCCTATTGAAAGGTATGTTAGTGATTGAATACATATATTATTATTCAGTCATATAATTCAACACACTTTATATGTGTTCATAGATACCTTCTCAGTGTTCATAGATACCTTCTCACACTCAAGTTGTACATGCAAAATTGAAGTCGATTTGAACATTCCATTGTAGTAGGGTACCTCGCAGAAGAGTGTATAACATTTTGTTCGAAGTAGTTTGATGGTATCGAAACAAGATTTAACTAACTGATGCGAAATGAAGAATTAGAGATCTTATCTTAAGTCAACTGGTGACAAGGGAACAAGTGTTCACTTTAGATAACTGGTCAAGAAGATAAGTACACCTATATGTATTCTTTAACTCTGAATCACTTGTCCCATATCTCGAGTAAGAATGTAAATTTTTTTTTTTTTTTGTATTCATGCACGTTATAGTTGGAATAGCACATGTCAAGTTCATCTTATTCTTTGAGCTCGAACATCTGCAAGGAACACAAGAATGAGCTTAAGTAGCATAGTCGCTGGGCTACTCATAATGAGATTGATAAGATGCATGATTAACGGTTTGATGATTTGCTTTTTAGGAAGTCAAACAATCTGGGTTGGGGAACGCTTTTAAAAGAAGTTAAACTATTAGCAAAGGGTTTGATACTATTGTAAAAAGATACAGTGCTTATATCATTAACGATTTTCAATTTTACACCAAAGGCCATGATTATAAGAAGAAAAGTTAATAGGGTCGTCATGATTACAAATACATCAAGCTTCGCAAGTGTCAATGATAGAAATTCAATCGAAAGAGACATTATCCGGTATATCGTACTGATTGATATCAAAGAGTTTAATTATTATGAGAAAAAGCGCATTGTATTGTTCAAGTACGAGTGAGTTAATGTAAGAAGGATGAGTTAGGGTTCACAATTGTGAATTTCACACACTTGTCCAATTCTGGAGCGAATTACTCCAATAAACCATTTATGCTAGCATTTGAAACAACACAAGTCTTTTATGTTAAAGACCCAATAATTCAAACTGGCATATAAATGTATAGGTAAAAACAAAGGGACTTATTTGACATGGGGGCGAGAAATTTTGCAGAAGATGTTGAAAATTACTTGCAAAGTTTATGTTCTAATAATCAAAGTTTAGTGGATACATTGCATACTACTGATGATTATCTAACTTGAGATAAGTTAGATGTGTCTATTATAAGGATCAATGCACATCTAATCCGTATGGATGAGATTAGGAAGGACGCCATAGACAAGTCAGATGATAACAATATTGATGAGAACATTAGCTTTGTATGGAAAAAAAAATATTTATTATATGTTTCAGTGTTTACAACACTCTTAAATATTATATATAATTACATATTTCTTTAGTTTAATACGATGTGACATTATTTTTTAACATTATTAAAATTTTTCACGTTCTGCACTTGCTCATAATTATTTGCCTTAACTTTGGGATGTATCCTTGACATCAGATGGTTGGGGTTGCACCTGCTCTAGATTAGTCTGATGCTTATACTTCTGGTAATAATTAATAATTTTATTTTACTTTATAACTTATATTAATAATTCATATATTATGCATGGTATTTTAATAGGGCTTTTTAAGACACATGAGAGACGTTGAGTGAGGTAGTACACTTCTTGTGCCCCTTTGGAGTGCGATTCTAGATGCTCATAAGCCACGTGTTCAGTACAAAAAAGAAAACCTACTGATTGACGATGAGGGATGAAAACTAGGGTAGTTCTTGGGCACTTGGTTAGAAAGTCACGATTTTTCTCTTTCATGCATGTGGACTAAAGAAATATTTCTTTTGATGAGAAATTAGAAATTTAGTAATTAGTTTATGTAATTTTATATATAATTAGATTTTATTTTAAAAAATATTTATTCAAATACTTTGTAAATGTACCATAAGATAACTTCGAGGTTGATTATGTCTTAAAATATTGAATTTTTTAATTTTTAATAAAAAATGGAAGGATTACAAGTCCACCTTGAAAAGGACATACTATGCGCCTTATGAGGCTAATTCTGATAAGGCTAAAAAGTGCTGCCCATCGAACATCGATCAAGTAGAGTGGAATTTATTAGTTGAATTTTGAAAGAGTGTAGTTGGGAGGGTATGAAATAATTAATAATTATATATTATTACTTTTATATTATAATTAGTTTTAACTTTTTCATTCTTAACTTTTTAAATGTATGAACAAAAAAATAAACAAATCCATGTAATTTAGATGCTTACCTACACTAACAACACAGAGCTTCGTAAAGAAGTGCGGGGGAGGTAAACTCTGATAAATTAAAACTTCTTTTTTTTTTTTAAAAAAAATTTATGTGATTTTTAATTTATTAGTATATCTTATTAACAGATACAAAGCTTTAACAGAGTAGAACCATTCGAAGTATAAATGTTCAAAGTAACACATTTCAGAAAGGACGAAAATTTTATAAATAGAGATGTGGATGGAATGTTTGTGAGTATATGTTCAAAGTAATGCATACAAGAAATGATGTTAGTCTTTCTTTTACCATAAACATGTTATTAGTGAACATATTTAATTAATTGCAGTTCACAATACAAGAGAGGTAGTCCTAACAACTAGAGGGTTCCTAAAGTAGCATGACCAAAAAGGGCATTTTCTCCTAGGTAATGGGAGAAGATGGCCATGGCCATGTGAGAATGATGGAGATGTGAGTCATACCATTCACATTGTGGGACCCTCAACCTAGCCATCATGATTCTGTGGAGCGAGTTACCCATGCAGAATAGAAACCACTAAGGCATGTCAGGAGGCCGTCATAGCATGGTAGAAAGTCACCGAGACACGTTAGGACATGGTGTAGTTTCAGGCATTCTTCAATGCATTTTTGAAGTACATGAGTCAGCGGTTAAGTAGTCCTGTAGATATGGATAGTATACTATGTGGTACACAAGTAATGACTTCATATTTCACATTTATTTTAAACTGATAATCTTAATACTTATATTTTATTATACTAATAATTAGAGTAACATTGTTTTATAAGCTATGTAGACAATTCAGGACCTGATGGTAATGACACTCTTTCATTTTGAATCGCATGCATCCTCAACCCTAAACATATTTTTCTTTCTTTTTTAGTTAATGAACTATAATAGCCTGATCTTATCACGTAATGATAGGTTTAGTTCATTGTAATTCATCATCATGTACATAACTTGAAATTTAATTCATTATGTTTATCTTTATGATCAAATGAATCAGAAGAAGAATGAGAATTAAGTGACCTTAAAGAGTTTTATGGAGAAATAAGCATCTTTTGTATACAACTCAACTAATAAATTTCTTACTGCATGGTATAGATCTTCTGTTAGCGAGTTAGACTCACCTTCTTTGGTCATCCCAACCCACTAACAAACGATTCCACCATACAGTTAGAAATTAATTGGTTAAGTTGTATACGAAAATATATCCATTTTCCCTTGGAGCTTGTGTAGGTTTCTTGTTTCTCCTTGTTGTTCTCATTCTTCTAAATATGAAGAAATTTGAATTAATTAGAATTCAAGTTATATATATGATAATAAACTATAGTGATAGAAACATATCACAATGATAAGTATATACACTACTCTCTCGTTGATTGCGGAGAGTACAGTAAAAAAAATATTCTTAGCATTGTGGCTTATATCATAATTTTTTTTAACTATAACAATATGTAAATTTTTTTGAATGGTTTATAAGTTAATTAATGTTCTATGTATATATTTATGAGAACATGCAAATATATTGTTATCTCATGCATAGTTTGTTTTATTTGGTAGGTTAATTTTTTATATTAATAATGAACTGCATTTTCTTTTTCAAATATAGTTTATTGCATAACACAAATTGAATTATTTTATAGTAACACTATGGAACATAGAAAAACTCATAAATTTTACTTGATATACTGTTTGCAATCAGGAAATATGTATGATATTAACATCCAATACCTCTGCTAAATCCCTGGCGAAAGTTTTATAAATGTCATTTGCAAGTAAGATTATTAGAGTTCGAAAATTATAGTAAGTATATGATATTTGAATTTTTTTGATGCTTAAATGAATATAAAACTGCAAATGATTTTGTTGGTGTGATAAGTACAATCCAGACATGAGGATGCATGAAGCGAAATATGAAGTTGGGAAATTGAAAAAAATGACGAAAAATAAAGGAGGACATATTGAAGAAAGAAATCGAGATTGTAAAGAAAGAGTTGAAAGTTACTAAAAAAATGAATTTACTTCGGATGACAGGAAAATTGGAACAATAACTACATCTTTTGTTAATTTTAATTGATGGTGACGTAAATATCAATGTCAATGTAAACAAAAGATGATATGTTTGAATGTTAATATTTAGAATGACAATATACTTTCTTTTTCTAATTTTAAAATTGTAAGATATTATTTTACAAAAATATAGACAGATGCTGTAATTTTTTCTTATAAGATATTATGGCAGCGGATATATCCACCACTACATATTAACTATTGACTATAATAGTGGCGGATATATTCGCCATTAGAACAGTATTCTGTGGTGGATGTAAGAATCACCGATGAATATTTTAATAGTTTTAATTAGTGGATAGATTTACTTTAATAAGAGTGTTGATGTATAACAGTTTTATACGGCGGATATATTCACCGCTAAATATCATTGATGCCACATTAATTAAGATATTCAATGGCGGATCAATCTGTCGATAAATACAATTATGCGGCGATTATGTCCACCACAATAAGCTTAATATCAGTTGTTTATATATCATATACAAAGGCGAAACTTTCCATCACAATAATCACGACAGCGGTAGATGTTTTATCCACCGCTACACATACATTAGCGAAGGATACAGTGACAGATAGGCGATTTGCCGTTGATTTGCTACAATATATTTTATTGACGGATTTTATTATATAGCAGTGAAAAAGTCAGTCATTATAGGTCAATACTAGTGGCTATTCAGATTATAGTTCAAACTTATATTTTCATTCCATTACTATTATCTTTATTAATTTTCTTCTCTTTTTCTCTTCTCTCGCTAGTTAAACTAAAGTTAAGCACATGGTCTCTATAATCCAAATCTAAATGTAAATATTTTTAGAACTTAGCTAAATCTCTGGAAAAAATTAAAAATTATGTAAATTAGAGACCACACATCATGTAGGTGGAAAGCGGTGTCTAACCTTTTCATTTTTCTTCACTACAATTCTTACTCAGAATTTTGACCGCAGACCAACTGCAAAATTACTCAACTTGAGAAATATTATAGTTCCTTGACTTTCAGGCAATTCTATTGTGTCTAACCCACCTTAAATTTCAATCTTTACTAGTCACTGGTTGATACAGGAATGAACATGATGAGGTCAATCCCCGTCTTCCTCAAGGATAACTACTCCGAATCTATGGAGCTTCTTTAAACTCCTTAGAAAAGCTTTTCGAATTAACGAGGAAAAAAGAAAATAAATTTTATAAAATTCATAATTTTTTTTTTTTTACACATGCACCCGCCACACACCCACGCACACCACAATGTAATTTCAACACTTATGGGTTTCGAACCCAAGACCTTGTGCTAAAACTCCTCAGAGTTTACCACTTGGGATACTAAGCAATGAGATAAGTTTTGGAATCAAATTACAACTAAAACTCCAATAAATCGCAACTTATTATAAATAGTAAACTTACTATTTATGGCGGAATGTTTGAGGGCACCGATTCCTCACCCTTCACCACCATGGCGTATACATCGCCGGTTTCCTTGAATTCCTCCATGAAATCCTAAATGGTCAGGAGGGAACTCCCCTTCACTTTAGAAGCTTTAGCGTAGTTCTTTGGTGTCAAAGGGCCAATTATTATCATTCGACTATCCTTGACGAAGACATAAATATTGTCTCATCCTTGGTGGGTCGTATCATGGTCTGACTGCCATGGTCGACTGAGTAACATATGACATGCTTCCATGTGGACCACGTCACAAAGTATTTGATCCTTATAAGTTTTACTAATTGAAAATGAGACAGTGCATTATTCAGTTACTTTGGTCTCATTCACCTTTTTTATCTAGTTAATTGAGTACAAAAAAAGTTATTTTGCCATTGGTAATTACAACTTGTTCACCATTACTCTTGAGACGATGTTCTCGATACTGCCACTGTCTATGATTATATCATAGACTTTGCCATTGATAGTGCACCGTGTATGGAATATATTGTGTCGCTGTGGATGTAATTCCTTTCGTGTGGTGTATAGTAATCGCTTCACAATTATATATTCGCTACGATCCTCACCCATCCATTCATCATCATCTGCTCATTCCTCATTAGTTTGTTCATGTTCATCAAAGCCAGGGTCTTCTTCTGCGGCCTTACCTTCAATGCCTCATTCATTTATGGTCAAGTGTGCTACGAGATGTTAAAGACATGTGTTTGATAAGTGGCCTGATTAGCCACAACGGTAACAATTGTTCAACCTTGGCTGAACATAAAGATTTGGAATCCTATTCGATCCCGCTGTTGTGGGTGCTACACATTGAGGCCTAGATGAGCCTCTCCCCATATTACGGTTTGCACTTGCAGGAGGTTGATGATATTCTCATGTTGATTCTTTTCCTCGTGTCAACACTAGATCTGGCATGAGACCCGTCATGAGGGGCCGAGTTGAAGGATAAGGCCGAGCAGGAACTCTTACAAGTTGCGTTTTTGCCCTACCTGCTAATTAAACCGCTTCATCAATGGTCCTAACTAAGTGCATCTGAACTCGGCCCTGAATCGTCGATTGTAACCCACCTGTAAATTGTACTACCTTCTGTAATTCGATTTCTGACAGGTCGTTTCGTGTTACCAACCGCTTGAATTCTTCGGTGTCATCGGTGACGGTTCGATTTCCCTGTCGACAGTTTTGGTATTGCTGGAATAATACTTGTGCGTAATCATTAAGAAAGAATTATGATCGAAGAAGGCGTCTCATTCGTGGCCATGATGAAATGAACGCCTTATTTTATTGGGCATGTGAGAGTTATAATTACTCTTACCATGCAATGCTATTAATTTCACCTTTTTATGTTCTGCAATGTTCATGTAATTAAAATATCTTTATACTTTGGCTAATCAGTCGAGGAAATCTTCCATGCGTAATAAACCGTTAAAGCTAGGAAGTTCGGCCTTACCTCGATAGTCTCTTTCAGTACAATCTAGATGATCACCTCTATGGATTGGTCGTTGGGCAAAGCTTTTATTAAATTTTTCATCTTTAGAGCTCGAATCATCTGGCGTAGCCCTATGATTTACTACTAATAGTGCTCTACAAAAATCAAAGTTGTGTCGTACATCAACCACAAGCGGTGGAGTATTGCTTAGGGCTCAAGATAGAAGTAACGCATCCGTAAGACGATCGAAGGCTGCTTGCAACCCTTGCATAATCAACTGACTCTCTCAGTGGAAAACTTCCATTCTTTTCGAAAGATAATGAATCCCTGGATCATCGTCTATAAGATTTTGGTTCATACCTTCGTTGCTTGTCATCAGCCCAAAGGAAATTCTTAGTTTGATACTAATTGACGCAGGGTGAACGTGATGAGGTCAATCACTGTCTTCCTCAAGGATAACTACTTCGAATCCAAGGAGCTTCTCTGGACTCCTCAGAGAGACTTCTCGAATCCACAAGGAAAAAGCATGGAAAATAGAAAATAAATTCTATAAAATTCATAATTTCATTGATTAATAAAATAAACGAGTTCACAACCCTTTAAATAGGGATACTAACCATGGGAAAATTTTTGAAATCAAACTACAACTAAAACTTCTAGAAATCGCAACTTACTATAAATAGTAAACTTACTATTTATAGACGTTCGTGATGTCTACTAGTGCGCATGGTTTTTACCCAAAAATAGTAAGTGTCATATTTTGGTCAGACCATGATATTCTCCTAATTATTCTAAGCACTTTTCATGTTAGGCACAACTCCTAAAGCCCAACGGATGAAGAGTTATACTCAAACTAAAACTTACTATAAATAGTAAAAACAAAAATAAAATAGGAATTTGACCGTCGATCTGATGGTATTTCACAAATTTGGCATGGGAAACTCGGAATAGCAGGTTGGGTGGATAAAGTAGCTCGTCCTACCCCAAAATCATATATGGTATATTGAATAACTTATTTCGAATTATGAGATACGCCTAATTTAAGGTATGAAGGTCCGGACCACTTCTATTGTTGACCGGGCCTTTTCTGATCCATCTTGGCCATGAAATTGTCCACGACCCGCTCTACATCAGTGGTGACTCCAAATTACATGTAAACTTTTTAGTCAATACTACACTCCTTTGCACATTTAGGAAGGAAACCACCTTATGAGGGGATGAGGGGTGAGAACTCTCCACAATATTCACAATATCCAACAGTAGAACTTGTTGGGGGCCTTGCACAAAACCTTAGGATCTAGCCTCATGAAACAAACCAGAATTATGGAATAATAATAACAATGAAATAAATCAAAGCAACAATCACACACCACACAAGAGTTTTTTACGTGAAAAACTCTCAAAGAGGGAAAAACCATGGGACCTCGTCCAAACAACAATCTACTACAAAGTAGAACGTTACAACCAATCACAAGCACACCTTGCTATGATCAAACCTTCATCACTCACGCAGGAGTGGATACACAATAAGACAAACAAAGAAAATGGAAAGATCTCACCGATTACGAGGACGTAAAAATACTGAGATGTTGATTGCACAGTAGATTACCTCCATGAGCATAACCTCCCTTCTACAAGCTTCCTCTCTTTCTTTCTCTCTCTCTCTCTCACACACCTTTGATAGCCCTCTTGTATTTTTCTTGTAACACCCTGAAAATCGGGGGTCGTGTATAAACTCAACTCCCGAGTTCCAGACCGTCACTTATGCAACAAAAATGATTATGATTCAATGTTGTTTGAGTTAAAGCATTCCATTGAGTAAAAGTATACCAAAACTGCAATTCATACTCCAGATCCAGTGATAAAAGCAAGCGGAAGACTAAAGAATATATATATCACTGTATGGAAAAACAAAGTAGATCTCAACTGTCACTAAAGTATGAATATATCACTGAGTCTCATATACATGTAAATGACAGAAATAAATGTCCAAAAGATTCCCACTATGAAGTCCTGTCAACCCAGGTCGCCTAAGCAAAGCCATCATGGTACTGCATGTATGAGAACTCGTCCTGGTCCTCATCAAAGTCTGGCTCTGCCTCCTGGATCTCAGCATCACCTGCATCTACTACAGGGTTTGGTGGGTGTTGCAAACACCATCCCGAAACGTGGGAATGAGTAGCTAACTCAGTGGAATAATAGAGCAAGGATTTATATGTTCTCAAATCAATCATGCGATAAAAGTAAAGCAGTAAATCAGACAATCCTAATACTGTTGTTAATGCAATATGACATGATGTGATGTATGCCTTCACCGACGATCTCCCTCATACGACACCATCTTACGACCGCGGCATGCCACACTCCCTTAAGTGCTCCACATCTTCCAGGCACATGCAATGTTATGGTGATATGATTTTCGAGTTGTTATTAGTCCATTCAAACAGCAGGATTGGAAAACTAAGGTACTTCCCTTGTATCAATCCCAACACAGATCCTGTCTAGGGTCGTCACTCCTACTAATCTCATACGAGGTATATTTTGTAGGTCGCTGCAAGGGCTGCCAGGGCTGTTGCACGCACTCGTTGCTCCGCTCCCCATCACCTTATCAATACAGGCCTACTGTACTCTACTGCTACTGAAGGGTTGTCGCCTCCCGTAGACTCAGAATACGCTCGCGGTCACTACAAAGGACTCGTCGCCTGATCAGTGTAGGCCGACAGCAAGAATATAGTGTCCCATACCACCATAATCTGCTCATGAGACTAGGTGCTCATTGGTCACTACGGGGAGGTTTGTGGCCCCAGCGTAGGCCGACAGCTCAACTACGGTGTCCCATACCACCATGCCCGGCTCATGAGTCTTCGTGGATCAAGGTACCATGGTTAACAGGGTTTACAATGGTAAGTTCAGTACCTTAGGTTCAAGTAGTTATGACTCATGTAGGGTGAACATACAACGGCCAGTCGGGTTACTTGACGGGCTCGACTAGCGCGATCGCATATCAAGTCGAACGACATGAAGTGCGTAAAACACTTCGTGTGGCCTAACCACTGCCGCTAACTCTAGAACACGGCGCGCGTTCATCGACGCGTCGTTCGTGGTCAAGATGAGCCAACCACGAATTCGCTCGGTTACCGACTGCCTGGATTAAGTATAGTCCCAAACACATATGAATTCACATCAGCAATTCATGCAAGGGTATTGGAATTGAAATACAATCATGTGAGCATGTTAACACATGTTATAACATACAACTTAAGTAAATCATCAAGCACATACACTTCATGCATATAATGAAATCATGCATATAGTCAACATGTAGGAAATCATTTACGTTAGCATATTAATTGAGAAATCAGTCTCAAACTAATTCATAACACCATTTAATTTAATACATACTAATACAAGCATTTATACAAACACTTACACTACACACTTAAGTCTACATATAATATGTCGACCCGAAGTGCGTATTTAGGCGAATCTCTTCGCCAAACTAATTATGCACGTATTCCTAACATTCTAATGTGACAATAAATCATGTCAATCACATCAGCAAAATATGAATGAAATCAGTACTTCCTATAAATGACTAAAATGCCCTAAATCTCATATTCTTCGTTGGTTTACGAAACAGGAAACAGACAGCATGTTGTACATGTCAAACGGCGTTGCCGTCGATAATCTACTATTAAACGACATTGAAAGCTTTGGAAACAGTCAATCAAAGCGTCTAAAATCTACACCTTATCTCTTATAAACGTGTGAATTCGAACGGAGCGTATACGCTTCGTCTACGGCGATAAGAGAACCTAATTTATAAGACACGTCAGCTAACATGCTATGAATCCTAGCGAACCTCAAATCAGCAACTTATAGGGTTATTTCTTACCTGAAAACGCGGAGGAATCGCCAGCCAGGTGATTGAAGTATGTTGCTAAAGTACGTGCAACAGGCGGCACAAAGGCAGAAAAATTCTCTCCTACTCTCTCTCACAAACTCTCACCTTTTCTCTCTCCCAATCTAGGGTTTCTCTCAAATTCGGATGGGAGAGAGGAGTGAGGGTTTCAACCCCTTTTATAAGCTCAAAAACGCCCAAAATAGGCTCAGGAACAAAGTTCACTTAGGGCATATCCAAATCGGGGCTGTTTCGGTCCTAAAGATGATTTCTGGTGGTCCCCTGGTCGAACGCGAACGGACTTAAGCTCATGCGTACAGGATCTAGCACGCACAAGTTTTCAGTCCGACAGGGTTCGCAGATCGCACGTGGCGATCCAGTTTCAGTTCAGCGGTCACCGCACGTAGATCAGGGCTGCAAGTCTCATGATATGAAATACAAATTTTTCCTGATCCGAAGGTGTAATCTGGCTGAATTCTGACGGTCAGAACGCTTAATACTGACACGTCAAGTCGTGTGCCAGATTTGAATTTGAAATTCCAATTCTGTCCTTATTCGCACTCTCTTCAGTCCGGGCTCAATGAAATAGCCTGTGATTATCGGTTGGACTTGATTTTCGAAATGATTGTTAAGTCCAGCTAGGCGGTTCTAACGGTCTAAGATGGCAGGTATCGGACTTTCGACGCGCGGTTTAGATCCAATACAAAATTTCAAAGTGGTCCAAAGAACAAACCTGCTTAGAGTTTGATCCGAGGTTATAGAGTTTTATAGAGTTATTAGTTCTACTCGATTTGGGTCTTGTAGAACGTATTTAAAGCGATCAGGGACTATTTCCCAGCTACTCTAGCGTTGCGCTAGCTAACTTACGCTTAATTTCTATAGGAATTAATCCTACGCGATTTTTAGTCGAGTTGGTACTCGAGTTCAAGTACGGATTTTTCACGGGCGTTACATTTCTTGTATACCACTATACCTTATAAAAACCCTAGAGACCCCTTTTTATAGTTTTAGGAAACTTCCTTCCGCATCCCAGTTGCGAAAGGACTTGCAAAACGATATTCGTAGAAAATTGTGAAACGAATTTGCATAACTACAACCGGTTGAGACGAACCCACGAACCGGCCGAGCGCCACCTACGACCGGTCGTGAACCACATATGATCGGTTAAGCACTCCGGAGAAAAATAGTCCGCACTCGCTGGACTTTGAGTTGTGTTAGGTCACGACTCCACCCCACGATCTGTCATGCACCAGCCCACGACCGGTGGTGCAGGGCTCACGACCGGTCCACGATGGGACAAAAAATCCCATCAGAACTAGAATCTAAGAGGGCCATATCTCCATAAGAACACATATCACGTCTATGGAGACGTCCATTGAATGAGATCTCTCATTGACAGCCTATGGTTTGAAAATCATGCATGTCAGGCAATTCTAACTGTCATTTACTTTCCCGCACTCAACCAATACCAACCATTAATCAAATTTCATTTACCGGGTATCCACTATATATTCTTATATTGACATATCCCTCTCTCAATCAAAATTACAATTAAGAAAATCATTACAGAGTCAATCAAAATTGTAATTTTTTTTAAAAATCATTAGGGAGAGATTTGACTATGAATTCATTAATTCTTGCATGAGACTTCTTCACTCATCAGACAGGCCAAAAATGTTAGATACAGGTAGATGGTTTAAAAAAGTTTAGCCAAGCCAACCATCTATCTCTTTTGTAAACAGCACCCAACCTACTTGAGAAAAGTTGCCCTTCACAAGCAAGTGGGTGTAGCAAAGGTTAATTTTCCAGTCTCATCAGGCTGGAGGCTAGTAGACAACAAATCTTAGAAGTAAATTGCAAGATATGGGATAGAGGAGCCAAAAAAAAAAAAAGACGTTTTAATTTCTAAAAAGTTACGTGATACTCTTGCGTCATCACCCGAACTGATAATCCCAACCTTTTATTAAGCATTTGTGGCATCCGGGTCATTGATTGCTTTCATTTTCGCCATCCATCAAATACACACCAATCAGTCAATTAGAAAAATCCAATCAATTTAATTTCTAATGCAGAGCTATCTAAATCACGGCCAACGATTTGTACGGTTGAATTTGACCTTATTACATTCCACATGCCCAATGTCTTATCTAGCATACCTTACATCCCTGCCCTTTTGGTTTATATTATCTAAATGCCCTTTTTTTGTTAGTATAAACCCTTTCCATGTAGATTTTAGTAATTCAAAAAATTAATTGAGTGTAACTTTTTCCCCATGTGACCTTGTCTTCTCCTCTCATAATAGTAGAGAATGTCTTCTCCTTTTTTAAAAAATAAAATAATAATAATAATAATAATAATAAAAAATTCAAATTTCATTGAATGTTTAGCCAACCTATTTTAAATCACAAAATCTATTTAACTTTCAAAATTGTACATACTTGGATAATAGTTAGAAAATTGCATTATACCAGCTCTTTTAGAGTAAAGACAGTCAAATGTGGGTCAGTATGATGGATGGTCCAAATCAATGATTGGTTGTTTCTAACAATTTATAACAACCATTTTCTTTGAATCCATTAGAATCATCCAACAAAATTGATTCTTGAGAATCATAAATGACAAATGATGGGTACATTCATCTAGTGAAATGATGACCATCCAATTTGTAGACAGGAATGAACAGTCCACAATTGCTAGAAAAGGTCTTATCAGTGTCCATCATTTGGTGCCCACCTTTGATTGATGATCCCTTCAAAAACTTACTTTGATTAGATGACCTTAACCATCCAATCAATGATATGAAATGGATAATTGATAGTTTTTATAATAGAAAAAGTGAAATCAATGATATGGACTTGCATTATGCGGGTGCACTTTTCGCTGTTGATTCCTCCCAAAAATTACTTCGATTAAATAATCCTTACAATATGATCAGAGGTTATGGAACTGGATGGTCCATATTGATTGTACTATAGAACGTATGGCAGTTTATCTGAACCACTTATCATGTGTGGTCCACTTTAGGTTGCACATCCCTCCTAACTTTAATTGAAGATCCTAAACATTTAATTATTGGCTAGAAAATAGATAGTACTTTAGTATTGATTATAACGGAAAATCCATCAGGTGGAACACTTTAATTGCCCATCGCTCTTGATAATCACTTTCGTTATCCAATCAGTGTCTAAAAAACTGTACGGCCCATATTGACTATAAGGTACGATCGTTGATTTGGATTAGCTATCATGTGGGATATCTTTAACTGCCCATCATTGTAGAAAAGTCACTTTGACTGCATGATCCTAGCCTCCAATCAATGGCTAGGAAAATGGTCCATATTTATTTTAATAATGGTCCAATCATTGATTTGGACTGCTCATCATATGGGATTGAACTTTGATCCCCCCTCACAAGAAATTCCACTTGGATCGATGAACCTAGCCATACAATTAATGGATAGGAAAATAGAGGATTCATATGAATTATAATAAAGGTCCAATCACTGATTAATTTGGATCATCCATCATGTGGGTCTCACCTTTGATTTAGTAGCCCGTTCCAAAAAAAAAAAGAAAAAAAAGAAAAAGAAAACCTTTGATCAGACGATGTTAACAGTCTTATCAATGGCTAGAACATCGAGGGTCATATTAACTATAATAAACAAAAATGACAATTGATTTGATTGCCTGACCAAATCCTGACCACTTATAATTTATTTTGATCAAATTGGAGCCGTATGAAAAGATCCGCTAGAAAATGGATGGTCATCTTGATTATAATAGTGATGGTTTAATTCTTGTTCTTGACCATTCATCACGTGGGCTACCTTGGAATCCATTAAGAGTCAGTTTGGTCTGGCAATCCTAGCCATCTAATCAATGACCAGGAAAAATGGATGGTTTGGCAATCCTTTCAATCTCCACTATTTCCTATGGTGTGGTCCACTTAAGATTTGAATCTGCCTCATTTTTGGGCTCATGCCCTAAAATGAGCTGAAAAAATGGATGCACAGCATGGATAAAACATATACATCATGGTGGGGCCCAAATAGCTTTGACATCAGCTAGCTGGCTAGTGTTGGGGTCACCAGCCAAACTGTGTCTGGTTGATATGGATGCGAATTGCGTGGTCACTCTGCCACTATTGACCTCCATGGTGGCAGGACTCCATGGGACCCATCGTGACATATATGTTTTATGTACATTATTCATCTATTTTTTCATATCATTTTAACGTATGAGCCCAAAATTAGAGCATTTTCAAAACTCAAGTAAACCACACGTTAAGAAATAATAGGAATGGAATGCCTACCCTTGAAAACTTTAGAGGCCATATAAGTTTTATATCAATATGATATTTATATTTTTCCTTTATCCATATTTTATGACCATATGAAGAGGTTGAATAATAAATAAACATCAATGTGCACCTTAGGAAAGTTTCAACGGTAGCATTATCCCAATGTTTCCTATAGTGTGGGCACTTGAGCTTTGTATATGCTTCAAATTTGAGCACATTGCCTAAAATGAGCTTGAAAAATGGATAGATGGCCCAGGTAAAACACATCACGGTGTGCCCCGAAGAGTCCTGCCACCATGGAGGTTAGTGGTGGTAGGGTCACTAAGCAAACCGCATCCAGTTGATATATTCTTCCCATCATTAGAGGTCCGTCATCAATTGCTCATTCCTTTCAATTTTATTTTTATTTTTATTTTATTTATTTATTTTTAAACTTCCTGTGGTGCCTTTTCAAAAAGTTATTTTGATAAGATGATATGAGACACTGTTCAATGGCTATGGAAAAAGATGGTCCATAATGCTTGTAATAGAGATGATCTGATCATTGATATCAACAATTCATCATATGGAACCACCTTTTATTGCCTATTCCTTTTTTAAGCTAGTTTGATCAAACCATCATAAAAATTCAGTCAATTGCTAAGAAAATGGCCCATCTATATATTGATTATAATAAAGAAGGTCCAATAATTGATATGGTTGTTTCCTAAAAGAAAAAGAAGAAGAAATTGTTTAATAGGATGAGAGAGAGAGAGAGAGATGATTAAGATTTTATAAATCATAATTAAAGATAGTTCCTTTTAAATTTTTTTTTTTTTTTTTTAACATCACTTTTTCTTAATTTAGTAAAGGTATCTACAAATTCACAAAATTTCTAAATTAAGACCAAACACTTCATATCCAAAATAAAAGTATATATACATATATATATATATATATATATATATATATATATATATATATATATATATATATATATATATATATATATATATAAAAGAAAAATACTAAGAAAATCACAAAATTTTAAGTTACCCAAACTCACCGTAAATGATCGGAGGACTCTCAAAAAGCCACGCAAAGGTCCTTAAAGCATGAAATAGTAACCAGTCAAATATTATAGGCCATTCCTATGATTTCAATCATTGAATCTGATCCCTTCTCTTCGCAACACTGGGATAAGGACGATTCCTAAGTCCTTACTTAACCACCCTATAGTTTTGATGCAAGCCTCACCAATCACCCTTGCTTCCCTACTCAATAACAATGTCTAATCATCCAATCAAAACCACACATCATATCCATCTAATCGTACGGCCAGAAACAGTCAGGAAAATAAAAATAAAAAACATAGGTCTTTTTCGATAAGCTATGCATGGCCATGTTTATAGGACAATCTGTATTCCAATTGAGATTTCCATCAGTTATTTTCATATATTCCAATCAAGATTTCAATCAACTATTTTTTATGGCCTCTTGCTTTTTCTTTTTTTTTTTTCATCATCTTGTATTATTAGCCTAAGCTATGGTGATTGGGAAAGACAAATACGTAGATTTAGGCTCTTTAGAGGGTGGCAGTTCATAAGCAATATCCATATCAAGTCCACGTGTCATGATGCGATTGGAACAAAGAATGGTGCATGTAAGGCTAATGTTCCACCCTTGAGATGCACTACAATCCAATGTATATGGGCCAAAACACTTATAATCAAAGGTCTGTAACCAATGACAGCTCCCATCATCAACATAACAATAAAGAGAAAGGAAGAGAAAGCAAAAGACACAGCTCACATGCATGAAAACTAGACATATGGCCCACCACAGCATCTAAAACAACTTCCCAGCCATGAAAATCCGATCACAACTCCAACACAACATCTGCACCAAATAAAAGTAAAAATAAGATGATGATCATATATAGTCATTGCCATAATGGTCATGTACATTGTAGGAAGAACATCCATTCTATTATTTGTGAACATGCTCTGTAGATGTGGAGACATGTAGCAGATTAGATCATTCATCAGGTGGGCCATACATGGATGGATTGTAGTGCCACAAAATCACATATGTTGGATGATCCTAGCCACTGCTTGGATAACAATTTATGATGAGAAATGGATGGTTAGGAGAAAGTCTCAATGCAAAAAATAAAAATAAAAAATCTTCCAATCAGCGGGTAGGATCATCCAACCATTGTAGCTTTCAATGTATGGCCCTCATATGGTGGGACCCAACAGATGCACTTCCAAAGTTCGTACGTGGGTGCAACATGTGATGTTGATGATGATGATTAACATGAAGAAGAAAGCTCTTACCATGAAGCAAAGAGATAGATTCATTTCCGGCATTGTCACTTAAATGGTACTTGAGACCTGGGTTGCCGATTGAAGGGTCGACCTTAAACGCATCAATAGATCCAACGGCTCCATGAATCTCATGGTCCAGCTCGGGGTGGATCTTCCTCTTTAACATCTTTGTTACCATCTGACCATAATAATAAAATATTCAAATTTTCATATAACCTTCATCCCCATCATATGATTAAAACCCTAATGGACGAAATAGAGAGATAGAATTAGTAGCACATGTCTTCTGGGGTGATGAGGACCGTTGATCTAGTGGTCCACCATATGGACGAAGCATAACCTCATCATCGTTATGATTGGTTAATCATGTTAGGTATTGGCGAATTGGAGACCATTGGTACAATAACTAGAAGGGTTCTGTTACTGTGATTTTTTAGGTGTGGCCCACTTACATCATGACCCACTAGACTAATGGTCTTGATCATGCTGAACATGTTCCACATGTTCAACAAAGAGAGAGTGAAAAAGCTGAATGATTGAAGGAAGGTGGCCCCACGTGGATTAGGTGAGGTAGCGTTAACAGCTCAGTAGATGAGGCACCGAACATGGGGACCACTCCGATGTATATCCACGCCGTCCATCCGTTTTTTCAGATCACTTTACGTCATGATCCCAAAATTGAACTACATAAAAATCTCAGTTGGACCCCACAGTAGAGATTGAATTTCTACCATTAAAAACTTCTCGGAGGCCATAAAAGTTTTGGATCAAGCTGCTATCTGTGTTTTCCCTTCATTCAAGTCTTTGTGACCGGTTGGATCGGAAATAAGCATTACAGTGGTCTCTAAGAAGTTTTTAATGGTGAGTATTCATTCAACATTATTTCATATTGTGTGGTCCACCTGAGATTTGGAACTACCTATATTTTTGTTATATGCCGTAAAATGAGCTGAAAAAAGGTATGAACGACGTTGATATACAAAACATACATCAACGTGGGCCCCAAGGTCTCGGCCTCCTCTACTGAGATGTTACCTCCGCCTTACCTCATCAGCGCTCTCCCCCAAGCTGAGCCTTGCATGCAATAGTAATACTAAAAATACTTAATACTGCGTGAGTACGCGGCTATCCTCGTCCCTCCAAGTCTCCAAAGCGCTCACATCTCCCAATCGCATGATCCGAACCGTCCATCCCATGGATTCTGTCATGAATGGTCGTCCATCAGAAACTCATAAGGAAAAGATGATCTTAACCATCATTTTATGGAGTTGAATATGAGCGGTGGAAAATTTCACCATCATCAACGGTCAGGACCATCAGTTTAGCGTGAACTATGGGTCGCGGCACATCACGCTAACTACCATAAGATGGACGGTTCATAATTCAGATAATATTTCATGTGGGCCCTACTATGCAATTCATGGGGAGCAACAAAAAAGAAAAGGTGGGGAAAGAAAAATCAAGAGCAATGTACTCGGTGTATTTTTCTCGTTGGATGAGATTCCTCTCCCTTCCATGGCATCAGCTTCTTAGCCAACGACCGCACATGCTTTGTACTGCACGCCGGTTTCTTCCAGGATCCCGGCGAGTCCTTGCCGGATCCGCATTTTCCGGCGGCAGCGGAGGCGGCCGAGGCAGCGTCGGCAGAGAACAGATCAGCCAGCGTCGTTCTCTCTCCCTTCTTCTTCTTGTCCTTCTCCAGCTCATCGCCACCGTTGAATTCGGGTGTCGAGAGGAACCGACGGAGTGGATTGTCTGCTGCGGCATCGGGTTTCAGCATCTCATCTCCGATGGCAGATGCGTCGGGATTCGCGCCGAAGACCTTCTCCAGCTCTTCCTTGAAGGCGTTGACGGCTGACGGATGGAACTCTTCCTGTTCTTCTTCAGCTTCTCCAGCATCGTTAACGGTGTCATCTCCCTCCGTGACGGAATATTCCTGTTCTTGCACGGAATATTCGTCGTCAGGTGGGAAGTGTTTGAGTTGATCGAGGCCGAAGGTGCCGATGGTCAGGATGCCATCTTGCCAGCCGCTCAGTACGTCAACGATGGTCACGTGATCGTTGAGCAGCGCGTCCGTATCGCACGTGAGCGTTGACGACTTCTTTCCGCAGTCAGCGAATGTATCTGTTGGAGAAAAACAGGAACATGGGGGTAGTTATTTGATACTCCGGCAGCGTACGACACGTCATAAGCAGGCGCTCAGAATTGCCTTGCATCAAATCAACTTAAACTGACTATATCTTGGAGTTTAATGTTGTTAATCACAACTCGAAAATAAAATAGATTGGACGACCCTAACCTTTTATGCGTGGACATTCATATGTTGAAATATAACAATCGCCCATTTTTCATTTCTAACCGTCCAATAAAGGCCCAACAAACCGATGGTCAGATAGTCAAATAAGCACATTTTTGGACCATGATACATCTAAAACTGAGACCCATAATTTTAACAGTTTACTTGCTATCCATTAATGCAAATTCCAAGTCGCTTATAAGTGCTTGAGTATTATCCATCACACTCTGGCAGAGTATCAAACTTTTTTCCCTTAAAACATTAAAACCATGCTCCATCTATAGTATATTCTGATACACGTGACAGGGTCGACGGTAGATCGTAACCGTCCACCTCCTTGAAAACCTCACCGTTGGAGATTAGCCATCACTTTATTCAGCAATTTTTCCCATTAACATTAACTACCGATATATTTGATTTTTAACATCCACTTGATGATCGTCATTCCAATGTCTAAGATCATCATCAACCGTACGTTTTACAATGTACATGGTCAATCCACCATTTACCATTGGATCTCCTCATTTGAAAATGAGGATAAGCGATGAGTCGCTTTGCAGGTTAGGCTCTCTCCTGGCGGCATATATATATATCGGGGGATTATTCTATCCTATTAGAACAGAACATGAGTTGTTTAGATCACTGCTGCATGCAGTACTGCACGGTCCACGAATGTGCTGGCGTATCTCCCACCGTCCGAATATGGTGGACAGGATCAGATTTTAAAATAAATGTTGTCATTCACTTCCACCATTTTGGTCAGTAGGAGATACGATTGCACACCAGTTTTTCATTCGCACGCAGATTTTTCCCTAGATTTTCCTCGGGAAATCCAACCTGACTAGTGCGGGAGTAGGTTCGTATTGGTATGTGCTGTGGAGCCCACAATGATGTGTGTTTTATCCATGCCGTTCATACATTTTGCCAGCTCATTTTAGGACGTTAGCCGCAAAATGAGGCAGATTCAAATCTCAGGTGGATCACACCACTGGGCCCACATACTGAGTGGTTCGACAATCCAAACCGTCCATATCGTGGAATCTAAGTTACAATGAACTCACGCTGAGCAGATGGTTGTCACCATTACTATCTGTAGATTTACTCAGAACATGAGAAGAAAATTTTCAACAGTTGGCATTGAAGTCGAAATATCCAAGGTTAGAATCATCAATGAAACATGATAAGGGAATCATAGCTCAGTAATGGAGGTAACGACAATATGGACGGTTGAAATCATCGGATCATCTCAGCATGTTGGCCTCAATGGTTTTTCTCTTCAAATTCAACCTTGTTGCTGACGTGTGTAAGAGATAAAGAGAGTAGTGCACCTCTTTTACGAGAAACCATACAGTAATCCACGTTGGGGTGAAACTTTCGGTGCATCCAGTCAAAGATCTGTTCAAAAAACAAGCATTAAAACACACGTAGAGATTATGGGTCTGTCTGGTTGCACCAAGCACCATGAAATTTCACGATTAATAATCTCATTTGGTGCAAAATGTCATGAAATTTGGTGCAACCAAACACACACACACACACACACACACGCACACAAGAAGACTACGTCTCTCTCTCTCTCTCTCTCCCTCTCGCTCCAGTGAAAGGATGCATGGAAGAGTCCCTCTCGATTCTCACCTTCATCTTCTCTGCAAATCACTGAAAGAGCTGAAGTAGAGGAATGGCAGAATATTGATATAGGTCGCTGATCGAGAGAGAGAGAGAGAGAGAGAGAGAGAGAGAGAGAGAGAGAGAGAGAAATGTAGTGCAATAATACGAGGGCCATCTAAGTTAGAGGCCTTATATTGCGACACCTGCCTCCTAGATGTGGGGCCCAACCTTCTATAAGGGATATTGAAGGGCCGCTTTTCTTTCTCTGATCTCGAGCCGGGTCGTTTGCTCTCGATGGCGGGATTGATAATGTCCAAATTCTTGAATGACGTTAATACCCTTTTCATGTCTTGGTCCCCACGTCAATTTATAGGGGTAGGACGGGGATCAGCTACTGACAGGTTGATTAGCGAGACTCCCGTTGAAATGACGTCACCAAGTTTTGTGAACCCACCATGAGGTATGTTTTGTATCCACACCGTCCATTCACTTGAAGAGATCATTTCAAGGCATGAGCCACAGAATGAGTCAGATAATGTTTGAGGGTAGAGAGCGACGCTCGCTATTAAAAACTTTTAATGGTCATAAAAAGTTTCGATCAAGCTAATATTTGTATTTTCACCTCTTTCATTTTTATTTTTTTTAACCTAATAGTTGGTTTTCGGATAAAAATTCCAGATAAAAAATCACAGTAGACCGTAGGAAGGTTTCAACGTTTGCGTCACGTTCCCCGCTCTTTTATATGGCCAACTATGCTCCCAACTGTATCTCACCAGTGATGTATTGAATTTATCCAGACCGTCCATCCATTTTTCCATATCATTTTAAAACACTGAACCCAAAATAAGGCAGATCAAAAGCTGAAGTGGACCACATAATAGGAAGTAGCAGTGCTAAGGGCGTCCACCATTGAAACCTTCATAGGGTTAACCGTATCATTTATTTTCCATCCAACCTGTTGACATGATCATATATACCTAGAGGTGGGCATCGAGCTGAGTAGAGTCGAGGTGGGCTATGCTTGGCTTAGTTTGTCCATGATATACTTGTTTGCCAAAGCTGTCGAGTCGAGTTCGAGTCGAGTTAGTGGTTCGAGTCGAGTCGAGTTTACCTCGGGTCGAGCTAGAGCTTGTTGAGGGTGAGAGAGTAATGGATTCTGTTCTTGATCTTCCTTCATTGATGAAAAATTTAAAAATCTTAAGAGAATCAAAGCAAAATCCGATGAAAAAACTAAACAAAGCTTTGAATCGGATGAGAAAACCTGTAAGAACCGATCTGTTCTTGATCTTCTTCCATCAGAAAAAATCCAAGTACTAGAAAAGAAACAGAGCAGAACACATATTGAAAATCTAAGTAAAGAGCTCTAGTCAATCAGATCATTGGATTCCCTTGAAGATCTAACAAATCTAAGAAGAACCCATCTCGAATTTCTTAGGTTTCTCGCTTAAGAAGTAGAACTCAAGAGATTGAAATAATACTATTGTGGAGTTGAAATGAAAACTGGTGGTGGTGGTCAGGGCGGGTTTGCGGCTAACAGTGGGCAGAGAAAGAGAAGAAAGGGAAAGGGAAGGGGGTGCATGCGATCGGGTAGAGAATCTAAGGCTCGTTTTTTTATTTTTTTATTTTTAAGTTTAAACTTAAAACTTATATTAATAATATATATATATATATATATATATATATATATATATATAAATAATATAATATAATATTTAATATATTTATTAATCGACCCGAGTCGAGCTCGCGTTCGAGCTTTGAGTTAAGTCGAGTTCGAGTTGACTCGAGTTGAAATGACCCTTGGTTGAACTTGGCTTGAACTCAACTCGAGCTTCAAATAATTAGCTTGGCTCGGCTCGAATCGGCCATTCAAGCCGAGTCAATCCGAGTTGACTCGAGTCGAGTTGAGTGAACTTTTCGAGCTAGCTTGACTTGTGAACAGCCCTATATATACTTGGATGAAGTGAAAAAATAAATATCATCCTGATCTATAACTTTTGTGGCCCCTGAGAATTTTTCAACGGTAGGAATTTAATCCCCAATGTGTGGTCCATTTAAGACCTGAAGCTGTCTTATTTTTTGTCCAACATTCTAAAATGATATGAAAAAAATGGATGAACAGTGTGGATAGAAGTCATACATCACGGTGGCCCATAAGGCCTCCGCCTGTCCCGAGCTCAGAACAAGTAGGGGTAGTACTTAATCCCCGCTGTTGTCTCGTGCCCTAAAATAATCTCTCCAAATGGATGAATGGCTTGGATAAAACACATACATCATGGTGGGTCCCACAGAACTCGGTGACTTCACTTCAGTGGGAGTCTCCCTACTTAACTTATCAGTAGCCAATCCGCATCCCGTCTGAGTAAGAACCGTTCCTGTTCCGACTCCACATGCCCAGATGGTCAGCCGATTTTAACCGTCCATATTTTGAGTGTCATTGTACAAGATGAGGCACTGAAGGGGCGTAGATCAGGTAACGTTGCCCACAACACCCCAACACCGATGGTGTGGTGATGTGTTGGGCTCTGTGGAACCCACATTGATTTATGTGTTTTATATCAATGTGGCCGTACATCTGTTTTGATAGCTCAATTTAGTGCATGAACCCCAAAAATGCAGAAGATCCGAATCTTGAGTGGACCACACCAAAGGAAATAGTGGTGAATGAACACCTACCATTGAAAACTTCTTATGGGCCACCAAAGTCGTTTTAAGCAGATATTTGGATTTTCCCTTCATCCTGGTGACCTTATCAACATGTTGGGTGGTAAATAAAAATTATAGTAGGCTGTAGGAAGGTTTCAATGGTGGGTGTCATCGTCCCCATTATCCACTTGAGCTTCGGGCCTATTTCATTCTTGGGTTCATGGTCCAAAATGGGTTGTTAAAATGGATAGCCTACGTGGATATAAAACAAATACATCATCATCAGCCCCGCAGCCCCCAACACATCACCACAACACCTCTAGGGATGGTATGGACAACACCACCTAATCAACGATGGATGCCATTATCCCCTTTGTTTTTGGTGGTGTGGTCTACTTAAGCTTCGGAGGTATTTCATTCAGGTTTCATCTCCAAAATGGGCTATAAAAATGGACGGACTACGTGGATATAAAAAAAATGCTTCACAGTCTGCCCCACAGTGCCCAACACATCACTACACCACCTCTCGGGATGGTGTGGACAACATTACCTAATCAACGGTGGATGTCATTGTTATTGGGGGCCGTTGCACAAAACCTTAGGATCTAGCCTTCCAAAACAAACCAGAATTATGGAATAATAAAGCAATGAAATAAATCAAAGCATGAACCACACCACACGAGATTTTTACGTGAAAAATCCTCAAAGAGGTAAAAACCATGGGACCTTGTCCAGATCAACAATCCACTATGAAGTAAAACGTTACAACCATCTTCACTCAAGCAAGAGTGGATAAACAATAAGAGAATAAAAGAAAAATAAAGAGATCTCACCGATCATAAGGACGTAGAAGTGCTGAGATGTCGAGTGCACAATAGATTATCTCTATGAGCATAACCTCCCTTCCACAGCTTTCTCTCTCTCTTTTTCTCTCTCTCTCACCTTTGATAGCCCTAAACCCTTTAGCAAACGCCTGCAAAGCTTTAGGAAACCCTCTTGCATTGTTTAAAAAAGACTTGGGAACCCCTATTTATAGTTTAGGCAACTTCCTTTCTCACCTCTTGCGAAATCGCCTCAAATTTTTACAGTTCGCACAAGATCCAGACTCAAAGCTGCGTAAGCTTGATTGGTTGAACAGAGTGCTCGACTGGTCAAGCGGCCCACTCGATCAGTCGAGCACCTCCCTCAACTGGCCGAACACCACGAAAAAAATAAATCCAAAGTCGTTGGACTTTGAGTTGAGCCAGGGCTCGACTAGTCGAGCACCACTCTCGAATGGTCGAGCCTGGGAGGAAATCCCATTAAATATCCTCCTTTCCAACCTAAGAGGGATTCACCTTCTTCAAGTCAGTCTGGTTTCTACAAACCTCAAACTTTCTCTTGAGCAAAGCCTTGGTTATCATGTCTGATCCATATATCGTCCATGTGGACCTTCTTAAGCTGTAACACCTTCTGTTCCAAAGTATCCCTAATCCAGTGATATCAAATCTCTATGTGTTTCGACTTGAAATGCTGACTTAGATTCTAGCACAAGTGTATAGCACTTTGACTATCGCAACAGACCACATGCTCCTTCTGCTTCAGGCTAAGTTCCTATAGGAACCTTTTTATCCAAAACATCTCTTTACATGCCTCTATGACCACAATGTACTCGGCCTCTGTCATCGATAATGCTACGATCTTCTGCACCTTGCTCTGCCAAAAGACCGCTCCCCCTGCAAACATGAACATGAACCCCGATGTAGACTTCTTAGAGTCTTTGTCACTTGCCATATCTGCATCTGTGTAGCCCTCTAATACATATTTTTTATCACCATAGCATACGCTCAACCTAGATGAGCCTCTTAGATATGGCAATATCCACTTCACCACTGCCCAATGCACTTTTTTAGGATTGACAAGATACCAGCTGACAACACCAACCACATATGCTATGTCTAGGCATATACACACCATAGCATGCATCAAACTTCCTACTACTGACGCGTAGGGTATCTTCTGCATGTTTTCCACCTCTACCTTCGTCTTGGGACACTGCCTGTCGCTCAATCTGAAGTGACCATCCAGTGAAGTACTGACCGGCTTCGCTGCATTCATATGGAACCGCTCTAGGACTTTTTCAATATATCGCTCTTGTGACAGCCAAAACTTCATGTTGCTTCTGTCACGGGTTATCTCCATTCCTAGGATCTGTTTAGCTGAGCTCAAGTCTTTTATCGCAAATGACTTGCCCAACTCCTGTTTCAGCTTGTCAATCTTCTTGATGTCTTTTCTTATGATGAGCATGTCATCAACGTATAACAACTGAACTAAAAAACCACCATCTGAGAACTTGTGCATGAACACGCAGTGGTCTGACTCTGTTCTATCATATCCATGCTTTAACATAAATGAGTCGAATTCTTGTACTATTGTCGTTGAGCTTGTTTTGACCCATACAAGCTCTTCCCCAGCTTATACACCATATGCTCGTTGTCCTTGACTTTAAACCCTTTGATGGGTGTATGTAGATCTGTTCTTTCAGGTCACATGAAAGAAGACAATTTTAACATCTAATTGCTCTATCTCTACATCCATGCTAGTCGCCAACCTAAGCAACACCCGTATGGATGTCATCTTCACCACTGGTAAGAATATCTCCTCGAAGTCTATGCCTTTTCTCTGACCAAACCCTTTCACCATAAGGCTGGCCTTGAACCTCGTTTGTGAATTCTTTTGTTCAACCTTCTTTTTGAATACCCACTTGTTGCTCAAAGCTTGTTGTCCTTAGGCAATTTTATCATATAATATTTGTGGTTCTTATGCAAAGATTTCATTTCCTCGTGCATAGATTTTAACTATTTCCCCTTATGCTCGTCGGCTAGGGCTTCAAAATAATCTTCTAGCTCTCCTCCATCAGTTAATATAATGTACTCATGCGGTGAGTACCTCTTGGTTGGCTGTCTGTCCCTAGATGACTTCATCACCTGTGGCTCAACAGGTGGATCAAGTGGGGACTGTTCCCCTAGTCCATCTTCTGAAGGAACTCTCTCGTCCTCTACACCTTGCTGTACTCCCCCATCATCAGGTACTACCGGAGGAATAATTGGATGCATATCCTCTAGTTTACCTGAAATAAGTTGGTTCTTCTCTGGCTTACCAATGTTTTCTATATACTGATTTTTAAAGAAAACCACATCGCTACTCCTGACAAGCTTCTTCTTGGTCGGATCCCATAATCTGTAACCAAACCTTTCATCACTGTACCCCAAGAACATACACTGCTTGATATTCGCATATTGAGTTTGGACCTCTCATCTTTTGGTATGTGAACGGATGCCCTACATCTAAACATCCTGAGATGACTGTACGATAGATCCTGTCCAGTCCACACCTTCTAAGGTACTTCTTCATTCAACGGGGCTAATGGAGACCTCTTTATTAGATACACTATTGTGTGCATTGCTTTCCCCCAGAACATCTTAAGCAACTTCGCATGAGATAACATGCATTTGATTCTCTCTACAATGGTGTGATTCATTCGCTCAGCCACGCTATTATGCTGGGGGGTCTTGGGAACCGTCTGTTCATGTCGTATACCCAAGGACTTATAATACTCATGAAAGTCATCGATGTATTCACCACCATTGTCAGTATGGATGTACTTTAATGATCTACCTGTCTCTCTCTCGACCATAGCATGAAACATTTAAACACATCAAAGACCTCGTCCTTGGATTTCAAAGTGTAAACCCAAACCCTCCTAGATGCATTATCTATAAAAGTGACAAAATACAATACCCCACCCAAGATTTTTATCCTCATAGGACCACAAACATCAGAGTAAATCAAATCTAATGTATGCACTTTATTAACATGAGAAGCAGATTTAACAAATAAAACTTTATGCTGTTTCCCTGTGTAACACCCCGAATTTTTACCAACCTGAGATTAGACGTCCTTAGGCAATGGGTCAATCCTAACACCTGATTAACTTCTCAAAACTTAATCCAAAAGTTTTAAATCCCTATTTCCTTCGAAAATCTCACCTTTCACTATTTTATCCTTCAAAATTTTCTAGGAGCTTTTATATTAGACACAAATCTTAAAGTTTATGCGATATTAATCAATACTTAAACTAAAAAGTACTATGAATAGTAAATAAATAAATAAAAAGGGTTTTTAACCATTAACCTTTTGTAATCTCACGAAATAAGTAGGCTATTTGGATAGATCAGCTTTTCCTACTCCAAAATCAGATATTGCATGTCAAATAACTCATCTCAGGTTTTAAAATATACCCATTTCAAATATCAGATGGTGAAATCACCCTAAACAGCTCAGCGAGCGGTGATGGGATCGCCGGTTTGGCAATGCATCGCCGAACCTGTCCGTACAACGGTCTGGCAGGCCGGTTTCTGCACTTTTTTCTGCACATTTCTTTCAACTTTGAAAAATCATATCTCCTTCGTTATAACTCCGATTTAGGTGATTCAAAAACTAGATTGAAGCTAAATGAGTCTAATTTTATATTAAAATATGTAAAAAATATAATACAATACTTAATATGGTTTAAAGTAGGTCATTGTGAGAAACTGTCCGATAATCACTCGTTGGACAGCCGCTGCTTCTGGAATTTTTAGAATTTTTCTACAAACAAAAATCTTATGAAATTTGGTGAAGTCAGGGTAAACTTGATGATGAACTCTCAAAAAAATAATAAAAATAATATGATAACTAGAAGTGTCCAAAATGGGGTATATAATGGCCCTAGGACCGTATTCTGCCCTATTAGGGTAGAATTTGGTTAAGTACCAAACTGAATACTCAGTAAAATTAACTTGAATCACTTTAAATATAAACTATAAGATCCAAAATTAGTAGGACTGCTAACGCTATATTACCTAAAAACCTGGGATCAAACTCTAAACCGGTTTATTCTCGGGAACCCTTTGAAACTTCGTATTAGATCTAGACCGCGCGTCGGAGGTCCGATATCTACCATCTTAGACCGTTATGACCGCTTAGCTGGACTTGACAATCGTTTCGAAAATCAAGGCCAACCGACGTTCAGAGGCTATTTCATTGAGCCTGGAGTAAAGAGAGTAAGAAATGGGTTAGATTTGAAAATTTTAATCCAAATCTGGCACGTGACTTGGCGCGTTATTATTAAGCGTTCTGACCGTCAGAATTCAGCCAAATTTTACCTTCGGATTAGAAAAAATTTCTCTTTCATATCATGAGACTTGTAGACCTGATTTAGGTACGATGACCGCTGAACTGAAACTGGACCGCCACGTGCGATCTGAGAACTCTACCGGTCTGAAAACTTGATGTGTGCTAGATCCAGTAACCATGAGCTTAAGTCTAACCGCATTCAGCCTGGGGACCTCCCGAAACACTCTTTTGGATCAGAAAAGTTTCGATTTGGTTATAGCTCAAGTATACCTTTGTCCCAAGTCTATTTTAGTGAGGTTTTAGCCTATATAAGGGCTTGAAACCCTCACATATCTCACCCATACGAATTTGTTAGAAACCCTAGCTAGAGAGAGAGAGATTGTGAGAGAGTAGTGGGAGAGAATTCCCGCCTTTTACTGCAGCTTCTGCACGTGCCAAAGCACTACACTCCAATGACTTTTCCGTTGATTCTAACGCACTCCTAGGTAAGAAAAACCCTAACTACTTGCTGTTTTTGGATTCTTTCGATTCAAATATCGAAATAGCTTATGTATCTTGTGCATTAGGTCGCCATAACGCCGTTGACGAAGCGTTGATGTTCGATTCGAATCGATACACTTATACGACACAAGGTGAGGATTTTAGATGCTTAGATTGACTGATTTCAACGCTTTCAATGTCGTTTAATAGTAGATTATCGATGGCAACGCCGTTTGACATGTACAACATGCTGTCCATTTTTCATTTCGTAAACGTACGGTAAATATGAGATTTAGGGTATTTTTGGCATTTATAGAATATATCGTATACGTCTGTATTTTGCTGAAATGATTACCATGTTTATTTGTCGTATTAGTATACTGGATATGCATGTATGATCTGTTTGGCGAAGAGATTTGCCCTAATGAGCACTTTGGGTCGACATACGTTATGTAGACTAAAGTGTGTAGACTAAGTGTTTGTATAAATGTTTGTACTAGTATGTATGGAGTAACTGTTGCAGTAGAGTAGTCTTGAGATTGAAATCTCAAGTAATATGCTGATGTATAGGATTTCCACCATGTTGGCTATATGAATTGAATTCATTATATATACGGAATGCATGCGTTGGTTGATTTGCTTATGTTGTATGTTATAACACGTGTCAACATGCTTGTATTGTTTATATTCATTTCTGCTACTCTTATATGCTTACTGATGTTGTTTACAAATGTTTGGGGCTATGCACTAGTCCAGGCAGTCGGTAATGATTCAAATTCGTGGTTGGCTTCTATTTGCCACGAAGGATGCGTTGATGAACGCGAGTCGTGTTTTGGGCAGGCGGCAGTGGTTAGGCCATACGAAGTGTTTTATGCACTTCATGTCGCTCAGCTTGAGATGCGCTCGTATTAGTCGAGCCCGTAAAGTAACCCGACTGGCCATTGTATGTTCACCATGTATGAGTCATAACTGCTTGAACCTAGGGTACTGAACTTACCATTGGAAACCCTGTTGACCATGGTACCTTGATCCATAAAGACTCATGAGCCGGGCATGGTGGTATGAGACACCGTGGTCGAGCTGTCGGCCTACGCTGAGGCCACAAACCTCCCCGTAGTGACCAGTGAACACCCTACTCTGAGCAGATTATGGTGGTATGAGACACTATATTCTTGCTGTCGGCCTACACTGATCAGGTGACGAGCCCTTTGTAGTGACCTTGAGTTTATCCTGACACCGCATGGGGGCGACGAGTCCTGATGCAGTCTTAAGGATAAATAGGCCTGTATTGATAAGGTGATGGGGGAGCGGTGCAACAAGTGCGAGCAACAGCCCTTGCAGCCCTTGCAGCGACCTACAAATATAACATCGTATGAGTTTACTAGGAGTGACGACCCTAGACAGGATCTGTGTTGGGATTGATATAAGGAAGGTACTTTAGTTTCCCAATACTGCTGTATGAAAAGGATTAATAACAACCCGGTAATCATTATCCATATCGCATTGCATGTGCCTGAAAAATGTGGAGCACTGCGGGAAGAAAGCATGCCGCGGACGTAGATGGTGCCGCATGAGGGAGTATGTAGGTGAGGGCATCCATCATGTCATTTTATGCTTGCATTAACAACAGTATCTAGGAATGTTTGATTGTTTGCTTTACTATTAACGTGTGATTGATTTGATAACATGCTAATCTTTGCTATATGATTCCACTGAGTTAATTACTCACTCCCACGTTATGGGACGGTGTTCCGGACACCACCAGACCCTTTTGTAATTGCAGATGATGGCGCGGCCTGCGAGGCGGAGCCAGACTTGATGATGATGAGGAGGATCCCTCCTTTATGCGTGTTCTGATCGACGGGATTACAGGGAGGTTGATTAGACGCCTTGACACTGTCATTTTATATTTTTGGAGTACTCATGTATATTCTTTTTTTTTTTTCATTTTTGGAGTATACATGTATTTAATTAACCTGGTAACATGTTCACACTCTGGAGACTTACAATTAATTATATATTTGATGTATCTATCACAGTCTTCCGCTTGCTAATTTAATTATTTCTGGAGTATGATATGCTGTTTTGGCTTAGTCTCAATCTTGTTTAATGCCATTCTACAGACAACATGCATTTATCATTATCTATGTTGCATAAGTGACGTTCTGGAACTCGGGAATTAGATTTCTATCCGACCCCTGATTTTCGGGGTGTTACACCCTGATAAACAATCAATACAGGTTTTGAGAGGTATACCTGTCATGTCTGGAAGGATCCGCTTCCTTGCTAGTACTTGAAGCACTTTTTCACTCATGTGGTGTAAACGCCTGTGCCACATGTCAATAGCTGAATCTTCCGTTGCGTTCAACCCACCCTTGCACACACTGACACTTATCTTGTAAATGGTGCAACACTTCTTTCTTCTGACTGCAATCAACGAACCCTTGATGAGCTTCCAGCACCAACCAGCAAACTGACTTTCATAGCTATTATCATCCAACCTTCTCATTGACATCAAGTTGCGGCGAAAGTTTGGGATATGCTTCACATCCCTGAGAACCGATGTGCAACCCACATCAGTCTTCACATAAATATCACTAACCCCTACGATTTTCGATACGTCAGAATTTTTCATCTTCACTGTCCCATAGTCACCTGACTTGTAGCTTGTGAAGAAGTCTCTGCGTGGAGTGACATGAAAAGAGGCTCCCGAGTTAATCACCTAGTCGGTGTCCTGACTTGTAGCCATGAGACAAACATCATGATCTACTAAAAGAATAACTACAACGTTGCCATTTGAAGCAACCGCAGTGAAATCTGATTTATCTTTCTTCTCCTTTCCTTTTCCTTTCTTGTCGTCCTTCTTATCACGACATTCATACTTGTAGCGGCTCCTTTTGTCACAATTCCAGCATTCAATATCCTTCTTGATACTCGACTTGCCTCTTGATTTATTTCGGGCCTTCCTGCCCTTTCTGTTCTTTTCTCTCCTCCGTTCCTGTGTCATAAGGGCCTCTTGCTAAGTGTACCCCTGAGACTTACTCATTAAAAAGACAACTAGTTACCTATTCCATGGAAATCTTTTCGTTTGGCGCGGAGTTACTTAGAGACACTATCAATATCTCCTAACTGTCAGGTAATGAACTAAGCAATAGCAAAGCCTGTAATTCATCATCTAGGACCATCTTCATAGCGGATAACTGGTTCACTATATTGCTAACCTTATTCATGTGATCGGCCACAGAACCAACATCTTTGAATTTGAGATTCATACGTCGTCGTATCAAGAAAATTTTATAGCTGGCTATTTTTCTCTCATACAGCCCTTGTAATTTCAGCCATAGGCTAGCGGATGAGGTCTCCGTAGACACATGATGGAATACAAAATCGTCCAACCATTGTCTAATAAACCCCACCGCCTTTCGATCCATATTTTTTCAATCATCATCAGACATATCCTTAGATTTTGCTGATATGCCTAAAATTGGAGATTATAGGTTCTTTCAATAAAATAAGTCCTCTATCTTAGCCTTTTATATGATCTAGTTAAAACCATTGAGGCTGATCATCCTTGATGAGCCACCTTCCATAATTCAGAACCGATCCCACTCTGTTCAATGAACTTAGCTTTGATACCACTTTGTTGCGGGCCATTGCACAAAACCTTAGGATCTAGCCTCCCAAAACAAATCAGAATTATGGGATAATAAAGCAATGACATAAATCAAAGCATAGACTACACCACACAAGAGATTTTTACATGGAAACCCTCAAAGAGGTAAAAACCACGGGACCCCGTCGAAATCAAAAAATTCACTATGAAGTAGAATGTTACAACTAATTTCACTCATGCAGGAGTGGATAAACAATAAGAAAATAAAAGAAAAACAAAGAGATCTCATTAATCATGAGGACGTAGAAGCGCTGAGATGTCGAGTGCACAGTAGATCACCTCTACGAGTATAACTTCCTTTCCACAAGCTTCCTTTTTCTTTTTCTCTCTCACACACTCTCTCACACCTTTGATAGCCTTAAACCCTTTAGAAAATCCTTGCAAACCTTTAGGAAATCCTCTTGCATTGCCTAGAAAAGTTATACGAACCCCTATTTATAGTTTAGACAACTTTCTTTCGTACTTCTTACGAAATCGTCTCAAATTTTCACAGTCCGTATAAGATCCGGATTCAAAACTGCGTAAACTCGACTGGTCAAGCAGAGTCCTCGACCGGTCAAGCCGTTCACTCGACCGGTTAAGTATCTCTCTTGATTGGTCAAGCACCACGGGAAAAATAAACCCAAAGTCGTTGGACTTTGAGTCGAGCACCGCTCTTGACCAGTCGAGTGAGGCTTATGACCGGTCGAGCCTGGAAGGAAATCCCATCAATTGTCCCCAGTATTTCCTGTGATGTGGTCCACTTAAGCTTTGGATCTATTTCATTCTTGGGTGCATGCTCCAAAATGAGCAAAAAAAGGGAACCTGCGTGGATATAAAACAAATACATCATGGTCAGTTGTACATCGCCCAACCCATCCTCACCGCATTATCCATGGACAACACCACTTAATCATTAGTGGATGTCATTGTCCCGGTGTTGTGGTCCACTTGAGCTTGGGACCTATTTCATTCGAGGGTTCATGCTCCAGAATGGGCTGGAAAATCGGAGGGACTGCGCCGTATATAAAACAAATACATAACGCTCAGCCCCACAGCGCCCAACGCATCACCACACCACCTCTGGGGATGGTGTGGACAACAGCACCTAAGCCACGTCCGTCCAGCACTGAAGACAGGGTTATGATTCTTTACCGTTAATTTTAAGTAGTAAAAAACGCTCCACATTCATTTGTAAATATCTATGGTTGGGATTATCTGTTCGGGGTGATTTGTGCTCCATATGCTCTACACTAATATCCATCTCTTCACAGTACACGTGGCAAGATGATGTTGAAATCTGAACCGCCCATTCTGGAGCATGAACCCTACTAGAAGATCTTATCCATCCGATCTCTGGCCTTTTAAAGTGACTCAAAAACAAAACAGTTAACGGTCAAATAGGCACTGGGATAAACTGTAGAAAAAAGAAGAAGAAGAAGAAGGAATGGATAGGATCATCCCCTAGTTTTATTTTTAAAACTCATGCCATATTACGTTCATCCGTCCATTTCTGGACGTGGGTTCCATGGGATCCAAGCCATCCATCTTAGTTCTTCCTACCATATATGATCTGGGTCATCGAATGGATGATCCCAGCCGTCAGTTCCTGTTGTTAAATCTACCACCCATTTGTGGGCTACTCCATTTGGATAGGAACTCCGCTCATGGACGGCCTGGATTCATTGGTTCGCCTGCCGATTGTCGGTTGGTGGGGAATGAGGAGACAGGTCCTCCTGCTTCTGTATCTTTCATTTATCAGTTCACAAGTTTGGGATATGCTTGTGAAACCAACCATACACGTGTACTAGCCTACCAGCTATGTGTACCGTCCACTAATTGGGTATCCTCATGGATTGCCAATTAATCAAAAATCATTGTAACTGAATCATCCGAACCATCCAATTAATGGATTTTTGTGGTCGTGCAATGCAGACCATTCCGCGCATTCATTGTCATTCTTGAATGAATATAGTCGGTCTGATTTTTGTACCCAAAGATCTTGACCCTACGTTTTCAGTGATTCAGTTGTCACAATCACATACAAGAGATGGTGTCCTCCCATTTCATGTAGGGCTGGAATCCCTTCGAATTTGCACAGTAATTCCAGCCAACCATAAATGGACGGCTGGCATCATTAAACTTGCATTCTCCGTGGGCCTAGCTTGATTATGTGTTTTATATCCACGCCGTCCATCCGTTTTTCCAACCCATTTTAGAACTTAATCCCAAAAATTAAGCAAATCCAAATCTCAAGTTGATCACACCACAGGAAACAGTGGTGTTTGAGTATCTCACCATTAAAAATTCCAAAGGGCCTATTGTAAGGTTTTTACAATTTTTTATTTTCCATCCAACCTCTTGATAATGTCAAGAAAACCTTGATGAAGGGAAAATAAAAATATCAGCTTGATAAAAAATGTTTTTGGCCCACAAAAAACTTTTAATGTTCATACATGACTGTTTCTAGTAGTGTGGTCCACATGAGGATCGTCTTAACGTTTGTGTCTGCGACCTAAAATAAGATTTAAAAGTAGATGGACGGCGTAGATATACAAAAAATACATCAATGTTGGCCCCAAACGGTCAGGGGTGTTGGGTATTACCCGAGAAACAACTAATCCGTTCCCACACCCTTATCCATAGCCAAAGACGCGGACTAACTCTTATCAATTGCTCAAGTCGCAGACTGAGTGAAAGATACCTCGTTTTGACACCGAGGCCCTGGTATAGATTCCTGGCGGCGGTTACTAGCAGTGAAGTGTGAACTGACAGTACGGTATACTGCCAGGCTAACAAAATAATAATAATAATAATAATAAAAAGCTAGCAGTAGGATGTACTAACAAGCTAATCAAATAATAATAATAATAAAGGAAAGCTAATCCGCTCTCCTCTAGAATCGGATTGGCTACTCCCCAGCCACAGCCAATGGCCAGTGGTGGATGCTCTGTGAGGCCCACTATGATGTACATATGTACATATTTCATCCATGCTGTCCGTTTATTTTTTTTAGATCATTTTATGGTATGAGGCCAAAAATGAGTTATATACTAATCTCAAGTGAACCACATTACAGGAAACAACATTGAATGAGCGTCGACCATTAAAAACTTTGAGGGGGCCATAAAAGTTTTGGATCAAGCTGATCTTTGTTTTTTTCCTTTCATCTAGGCCTATATGACCTAATCAATAGATTGGATGTCAAATAAACAATACAGTAAGCCTTAAGAGGATTTTAATGGTGGATATCCAATCACTATTGTTTTCCTTTGGTGTGGTCCACTTGATATCTATATTCTTCACATTTTTTGGATCAAACCCTAAAATGATATGTAAAAATAGATGAACAGAATAGATGAAACACATACATCTTGGTGGGGCCGATAGAGCGCCGACCACCAGCCACCGGGCTAGTGGCAGGGGCAGTAAGCCAATCCGTTTCCCTCAACTCTCTTGTATATAGAGCTGAGCATCGGACCGAGTCGGATCGGATTAGCCCAGGTTCGGATCCGATCCAAGAAAAAAAAATAGAGGGGAGAGAGAGAGAGAGAGAGAGAGAGAGAGAGAGAGAGAGAGAGAGAGAGAGAGAGAGAGAGAGAGAGAGAGAGAGAGAGAGAGAGAGAGAGAGAGATTTTGTACCTTGATATGACATCGCTTCTTCTTGTTGAATCCGAGGAAGAGAGAGGGCTATTGCAGCTCTTCTTTTCTTCTTCTTTTTCTTCTCCTTGAATAATCTGCAAAGGTATACAGAAATAGTTAGTGAAAAGAAATTCAAAAAAGGAACCCAAAGAAAAACATATAGGTACAACTATCTAATGTTTGGTAAGATCAACCAAGCACTGACCTGTAGTTGCTCTAATGAGAGATGTAATACTATTCCCAGGAAATTCTTTACACCCCAGAGATGATTGACAAAAAAAGATAAGAAGAAAAATAGAACCAATCAGTTACAGAATACCACTTCATTGAAATTATCTTTCGGAAAGAATTTAAATCACAGTTTGATGCATTATTCACAGAGAAATATATCATGTGAGCTGCATATCATTATTCAACCAGCAACTGCTGATCTTGACTGTTTATTTAGTGGGATCCAAAATCACAACAATCATACATCCTAGCAATTGATAGGTGGCCAGAAAAACAACAGTTCAAATGAAAATTAGCAATTGTCCATATATAGCAGAAAATTGAAACAGTTGCAATCATCTAATCTTCAACTTTTGGGAATCCAAAGTGGCGACCACCATGTGAAATATCTTGATCATCACATGTCTAGACGTGTGCAGTGAAGATGGCACCACAAGATAAAATTTCTCTTATTCATAACCATTTTCATAATCAATCAAATTAGTCGATGGCAACAATATGAACTTTTTACAGAACTTAACAAACCCAAAATTTAGGAGAGATCGAATGTTGCTTCTTTCACGAAATAGCGATAGTATTTTGAAATCTTCATCTAATAACCCACTAGAAAAATATCAGAAAGACAATAAATAAATAAAAAGAAAATAAATTGAAGTAAAACATGTTTTGTAAAAAAAATGCTACAAATTTTCCTAAAAGCATTCAGTCTCCATGTTTAAACTCAAATTGACTTAATAACACCAAGATGATCATGCAAAATATATAACTATAAGGTATCACTTTTACTTTGCACTTCAATCCACCAAATGCAAACATCAGTCACTACTTAGTTATGCTAGGCTGGATGTTCGATTGATCAAAACCAGTTTCGCTAATGGCCATGACAATCTCATTGACCTAATCAAGTTTCACATCACCATCCTACCATGGACGAGGTTAATTTGAAATCTTACTTAAACTAGAATTTCAAAGGATTGTGATATTGGGTTATTTTTCTTCACTTTCTGTCGATTTTCTTCACAAACCCATGTTGAACATTGAAGGCAGTGACAATGGTATTATTGAAATAAATGGAACTTCTATACAAATCAAACAAGGGCTATGATTCAATTTGTTAAAATTACTTACCAAATGGTAGGGGTTAGATGTACTGAGAGCACCCAAGAACATCAGAAAAATCCTGGTCTAAGTGATAGTAGTTAGAAAAACTATAATCTCGCAAGTTTTACAACTACAAATAATTTGTTGGTTCAAATTGTGCTAGCCACCATTAGTGATAGAACTTGAAAAACTGTGTTTGGATGCCAAAGTGAAATACCAAAAGTTGCTAATTTTCCTGGCATTCAAAATGAGGAAGTAGCCCTCAAATTGCAATTGCATTTCCTCAATTCTAGCTTGAAATCAGCAAAAAATGCAATGTGGATCTCAGGCCTTGAATATGAATGTGAAAGAACAGAACTCTGATTTGGTTATTCCCACTTTGTAAGAGGGAATTGTAATGCAGTTCAAAGTGCATCTAAACACATGCAAAATGGAACTAAAGTATGGAGTACAAAATAACAATAATAATAAATTTAGACTATTGAAAATCAACATCCTCAAAACAGTACCTATACACACAATACCTTCCCCCTTAACGGATTACAGCTACAGGCAAGGGAAGATGCTTGGCATTCCAAGAAACTCATATTTGTCTTCCATTAAGGAATTTTGTTGCTTATTGAAGCTTTCACGAGTCAACCATCTTCCTAGGTAATCTAAAATACCTCGCTGTCATTCTAGTTTATAGATCTAGTTCAGAAGTGAACTATTTGAAGACCATGTTGAATACTTATGCTATGTCTAGATCAACAACTGCTGAGTTTCAGGTCATATTGATCTAATCGTTGTATTAACAGAAACTTCAAAAATCTGATGTTGGTTTTTTCTTTATTCTTTTTTTTTTCACTCTTTATTTTTTCCTAGCCTCTCATTAGATGGGTGCCACCAAGTATTGCCCCAGCCCGATGATTTGGTCAGTAGTCTGCTCACAACCCAATGATTAGGTCTATATGTTACATTCACACAACCAAACTACATGCCCAAACAGCTATGTAGGCAGACACAGAAGTTTAGTAATCCTACAAGCATGTGTAGCACAGAATTGATAAACATACTCACATGTACATTACAGATCTGTTTGGAAAATCTGAGCCATCCATTTGATGGGTGCCACCAAGTATTGCCCTAGCATTTATGCTTGTTCTTCCATTTATGCTTATTCTAGCATTGTTATCAAGTCCCAACATCTTAGCCTTTTGGTCCCTTGCCCTGCCAAATTGCATTGTTATTAACAAATAGATGAAGGATCAAACAGGATACATGATGAAAGAGAAATACCTTTAACCTGTGTTTGGTTGCACTATTATAGTGAATTGCAATTTGATGTAGAGCGGGTCATGGACAGTTCAATAAGTACTGTTTTGAAGATGTTGATGCCAAACTGAAATAGTGGGCATAGCCAGATACCAGAACTAATTAATGATCATAGCCATCTTATTTCATTCGTTAAATTTAGACTATTGAACAATTTCTTCATCTGTAAGCATACATTTGATAGAAAGCTATGGGATGGTGCTCAATTTAAAATGCTCTATCTACAATTAGCCCTACGATTTGGACAATCTAAATTTAAGTGCATGAAAAAAATAAAAATAAAACAAAGGGTGTGTGTTCCACTTGCCTGATCAGTCAACAAATGCAGGGAAGATTGGATAGATTGTAATACTTTCATATTCCTATTTAAACGTCTATGTTGAAAATCCGGCAGCATCTCCTCATGCTTCTCCAGATAAGTTAATTATACGTTACATTCCAATGTCAAATATCTAAAACAATGTAAAAATATTTGGCATTGGATATGAAACGAAAGAAACATATCTAGAAGACCGCGGATCAGGCATGAACATTTAAATAGGTTATATGAAAGCATACTATTCATTTAACCTTGAATTGTCCAAAAAGGGACAATTTGAGTGATTTTTATACCACCAAAAATACACTATATGTATGTATGACTACATATAAATTCTTAAACGGGTAACTAATTATCTAACTTATAAGTAACAATCACAACTAAGCTAAGTATGTGTCACGCCCCAAACTCAAAAATCGGGCTCATAAAATTTTCGATCGCCGAATCCTGCGCTGACAGCCTCCGTAGAACCCCATTCTCGGCTCCCAGCTCCCATTCGCCAGGTTCCGATCCTGGGATGCTACGAGGAGAATTTTCAACGTCAGTTTGATTTATAATAAGCACAACCAAAGGCATAACCCACAAACAACAACCAAGAATTTCATTACATTTTCACTATGATAAAAAACTTTACAAGTACAATGAGCATAAAGAGAAATACAATGATGATAGATCAAAAACTCCAGAGTAATCTGCCACGTGCTCAAGCCTCAGCGCTACTGCGATTCAACGTTACCTGCATGCCACCGTCGTGCATAAGCTTATAGAAAGCTTAGAGGGTGGTGAAAGTGTGTGCGCAAGGTAGTAATATGATCATGCAGTATCAGAATAATGCGAAATATGCAGATGGATCCATGAAAATCATAAGCCATACCAAGGCTATGTGATGCAAAGATGAAGGATGTCGGCCATACCAAGGCTATGCGATGCAAGATGCAAGTCAAGCATACAATCCTCATCTAAGTCCACATATCAATATACCTCAAATCTGGGATATCACCGGGGTCTAGTACACTCTAAACCAGATTACCGCCACACCGCGCGCAATAAGGTAAGTGAAAGAGACCTCACTATCCGTCTGCCAATATCATGCATGACTCGTCGATAGCGGACCCATTCCTCGAGCTGGTCAAAATCAGTCTAGTATTGTCCCCTACACTCGGACGGGTAAGGCCGTACCCCCTTCCAACCGACCACGACACAGTGGAGAGTGCAACCGTCTGGTAATCGGCACTCAACGCTCATCTATCCACCCGGTCTAGACGTTGGAGCAACCTCTTGGTACCATAAGGGTTTAGGGACTTTCACCCAGGGATATTTATAACACCCCATGTAGAACGAGATTTTCGGTATCCAATCCTGCCAACTACGATCTGTCTGTGGAGGCTACGACCCCGATGTTGCTAGGGTGTTCAGTAACCATATCACACAATGCGAGATGCATGAATCACACTATCCAATCATGCAGCACATCCTTGCACATAACGTGCGCTCATGTAGGGCAACACTACCTAATCGGGAGTCCATAAACAACCTTTTCGAAGGCATATGCTATGATCGGTCACTTCTCATATCAAGCATACATATGATGCGTATGATCATGAGTCATGGAAACTATACTAAGCATGTTATAATGAAATGAAGTATCCTTACCATGCAGATGGGCCTGAACGGCCTATACACAATAAGTACGAGCCTAATGCTGAGCCCTAAGGAGAGTCGTAATGTGGACATCCAACCAACATTACACTCGCAATGTGGACGTCAAACCAACATTGCTTCCAAGGTGTAGTCCGTAATGAATATCCTTACATAAACCAGGTTGGGATCACACATTGCAATGGACCTTAGGTACATCCCGTTGGGCCTTAAATACATTAAATGGGCCATATCAAATGGGCTTTTTATTCATCAAGTTGGCCACGTCAATGGGCCGCACCAATGGGCTTTAGGTACATTGCAATGGGTTGCAGTCCATGGGCCTCAGAGTATATCAAAATGGGCCTAATCACATGGGCCCTGTGTTTTAAATGGGCCTAATCCCATGGCTTTACACATATCAAATGGGCCTAACCCATAGGCCTTATATAACTCGAATGGGCTTAACCCATAGGCCTTTATGTAAATCAAATGGGCCTAACCCATAGGCCTTTTATAATTCAAATGGGCCTAACCCATAGGCCTTATATAATTCAAATGGGCCTAAACCCATAAGCCTTATATAATTCAAATGGGCCACACCAAAACATAGGTGGCCCACTAAATCATAGATCGGCTCATTCATCAACTCATGCCTTAAAATGATCTTTTCGAATGGATGGACGGTCTGGATGCATCACACGCATCATGGCGGGTCCCACCGTCGCTGGATAGTGAGGACAGAACACATGCATCACCGTGGGCCCCAGCTCCACCGTCCGCTGGACGGTGAGAGAACACAAATGTTATGGTGGGCTTCCACCGTCCGCCTGGACGGTGGACATAAAATGCATACATCACTGGGGTCCCATGTGGGGTCCACCATAGTGTATGTTTTCCATCCAACCGGCTGATAAGGTCACACAGACCTGGATAAGGAGGAAAAATAAATTTCATCTTGATCTGAAACTTCGGTGGACCCAAAGATGATTTTCAATGGTAGATATTCAATTTCACTATTTCCTATGGTGTGGGCCACCTGAGCGTTGGATCAGGATGAAACTTGGAGGGGGCCCACTGCTGGGGATGGTCCACCTCGTGGACAGCTTGGATGATAAATAAACATCACGGTGGGGCCCACATGTAGGGCCGTGGGCCCCTGGCGTCCGACCGCCCGAACGCTGCACGCAGCAGCGTGCAGCCGCTGCTGCTGTATGTCAGAGGCAAAGGCAGAGCTTCTGCCATGATTTTTTTTAAAAAGGAAAAACCCATTTTCTGGGGTTTTTCGCGTCTAGGGCTCGCATCAACTAAATCTACACCGTCCATTGGCTTCCCTGGCTCGTAACAGGCGAAATGAGTCTAATATAGGGTATAATCTCGATGTATAGAAATCTCAGGGAAGATATCAACGGAGAAACCCGTCATTTGCTATGCTATGGCCCGCTAGAACCCCGGATCAACATCATCCTTTGGCTCAATGCTTAAAATGGTCCAAGGAATGAGGTGGACGGTGTGGATTGAATACGTACATTAAGGTGGGGCCTAAGTGAGGGGACCACCCCAAAAGCTTGGAAATCAAGCTGATATTTGTGCTTTTCTTACTGACGTCCAGCGTCCCTGGACGCTGGACGGTTGACATGCATTGAGGTGGGCCCAGCTCGAGTGGGCCACCAAATGATGGAGGGTGTGGGTACGACATATATCATGTGGGCCCTACTTGTAGATGGTTTGGGACCAAATACTTACACCATGGTGAGGTCCATCCAAGTGGGCCACACAACCTCATTATCATACACAAAAAATAAAAAAAAATGAGAGAGAGAGAGAAACAACGGAGAGGATGGAGGGGCCCCGCCACTATGGGCCCCTCTTTGATACCAAGCTTACATCAAGGTGGGTCCCACCACAAGTGGCCCTTAAATCACAAAATAAATAAAATAAGTGAAGATCCAAGATCACCCACCGTTCTTTCTTGCTCCCTTGGCTTCCTTAACACCTTAGCTTTGATTCCAATGGAGGAGATGAGGAATGGATGGTTGAGATGGGAGATGATGGGGTAGGAAAGTGGGCCACCTTGGAGTTTTGAAAGAGAGGGAGAAGCTTGGAGAGTTCATACGTATGGGATTCCTCTTGCTTGGATTGGATTTTAAAAATGAGAAAGAGAGAGAGAGTTGTAGAGAGAGAGATGGGTGATGGATGGATGTGGTGACTGATGGTTGTGTAAGAAAACCTTGACTTTTGTGGCCATTTGTGTAAGAGAGGTATGAGAGGTGTAAGAGATTCTTGACTTTTGAGGCTTTTTGTGTAAGGGAGGTATGGGCTTTGTAAGAAATTCTTGACTTTTGTGGTTGCTTGGGAATGGGTGAAAGGTGATGTGTACTTGATATATACTTGACATGTGATGGATGGATTGATGGAATTGATGGGACACCTCGTAGAGATTCCCTTGGATTTCACAACGCGCGGCATTTTTCTCACACCGAACGTCGGCCTACAACTCTGGACCAGGGTATCGCCTCGGCGCGCGAGTCGCGGCATTGGAACCGCAGCGATGACGCGGTCGCTATGGTAATGGTCTTGGGTTGAGTCGACTCGGGTTGACGGCATATGAATCAGGGTCGCACGTCGATATCGGTTAAGGGTCGAAGGTTGCCGAAATTTGACCAGTAAGACTGCAAAAGTCTACGGAACGGTACGGACTAAGATACGGGTCTTATAGTATGCAATGCACAATAATTAACTAAGCAATGCACATATTAAGCTAAGTATACACATTACAATGTACAATAATTAACTAACCAATGCAGGCACATATTAAACTAAGTATACAGATTACAAATGCACAATAATTAACTAAGCAATGCATATATTAAGCTAAGAAAAAATTTGAAAACTAAAGTTAAGGATTCCAATCCTCTAGAATGCTACATCTATGGTATAGATTTTGAACCATTCTTGAATTGAAATCAAGATTTTCATTTTTCAGCATTGCCAAATGAATCCACTTATATTAATTATATATGTCAAATCCTCACTTCACACAATCCAAGATTTTGAGAAGGTGCCAAATGGCGCCTTAAAGATTGACCCACATGATAAAACATAGTATACATCACAGCGGGCCTATTGTGGATTGGATTTTGGACAACCTATTGTGCCATGCTGTTACGTGTGGCATGTAAATGAGTTTTATTGCACACAAGTGCACTTAGCAAAGCTCCTTAAGCATTTAAATTATTTTCTACTGCCCCAAAATTAAATACTGAATTGAGTGAATTTTTCAGGTGTTTGTACCCAATCCATGCCCTCTTCAAATGTTTATAAGTCAAGTTCAAGGTAATTTTAGCCAATTTTTACTGTTAATTAAGAAGGATTGAGTTGTAGTCTTGTAGAGCTGTTTAGATCCCCAAATTGCACTGTGATGTGCTGTGGTGAATTATTGTAACGATGACAAAATGCAATACTTGTCTCCAAGTACCAAAGTGTTTTGACCATGAATGTCAGTGGTTGGATACCACTATTTCTTTGAGAACCAAACACACTATTTCTTTGTGAACCAAACACTATAATTGCAAATGCTTACAATTGGATAATGAATGAATTGAATGCCAACTACACTTAAAAAAAAAAGACGGGTCTAATAATTTATAAATGTATTTGTTAGGGCTGATCATGGGTTTCTTATGACTCCAAATAATACTTTTGTCTTTTGTTATGTAATCAAGACCATCCCATCCATGGCTTCGAAAATAGATGGACTTGTTGCCATCCATGTTATTTATCTGAAAATAAAGCCAAATAGAGTCTGTGTTGAAATAGAGTCTATCTACCATGATTGTCCAATTGCCCTAACTTTTTAGCCTACAACATATCAACATTTAGCTCACTAGATCAATGGCCTCAATCTTTACAACGACCAAAAATAAAATAAAATAAAATAAAATGTGTGGGTATGAATGGATCATGCACATCTCTCTTTATTACAACGGCCTCAATCTTCACAACATATCAAATAAATGGATCATGCACATCTCTGTTTCATTTCAGTCAAACAAAGGGTGGACCCCACTATGAAGTTCACCTGGAGAAGCAAAGCTAAGGCTTGTCCACTTATTAGATGGGTTAGCCTCACTAGTCACCACTATAATTAATGTATGACAAAAAGCAGTCTGGCTCAACATGTAGGTGTGGCCCACCAAATGAGCGGACGGACCTGATTTGCTAGACACGCTAACATCAACCCATCCGATAGTCCAGTGGACCGCACGAGTAGCGGGCAGCGGGACATGGCTGGCCTGGCCGACGAGCCACGATTGCACGCTTGCACAGCGAGCCATGACCTGTGGGTCCCATTTTAGTAAAATAAATAAAAAATAATAAAAATGGAGTGGCTGAGTGGGTCCTACCTGATCAGGATTGGGAGTGCTGTGCCGGGTTGCGGAGTGAAGACTTTAATCTTCGGGTAGAGATCTGGATCGGGACGGGACGACTTGGGGATTCACCGAATCTTCGGGTGCGGGTAGGGTAGAGTCGTAGAGAAGACAGTCGGGTAGGGCCATAGAGATCTTCGGGTGCGGGACTGCGGGTAGGGTAGAGAAGACGATTTGGGGATTTTTAGGGTTCGGGCGATTGAGAGATTTTTAGGGTTCAGGCGACGAGAGGCGCTATTACTTAGGATAGGGTAAAAAACACAGCCGGGTGAAAGTTAAAAAAAATTCATACACACACACACACACACACACACACACACACTAATATATGCGGGTCGGGTCGGGTTGGTCCGAGTCGGATCCTATCGGATCGGATTCTGGGTCGGGTCGGTTCGGAACAGGGCTTATCTGGGTCCGACCCGAAAATGTTTTGGATTTGGCGTATACTACTCGATCCTGACCGATCTTGACCGTCGAACCTGTTCGAATCGGGTCGGATCGGGTCAGATTGGGTCAGATGGTATGGAATGCCCACCACTACCTGTATACGGACGCGGATAAGCTGTTGGCAGGTTGAGTAGCGAGACTCGCTACTGAAGTGACGTAACTAAGTCCGGTGGATCCCATGTTTTGTATCCACATTGTCCATCCATTTAGAAAGATCATTTTAGGGCACCATTTAAAGAATGAGTCGGATCCTAATTTTAAGTGGACCCGCCACAAAAAACTTCTAAGGGCCACAAAAGTTTTTCATCGAGCTAATATATGTGGTTTCCTTTCTTTCATGTCTTTTTTAATTTACGAACTGATTGGATCTCAAATAAATATCATGGTAGGCGTGCATTAGGAAGATTTCAACGGTAGCGTCACTCTCCTTACTTTTTCTATGGTGGGGTCCACTTAAGCTTTTGATCTGCTACATTCTTTAGCTCAGGCTCTTAAATGATCTTCTCAAATGGATGAACGATATGGATACATTACATACATCATGGTGGAGCTCACCGGACTTGGTGACGTCACTTCGGTTTTGCTACTCAACCAATCAGGCCGCGTGGGTACAAAAGTGGGAAGCATAGATATTTACATATTTTATTTCAAAAAAGGAAAAAATCTTCTACTGGATGGATGAGTTTTTCCATCCTTATTTCTACCGTTTATTTATGGAAAAAAAAAATTGAGGAGAAGAAGAAAAACTTTGATACTCTGATAGAGTGAAAAGGATAATACGCAGGCACTTGGGAATTATTTTAAAATTGCACAAGTGGTATATAAATAATTCAAATAAAAATCCCTAAATCAGATTCGATTTATTGTTAACGAAAATATACGCTTATTGGAATATTGGATATTGGATTGGAAGACATTTATTGGACGGTATATAACGAAACACATCCGACAGTACTATTTAATCTAAATTTGGGACTATCACCTATCTCGAATGAGTTTACCAATTTTAGTTGGTTCAGCTTGATTTAATGTCTGCCATTTGTACAATTTCTGTTTGCATATGTAGCAAATGACTCCCTTTGAACTCTTAGGAATTTGGATTTTTACAATCTTATTTTACCTTCCAACGTGCGAATAAGCCTTGTTGTAAATTTGATGCTCTGGAACAGTGTAATGTTTCATATGCATGCACTTGAAAAGTTGTCAACCTGCCACATACCTAACTCGAATAAAATTATCTGAGTAGTGGATTCCACCTACAGCGTCATAAAATTAAATATATGGACGTGAATTTCCTACAATCCCTATCAGATAGAACTCTTAGACCCAAAAGCTTTGTGGGCCCACCGTGGCTACCCCACAATAAACAATGAAGATTGAAATCCCACCGTTGAAAGCTTCTTTGGGCCCACAGAAGATCAGGCTGGTATTTGGGGATGATCTTCGGATACTGAGGTTGATGGATTCCTGACTGGTGAGCCTGCTGTGATATATGTGCCTTAAATCCATGCCTTCCATTCATTTTGACATCTCATTCATGGCATGATCCTGAAAATAAAGCAGATCTAAATCTTAGGTGGACTATACCACCATTAAAAACTTCTTGGGCTACCAGAATGTTTATTTGTCATTTGGTAAGGTCAAAAGGACCTGGATGAAGGGACCACACCCAAATATCAACTTGATACAAAACTTTTGTGGCCCATCCGAATTTTTTAATCGTCAATCACCACTGTTTCATGTGGTGTGATCTACCTGAGATAAGTTAAAATCTACTTCATTTTTTGAATTATGTCTTGAAATGAGCTGTCAAAACAAATGGACACTAGGGATGTAAGTCATATATATCATGGTAGGACCCATAGTCAGGGATCTACTGACCGGGGGTCCACCAAAGCCACGTTTTATATTTGTGTTTTCCTTCATCCCGGTGGGACTCACCTTATGAACATAACAGGTTGGAAGGCATATAACTATTATTGTGGGGCATGTGTGCTAATATTTTCTCATGATGTGACCTACTTGAATTTTGGATTTGGAACAAAAGCTTTGGGCATGAAGTTCCTGGGCAAAGATACTAGGTGGGGCCAGCAGTATGTTTGTGAGAAATTTATCCTATTCATCCATTTTGATAGATAATTTTAAAACTTGTGGCTAAAAATTATGTGTATTCAAAACTTTAGTGGGACATATGAGAAGAAACAATTGAAACATTCTTATAATCATAAAATTTTTGTGTTAGGCAATATTTTTTTAAAAATATATTTTCACTTCATCCCGGAGGTAATGACCTTATAAGGGCCTATTTGGATAGTCAAGAGGGATGAAATTAGGTGGGATTAGGAGGGTTATCCCATGTCATCCCATCCCGTCGGCTGTTTGGGATGGCGGGGATGTATTTTATCCACTACGCCTTCGTAAACGCCGCCCGGATCTTGCCAATTCCTGAATGCATGTTTTCATCGATATGTGGGGCCCACCGAGATATCAATGAGATATCCACTCCCTCCATCATTTTCGCCAGCCTACATTTAGCCGTGAACCTGTTTTGAGGCAGATATCCATCAGTGAGTAGGGCACACTATGAGAAGTAGAGGAGATGCAAACCAATCCATCCGTGATAGTCCAAACACTTTGCTGTGTATCTCATGAGCTATCCCAAATCCATGAGATCAGGGGACAAATACTGACACCACCATCATTACCTTAAATTTCATTCCATTCCTCCTAAACAGCTTTGATGGAGTATAAACATCAAGGTAGAGCCAAAGAATGTTTCAACAGTAGGAATTTCTTTTCCCAATTATTTCTATATATGACCTATTTTAATTTTGAATCCACTTTTCTGGTCTCATGCTCTAAAATGAGCTCTCAGTAGATAAATGAGGTTGATTTCTCACGAATCTCTATGTGGTCCCACCCATCATCCTCGGCAGGAGCTTCATGCGGAAGGGTTGTAAGGAAATCCGCGTACCGAACGTGACTAGTACTGTGACAGGTACCAGATGCCCGCTCTGGACGGAAGCGGATTGGCTGGTGTACAACACACCACTCGAGCTCCTAATTGTAGGAACAGTTCAAAAGAGATCAAAGTTACATTGCCCCTAAAATGATGTATTTATTATATCCACCCCGTTCATCCATTCATGGATATCATTTTACAGTAAGAGCCATGAAATGAGTCATATCAAAAACTTAACTGGACCACACCACAAATAGCAGCTGGGATAATTATTTTCACCCTTAAAATATTCGTAGGTCTCACCATAACGTTTATTTTCCATCCAATCTATTCATAAGGTCATAAATACCTGGACAAAGAGGACAAACAAATACTATCTTAATCCAAAACTCTTGTGACCCCAAAAGGGTTTAAATGGTAGACATTCAATTCCCTCTGCTTTTTGCAGTGTGGTCCACTTGATTTTTAGATCTATCTTTTTTTTCGGCTCAAGTCTTACGTCGAGCTCTCCAAATGGATGGACGGTTTGGATATAACACATACCTCATGATGGGACCCACAGAGCTTGCTGATGTCAACACGCCAGCTGGTTCGCTACCCAGCCATTCCGCCTCTCCGACTATAAACTATCTACAATGGATCCCATTGTTTGGACGAATACATTTGATTCTATGCTACCTGTACTTGCTTTGTACGGAGCGCGGCTTGGGTGGATATGTGGTTCCATAACTGTGGGGCCCACCTTCATGTACTTACCTTACATCCACATTGCCCATCTGTTTTTACAGCTCATTTCAGGGCATGATGCCAAAAAAGAATCAGATCCAAATCTCAACTGGACCACACCACAACAAACATTGGTGATTGGCAATTAAATACTTTTTGTGGACAGAAAAAGTTTTGGATCAAGCTGATATTTGTGGTCCCTTCATCCAGGTCTCTCTGACCTGATGGAAAAATAATCTGATGCTTTTAATGGGGATTATTCAGTCATTACTGTTTCATGTGGTGTGGTCTAATATTTAGATCTGCTTCAATTTTTAATTCATTCCCTGAAATAATATTTCAAACTGGATGGACTGTGTGGATGTATGTCAATACATCAAAGTAGGCCCCACAGCCAGAGAACCACCCACCTCAGTGTGTGAGCACCATGGCTGTATCAAATAACAGTGGAAATACTGATCACATTCAGCTCGTGTTTCAGGTCGTATCCAATATGCGAAAGTGGAACAAAAACTTTTAAAAAATAATCAGAAGCCAACAAGGAGAGTACCAAAACGACCGTCGTCGCAGGTAGGTGTGCAACTATGGCAGGACAGGTCAGGTTCAGGTTAACCTGAGCACAATCTGAGAACAAGTTGAGTCTATCTGTGGCTGGACCGAACCTAAGCTTCCCAGCACAATGTACCAGATCGATGGTTAATGACAGAATGACTGGGACCCACTCGTCCAATCTCGAGTTGATTAGGGGTGAGGCTCGGGGCATCGAATCAAAGAGTCAAAAGTCTTAAAACCAGACCATGCCCAAGACCAATCCCATGCTATCGGGTTGCATCATGCCTTATAGTAGTGGAAAAAGTAGATGCCTTCAAACTGAGGATGACCCTTCCAGATGGGGTGACTGAGTTCCCAGCAGGAGGGTCATCGACACAGGATGAGCAGTTCCTTCAGCTTAGAGACGAGTTGTCAAGCTGAATCATTAGAGGATGAAGCTTGAGAAGAAAAGACTTGCCACACCAAGAATGTCTACAACACATGTAAGGAACCCTTAGGGAAGGAGCTTGGTAGGAATCCCGAGTTCCCTACCATCCCAATCTAACCGGGTTGGCCACTGTCAGATAGGCGGTATTAGGCGGTATGAGAAATCTATAGCAAATCTCGCCCTAGATTCGGAAGAGAATGATCCAGCTTGATCTCAGCCAAAAATCACTTTGACACATTCGAGCTCAGTCGAATATCGCTACAACATATTTGATCTCCGCCGAATATCATTATGACAGATTTGAGATAAGAATCCGGCCAAATTAGGGACGCTCCAGTGTAGTAGGGACCCTCCCGTGTAGTAGAGTGGGATACAAAGGTCCGAAACCTTCTCACACACCATATATATATGACTACTCACACACCATAAATATACGACTACAGATTCTAAACCGAATGAGGGAAGAAAAAGAGGTGATGCACCTAGCCCTAATCTACATCTTTGCGATCATCTTCTACATGCCTAACTTAGGCACTGGAGGATCCACAGTCGGCCATCAACACCCCTCCCCCCTGCTCATATTTTCTCTAGCCTTTACAGATACATTGGAGAGCGCAACTCTATATCAACTTCATCTGTTAGCGAAAATTAGGTAACAACATATTGGTGTCATCTGTGGGAATGACAAGTCATGTTCTCACTAAGTAATTATAATTTTTCCCAACCCTCCCTTCGGTGGCAAAGAGAAAAGGGAAGGACGCAACTGTAGTTAAGTCCTGCCAAGCCTCGTCTGAGGAGGAGCAGTGATGTAGAGCGGGTCACGGACAATTTCATGGCCAAGATGGATCAGAAAAGCACAGTTGACGACAGAAGTGATCCGGACCATCAGACCTTAGATCGGGCGTATCTCGTAATCCAGAATGAGTTATGTGACGTAAAATATATGATTTTGGGGTAGAACGAGCTATTTTAGCCAACCAACCTGGCTATGCCGGGTTGCACAACCCGAATTTGCGAGAAACCCCCTGATCGACGGTCGTTTCCCCGTTTTAATTTCGTTTTTACTATAAATAGTAAGTTTTAGTTTGCTTATAGCTCTTCATCCGTTGGGCTTTCGGAGTTGTGTCCAACATGAAAAGTGCTTAGGATAATTAGGAGAACGGTTTGGTGAAGCCAAATAGGACACTATTTTTGGCTGAAAACCTTGTGCACAGTAGACATCATGATCGTCTATAAATAGTAAGTTTACTATTTATTGTAAGTCGCGGATTCTAGGAGTTTTAGTTGTAGTTTGAGTCTAATTTCTTTTTTATTACTTGGTACCCTTATTTAAAGGGATGTAAACTCATTTTTAGTGATTCATCAATTAATTTTAAATTTTATTAGAATATATTTCTATTCTCTTGCTTTCTTTCCTCGTGGATTCGAGAAGTCTCTGTGAGGAGTTCAGAGAAGCTCCGTGGATTTAGAGTAGTTATCCTTGAGGAAGACGATGATCGACCTCATCACGTTGATCCCTGCGTCAAGCAGGCTTGACAGTCACCTCCCCAGTCCTAGCCACCCTCGCAGGTTGTGGTCCACAAATCGCGAAATCGAGAAGGTCGACTTAGTTCCCTCGAGAACCAAGTTGAAACCCTTGCTAACAACATGTATCCCATCATGAGGTTGTTGGAGAGGTAGCAAGTGCCCTCGACCAACCAACTAGAAGTGTTCACAACCCTAAGTGTAGGGTCACGATGTAGTAATAATCTCGATAAGACCAAAGTCGAATCCACAAGGATTGAACTTGTGCATTTTTGAAATTAACTAGAACTAGAACTAGAAGAAGATTTGAAACTAAATTTGAATTTATAAAGAGGGTAATTGTGAATTAAATAATTAAAACTTGTAAATTTAAAGGTGGGAACTAGGGTGTCCAGGGATCCACTTGCAGCTATTAGGATGTTTTCTTATTTGAATACAATTGGAATTGGAGTCTTATCTTATCCAATTGGAATATATACCATTGAAATTAGATCTGAACTTCTATTGACATAATTCTCAACGGATGAGAGTTGTGAGGATTGAAAGTGATTCCATTACTTAGCCATGTCAAGGAGACAATGACAAACAACAGAATATACCAATCTCACAACCAAACATAGAAGAATTGTGAAGGTTAGAAGAGATTCCATTACCCAATCATGCCCAAGGGACGATGGTGAATAACAAGATTTAATATCTTTACAATCTTAAATCAGGAAAAGAAGATACTCAAAGCTACTGCAGATCTACTGTAATTTGAGTCAAAACAAACCATTGAAAACTGAAAGCTTTCCTTAAAAATTAAATTAGAATCAAAGAGGTTTAACAAGAACAAGAACCAAAAAAGAAAAACATCTCAATCATGCTAAAAGCTTTACCCCTTAGCCTTAACTAAGAGGTTTAGCCAACGATAAACATGATTGAGCCAAAATCTCTTAAAAAAAAGCATAAAAACAACTAAGGAAGAGGAAAAAAAAAACCTCTTGGCAATGGCTTCTCCACTCTTTTGCTTCATTCCTCAAACCCTATAAGATGCCTAGGAACATCCTAGGGACTGCTATTTATAGTTATACATCGCCTCTTACGAACTGACTTGGAAAAATCTGAAAACCGCCTCAAATTTATGCAGTCTACGTAGAATTTACGTAACCTTAGACTAGTCAAGGACAACCTTCGACTGGTCGAGGATGATGGGATTTATAGGATTTTGATCACTGGAGTTCAAGTAAAAAGTTCCTTCGACTAATCGAGCTAGAGCTTAGACTGGTCGAAGTAGGGCTTAGACTAGTCAAGAATCTCTTCGTTTCCTTGGATCTTTTTCATGTGAATTCTTCATTTTTGCTCTTCTAAGATCCATCCTTTGCTTCGGTGATTCTTGAGCATCAATTCCATCTTTTTAACACTCTTTTCAATCCAAACTCTCAAATTCACCTTATAACACAAACATGAGTAAAATAAAACATTAAGCATTATCATGTTCATAAAACTAAGATATAAATGGGGGATAATATACAATATTTGACCCTCAACATAGTAGATGCCCCGAGTCGCATCAAGGGCAAGTATGAGATGGAGAAAGCCTCACTGCCTCAGCCTCGACATGAGCGACTAAAAGCTCACCGAATCTAACTTGTGCCATACTCTTAATGAAATGTGATAGACTCAGGGAAAGAAATTTCCAGAAGCCATGATAGACAGTGAGGTCCCATGTGAGGTGAAAATTAGAGATATTCAGGACCAACTCAGTAATTTTCAACTAGCGTACCAAGAAAAAGCGTTGGTATCTATTAGCACCCTTCTTGAGTAGACCGAACTGCAATTTACCGACAACATCATGCAGGCTCAGCTACCACATAGATTTAAAATGCCCTAGATACAACCCTATTCGGGTTTGGATAACCCTACCGAGCACTTAGAGTCATTTCGAGCATGGATGGAGCTCTACAATGCTTCTGAACCTGTGATGTGTAGGGCATTCTCCTTGACACTCACCCAAGCAACTCAGAAGTGGTACAAGAACCTAAAGTCGAAATCTATCATCTCTTTCGACCAGCTTAGCAGAACCTTTGCCACATAGTTTATCAGAGGCAAAGACATTCACAAGCCAACAACTCACCTCCTTACAATGACTTAAAAGGATGTTGATTTGCTAAAGGATTACATCATCCAATTCAATGCCAAGGCTGTTTAGGTTGAAGACTACTTCAACGAAGTAGCCCTCACTGCCATGATGGTCAGACTTAAGCGATGGAGGTTCCTCTTCTCGCTCGATAAGAACCTCCTAAAGACCCTGACCGACCTGATGAACCAATCTTAGAAGTACACTAATGCAAATGAACTGTTCGGTGCCCGCAAAGACCCTAAGGGCGAGAGCAGCTCAACAAAAGATAAGAAGAGAAAGGAGGCCAACGAAGGACTTAATGCCAACCTCAAAAGACAGAGAGACAATGAATAAGGTGGCACTCCATCGGTTCTCCAAGTTCTAGAAAGTCAGTTTCGCCGGTATACTCCACTAAACACCATGCCCGAGTAGGTGCTCATGGAGGTTAGAGACAAGAGAATTTTGAAGTAGCCAAACAATATGACGAGAACTTCAGAGAAAATAAATAGGACAAAATATATCCATTTTCATTGAAATCACGACCACAACATGACCTATTGCTTCGACCTTAAGAAGGAGATCGAGTTCCTCATCCAAAGGGGCAACCTACGAGAGTTCAATGCTAGGTGCCGGGAAGACCGACCAACTCCTTGGTAAGAACAGTGAGAGGAACATAATGATAATGAGTCGGTAGGGGAAATTTATACAATTTTTTATGAACCCTCCATTGGAGGAGATTCGTACTGAGCATGAGAATTCATTCTCAGAGTGCAAAGCTTACCGACGAGATCCATCTGGTGAACCTCGCTAGCCATCAAGAGAAGTAGCTCAAGACAGAATTATGTACGATCGCCTTCACTATACAAAATACCAGGGGGATCCAACACCCCCACGATGACACGTTGGTAGTCACCATGATTGTGGCCAAGCACAAAGTTCATCAAATGCTGGTCGACACAGGGAGCTTGACAGACATCATGTATGCAGTTGCCTTCGACAAGTCAGGGTAGGGAGGTCAAGATTACGACCCGTGTGAACCCTTGTGCTCGATTTTCCAAGAGAGAGTGTGACCTGGAAAGGGATCATCCTATTGCCAATCATAACAGGAGAGGGATCCATCAAGGTCACCAGCATGGTAGACTTCCTCGTGATGGATTGCCTTTCGGTGTATAATGCAATCTTGTGCAGACCATCCTTAGATGTCATGTGGGCTATAGTCCCCATCAATCACGTGACAATGAAGTTTTTGACCGATTACGAGGCTGACAGAATTAGGGTGGACCAACATGAAGCCCAATAATGCTACTTAACAACTCTCTGAGGAAAAACATGATAACAACAAGCAATGCAGATCACCTCTCTAGTTCCCATGGAGTGAGGTACAAAAAGAGGATTGACCAGCAAAGGTTGCTTCCTATCAGCAGAGAGTTACTCTGTACTACAATTCGAGAGTGAAGAAAAGAAGTTTCAAGGTGGGAGAATTTGTGCTTTGAGAAGTCTCCTTAAGCATGAAAAATCCTGGCTCGGGAGCCTTGAGACTGAGTTGGGAAGGATCTTACAAAGTCACTAGCATAGTCCAATCAAGGACATATCATCTAAAAGAGATTTTCCCCACCCTTCGAATGCAGAGCACCTAAAGATTTACAATCAATAAAGAATGATCAGGTCGAGCTCTACAAACACTTCAACGTTCAATTTTCAACAAACATTTTAGGTATCAACTTGTAATGATTTTTCATAAATCGACTATTCATTTTCCTACATCGATCACCGTTCTTCTATCTCTAAGTGACAAGTGTAGTGGCTAGAGAGCCAAAAAAAGGGAAAGGCCAAAGCAAGCACCCTCCGACCACGAAAGTCTCAATAGCTACTATCCTTATAGGGAAAAAGAGCCGAGGTGAGGGAAAGGCTAAAGAAGGCATCCTCCAGCTAAGCATCTTGCCCTGATTGGATAATGGTCAAAGGCAGACAAGCTAGAGAAGGCACCTTCCATACTAACCTGAGTAGTCAGACGAGTGTCCAGGTGAGGGAAAGGCCGAAGAAGGCACTCTTCAGCTAAGCATGTTGCCCTGATTGGGTAACGATCAGAGGAAGATAGGCCAGTGAAGGCACATTCCATACTGACCTAAGTGTTTGGAAATAGTCTGAGGGACATCTAGAGGAGACGTGTAGAATTTGAACTCTACCGCCCTTCACTAAGTAATAAGCATTATTTGGTAAAGTGGACGAGGAAGAAGCAACAAATATCACGACGGGGAGTTAGAATCTCGTCCGAAGATCTCGCTTCCAAGCTTAAGCAAGTCAATCTCAAAAGAGGGGGGGGGGGGGGGGGGGGGGGGGGGGTAGCTGACAAGACATATAAAAGCACAAGCAAATTAAAAAATATTTATGAAGAACTTTTAAAATTACAAGGCATGACTAGCTGACTAGAAAGCCATAAAGAGGCTACAAAAACAAAGAGGCTAACATTGACACCCTATAAAGGTGGGGGTCCCTCCTACTCGGTGGCGACCCTAGTAACATCTTCCTCACTAGTAGCTTGCTTCTTTTGTTAAGCAACATCCCCAGCCATTGAATTGGCCTCATCGTCCATCCATGATAAGTCAAGCTTCGGGAACCGCTTCTAGACCTCATCCTAACAATTGTAGTGGCTGAGACTAAAGAACTCATCTAGCTTGACTTTATAGGCCTCCATCACAGCCACCTCTTTCATCGGGATGCAAGCCTCTAGCTTAGTCGCACTGGCCTTTAGCTCGATGTTTATTTGTCATTTCACCTCTAGTTGAGAAGATGCATCTACCAACCAGGAAAATTCGGCCTCATGATCCTCCTTGGTCATCCTTAGGGCAACAAGGAGAGACTCTTTTGCATCATCCTCGATCCCTGTGCCTCCACGGTTGTCAATAATTCTCGGGCCTTCGTGACATGGTTGGCCTTAGTAGCACCTAGCTGGCGGTCAGCCTCCTTAATCTGGCCCATTAGGTTGAGTACAAATTGTTGAAATGCAATGGCGTCAAGGGCCTCCTTCCATAAAAAATAATTTAAAAAGTAAGCAAATGAAGACCGCAAGAAAAGAAAGCAGGATACAATGCGACCTCCCCCTTAGGAGGTTTGCTCGGAACCTCCCCAACTCAGGGAAGGCAAAGACCCACCGAGTTGGGAATACTATAGACTAACCTAGGACATTCTAGATCATCCATTGTCAATTGTGACATGAAGGTATTAAAGGTAAGGATCAGCTCACCAGAGGAGGAGGAGGAGGTTGTCTCGTCAGCCTGCGGTCCCACCTTGGATAAGAGGATAAGCTTTAGAAGACCGACTCAATAGACGACATAGATCTAGAATCAAAGGCACCGCCTATTTACTCATCCATAAGACATTTACAGATGGTGGCCGCACCGGAATCCTCCTCGAAAGATATCAGGGAGGATAAAACAAAAAGGAAAGGAAGAGAGGAGCAACGGAAACGGGGACAATATATTAGGAAAATGCTCTTGCACAAGAACTCTAATGGAGGGTAGACGCTAAAAACTGGGAAGACAATAGAAGCACCACCAGGTCAGTAGAGGTTGGACATCTCACAAAATAAATAAGAAAAACTAGAAAAATTCGAGGTATTTATAAGCTTACCCCATACGATAGCTACTCTTGTACAATGCCACATGTTAGTGTGGGATTCACTTAGCTAATGAAGTGACGCCTCGATTAACATGCTTTTCCACATGTCGCTGCAAGATTGGCTCGAGCCGAGGCACAATGGCTCCGTTGACAGGCTATCACCTCCCGATTAATGGTGCGCATCTTTGGTCTCCATATAATAATGATAGCTTTTCGAGTTGTGCACTTGCCGCTGACTTTTCAGTTCCCACCTATTCTAGTTAGTGAAAATCCAAGCTGAGTTCAAAATTTGAAATTTTCACGTATTCAGGCCAGTTTAATATCTCACTTCCTGGATCACATAGTCCAAGCTTGTAAGTGGGGGTACAGTTTTTGTGAGGAAAATTGAACTGGTCCCTCACATGGGAAGAGCAAGTCATATACAAGTAATATGCCTCCAAGCTGAGAATGACCCTCCGAAATGGGATGATCGAGGTTTGACCATAAGGGTCGTCGACATGGGACGGGCAGTTCGTTCAACTCAAAGATGATATACCAAGCTGAGCTGTCAGAGGATGAAGCTCGATAAGAGAGGACTCACCCTGCCAAGAATGTCTACAACACAAGTAAGGAACCCATATGGAAGGAGCTTGGTTGGAGCCTTAAGCTCCTGAGCTGACCAGGTCGACCACTACCAAAGACGCAATACGAGAAATCTGAAACAAATCTCACTCCAGATCCGGAAGAGAAGGATTTGGCTTGATCTCGATCGAAAACCACTCTGACACATTTGGGCTCGGCCAAAAATCACTCCGACACATTCACGCTCGGCCGAATATCACTTCGACAGATTCGTGATAAGAATCTCGTTAGATCAGGGACCCTCTAGCATAGAAAAGTGGGATACGAAGATCTAAAACCTTCTCCCATGCCCTATATGACTATAGATTTTAAACTAAATGAGGGAAGAAAAAGAGGTGACGTACTTAGCCCTAATCTACTTCTTTTGCATTCATCTTGTATAGGCCTAACTTAGGCATCGTAGGGTCCATGGCCAGCCACCGGTACCCCCATGTTCATATTTTCTCTAGTTTTTGTAGATCCATTAGGGGGTGCAACTCTACATCAACGTCATTTATTAACCAGATTCTAGCAACGTCATCAATATTTAGTATCTTATATTATAAGTGCATTAACCTACAATGGGTTGCACCAAATTTGATAACATTTTATGATTGGTCCATGTAGCTTGGCAGTAAATAGACCACCCATGAAATAGATAGAATATTTCTATTATGAAAAAAATCGACTGATCCATGAGAGAAGGTCGAACTAGCAACCAACATGAACCAATGAGCTAAGCTATTCAAAGTATAATTGAGGTTAGAGCTGGCACGACCATAGGTCGGCACAACCATAGGCCGAGATGCCTGTAGGTCAACATGACCTCCGACGGGCTTCCCCAAGGAACAACTTGACAAAGGAAGCTAAGGGTTACTGAAGTTAATGATCACAAGGACATCACAAGCTTGCTTAGTCGGCATTGTCATCGAAACGACACTGACCTCCCAATGCCTCGGCCTTGTTCACATCTAAGGCACTGCCACATCTATCATCCGACCTTATCTACGGGTCAGACAGGTTTATCAGCTTCTAATTGTGTAAGGTCCGTATCCTAGTCCGTACTGTTCCTTAGGATCCCGCGATCCTCCCGATTGAATTCCAGTGACCCGCGACCTGTAGTTGGCTTTTGCGCGTGACCCTAAGTCGCATCCTGTATATCTGAGTCGACTTAACCCGAGACTTGTACTCTACCGACCGTGTCGTTGTCGTGGTTCCAACACCTCATCTTATATGCCGATGAGACACCTAGGCTAAGAGTTATGGTCCGCGTACATCTCGAGAAAACATCGTGCTTTATGAATTTTGAGAGAATCTATACCACCTTTCACATTAATCAATCAAAGTACAAGCAAGTACTCAACCTATCCCCAAAGTCAATTCTCTCTCTCCACCCATACCTTTCCATCCCACCTCTTACACAGCACCACTCCACCCATCACTCACACATCACTCACTCATCCCTTTTCATCCCATCATCTCTCTCCCTCTCATTCTTTCTTCCATTTCTAAATAACTTAAGGGAGTGGAGGTCCAAGCAATTCTTAAGGAGAGAAGAACCTAGGTGTGGCCCAGTCCCTACCACCCAATCTCCCATCCTAGCCATCCATACTTCATCACCCTCCATCAAAATCAAAGCCAAGGAGCTAAGGAAGCCAAGGGATCAAGAAGCAGTGGAATTGGTGGGTGATTGTAGGATATCCACCGTTAATTTTCATTTGAAGGGCCACTTGTGATGGGACCCATTTTGATGTATGTATTGTAAACAAAGAGAGCCCATAGTGGGGGGGGTCCCTCTACTACACTGATCTCTCTCTCTTTTTCTCTCTATCTCTCTCTCCCTTGATTGTATGGCCCACCTATGATGCAAGTGCCTTATCCACACCATACATTTGGTGGACCTCACCATTGTCCAAGCGAGGCCCACCTCGCTGCCATGTCCGGGGCCCACTTGCTGTCCGTTTGGACTAGCTCAGATGGAGAGTAAACACAAATATCAGTCTGCTCTAAGGCTGGTGGCCACGCTGACGTGGACCCCACCAAATGTATGTGTTTCATTCATGTTGTCCACCTTCTAGTGGCTAGGACGGTGGGGCCTACCTCCACACTTGTGGCATCCACACCATCCAGCAAGGATAGTGGGATCCACCGTGATGTAAGAGTTTTATCTATGCTACTCAGCAGCAGTGGGCCCCCCACGTGTGACCCACTGTGATATATACTTTATCCATGCTGCCCAGCAGCGTGGGACCCACACGTGGAAACCACATGAGGCATGTGTTTTATCTAAACCGTCCATCTATGTGGATGTAAGACCCGTATCCTAATCTGTACTATTTCGTTAACTCCCGCGATCCTTCCTGTCAAAGTCCGACAATCCGTGACCTGTAATCGACGTTTGCGCACGACCGTAAGTCGTATCCTATACATTCGAATCAGCTTAATCCGAGACTTGTATCATTGCGACCGCACTGTCACCGCAGTTCTAATGCCGTAACTCATGCGCTGATTTGATACCCAATAGAAGAAATGTGGGCCCACGTTCAGTTGGAGGAAAAACACCGCGCGTTGTAAATCTCAAGAGAATCTCTACAACATGTCAAATCAATCCCATCAATCACCTCTCATATCAAGTACAAAACACCCGTGCTTCCTTTCTTCACAAGTTAAGCAAACCCAAAAGTCAACCAATATATCACCTCACCCATCACTCACATCCATCACCCATCTCCCATCACTTCTCCTTACAACCACCTCTCTCTCTCTCTCTTTCTCTTCACATTTTCCAGGCATTTCCCAAGTAACTAAGAGCCCACACGTCCAAGCTCCTCCATGAGAGAAAAGTGAGTTGTGTGACCCACTTTTCATCCCCAAAACTTTCATCCTAGCCATCCATTTCCCATCTCCACCATCAAAGTGAAGCTCTAGGAGACCGACGTTCCAACGGACCAAGAAGATCAAGTGGTGGGTGCTTCCATAGCCTAATTTTTCATGTTTTAAAGATGGGCCAAGTGAAGCCTACCGATCAATGGTATGGATCTCACTTTGGACCTTAGGATGTGGCTGATGGCCCATCTTGATCATCAATATCAATCCATGATAGGGTCATTCTCCATGGACCCCATCATGATGTTTACCTTCCTAGCTTGTATATGGGTCATGTAGACCGTCTATTTTCATGGAGAAAGGATCTCCACCGTTAGATTTCAATTTTTTTGGGCCCACATGATTGGGACCCACTTGATTTATGATGTAGATCATGAAACGGAGGGTCCTAGTGTCGGGGTCCCTCCATCACACGTGTGTCCCACTCTATCTCTCTCTCCCTCTCTATTTCTTTCTTTTTTTTATGTGTGATCATAATATGGTTGTGTGGTCCACTTGGATGGACCCCACCTTGAAGTAAGTATTTTATCTAAGCCGTCCATGAGTGGGGCCCTGTAACATCCCGAAAATTGGGGGTCGAGCATAAACTCCACTCCCGAGTTCCAGAACATCACTTATGCAACATTTTCAATGATGGATGAATGTCGGCGGTAATAGTACATAAAACATGAGGTGGATTAAGCCAAAACAACATATCATACTTCAGAGACAGTTAAATTAGCAAGAGGAAGAATGTGATAGATATATAAAATATATGAACTGATTATAAGTCTCCAGAGTGTGAACATGTTACTAGGTTAACTAAATACATGTATACTCCAAAATAGAAAGAAAAGAATATACATAGGTGTGTAAATAAAAGGCAAAATACCAAGTGTATTGGCATCTAATCAGTAACCCTGTAAACCCATCGATCAGAACCTGCATATAGGAGGGATCCTTCTCATCATCATCAAGTCTGGCTCTGCTTCGTAAGCATCGCCATCATCTGAAACTAAAATAGGGATTGGTTGGTGTGCACAACACCGTCTTGTAACGTGGGAGTGAGTAGCTAACTCAGTGGAATCATAGAGTAAAGATTAACATGTTATCAAATCAATCACGCGATAATGGTAAAGCAAGTAATCAAACATTCCTAAACACTGTGATTAATGCAAGAATGAAATGACATGATGGATGCCCTCGCCAACATACTCCCTCATGTGACACCATCTTACGTTCGCGGCATGCTTTCTTCCCTCAGTGCTCCACATCTTCTAGGCACATGCAGTACGATACGAATATGATTACCGAGTTGTTATTAGTCCTTTTCATACAGCAGGATTGGGAAACTAGGGTACTTCCCTTATATCATTCCCAACAAGGATCCTGTCTAGGGTTGTCACTCCTAGTAGTCTCATACGATAATGTATTTCTAGGTCGTTGTAAGGGTTGTCAGGGCTGTTGTACGCACTCGTTGCTTCGCTCCCTCATCACCTTATCAATACAGGCTTAGTTGTACTCTTGTTGCTACGGAAGAGTCGTCGCCTCATGTAGACTCAGAGTACGCTCGAGGTCACTACAAAGGGCTGTCATGGCTGTTGCACGCACTCGTTGCACCGCTCCCCCATCACCTTATCAGTGTAGGCCGACGCTCGAATATAGTGTCCCATACCACCATAATCGGTTCACGAGTCTGGGTTGCTCACTGGTCTCTACAGGGAGGTTTGTGGCCCCAATGTAGGCCGACAGATTGACCACGGTGTCCCATACCACCAGGCTCATGAGTCTTAGTGGATCAAGGTACCACGGTTATCAGGGTTATCACTGGTACGTTCAGTACCCTAGGTTCAAGCAGTTATGACGAATACAAGGTGAACATACAACGGTCAATTGGGTTACTTGATGAGTCTGACTAGCACGAGCGCATGTTGAATCAGCCTAACCACTGCCGATGACTCTAGTACGACTCGGGTTCGTCATACACATCCTTCGTGGCGAATAGAATCCAACCACGAATTCTAAACTGTTACCGACTGCCTGGAATAGAGTATAGCCCCAAACACATGTAATGTGAATCAGTAATCATATAAGATAAATAAAATTGAAATAAAAAACAATTCAAGCATGTTAGCAACATGTTATAAGATACAACATAAGCAATTTAACCATACACAAGCATTTCATATATAAGGAATCAATTCAACAATGTACATGGAGAAAATCATACACATCGTCAACGTAGTTGAGAATCCTATCTCAACACTAATCTACAACCTCATTTATGCAATACTTACCTATACAAACATTTATACAAACACTTAATCTACACACTTTAGTCTACATAGCATATGTTGGCCAAAATGTGCATTAGGGCGAATCTCTTCACCAAACAGATCATACATGCATAACTAGTATAGGTACACGGCAAATACTCATGGCAATCATATCGGCAAAATACGTACGTATACAATATTTCCTACAAATACCCAAAATATCCTAAATCTCATATTCTTCGTACGTATTCGAAATGAAAAACAGACAGCATGTTCTACATGTCAAACAACATTCTTGTCAACAAGCTACCATTAAATAACATTGAAAGCTTTAAAAAATGGTAACCTAAGCGTCTAAAATCCGTACCTTACGCTGTAGAAGCATGAAGAAGTCGATGGAATCTCTAAGTCTTCGTATACGTGGAATATTAACCTGTAATACAAGCTAGGTTAGCTACCTAGCTACTAGTATCAATGGAAACCCTAAAATAAGTTAGGGTTAGGATTTTCTTACCTAAGAATGATGCCAAAATCGTCAGGATAGCGATTGTAAAGCGATGGGTAAGCACGTAGATCAGCATGGAAGAATAGCAGGTTCTCCCACTTCTCTCACTCTTTCTCTCTCTTTTCTCTATTCTCTCTCCTAGGGTTTCTCTCAAATTCGTATGGGCTGAATGGGAGAGGGTTTAAGGCCTTTTTATAAGCTAAAAACTCACCTATATAGACTTAGGTCCAAGGTATACTTAGGTTATATCCAAATCGGGTCTGTTTCGATCTAATGGAGCACTTCTGGAGGTCCTGTTACTAAATTCAGTCGGACTTAAGCTCTCTAATATTGGATCTAGGTCAAGCTAAGTTTTCAGTCCGGTCGGGTTTCTAGATCGACCGTGGTGGACCAGTTTCAGTTCAGCGATCACCGAAACTCGATCAAGGCCACAAGTGTTATGATATGTAAGAGCCACCTATCCTGATCCGAGGGTAAAATTTGGTCGAATCCTAACGGTCAGAACGCTTAAAAATGTCGCGCAAGCGACACGTGCCAGATTTATTAAAATTGAATTAATTTTCTAAATATTTTTTTTTTCTCACTCTCTTCACTCCGGACTCAATAAAATGGTTTCAGGATATCGGTTGGGCTTGATTTTTGAAATGATTGTCAAGTCCAACTAGGCGGTCGTAATTGTCTAAGTTCATCACTATCGGACTTTTGACGCACGGTCTAGATCCATTACAAAGTTTCAAAGGGTTCCTGAGAATAAACAGGTTTAGAGTTTGATCATGAATTTTAGGATAAGATAGCGTCAATGATTGTATAGGTTTTGGGTCTTACAGATCGTATTTAAAGTGGTTGGTGCTAATTTTGTAGGAAATCTAGTGTAGCGCTGGCTAATTCACGTTAAATTTCTAAAGAAACAGGTTCTAAATGATTCATCTGGCTTTGGAATTGGGTTCTGAGAGGTTACCAAGGTGTTATGGTTGACCCATTACATAAGGATGTCTAACTCCAGGTTGGCAAAAATCTGGGGTGTTACAGGCCCATCTTATGTGTATTGCGCTCACACCATCCATCATGTGGTGGCCCACCTAAATAAGGCCCACCTTAAATATGTTGTTACACCCAAAAAACGTCCAGCTTCTGGATGTTGTTGGGAAGAAAACACAAACATGAGCTTTTTCCAAGCATTGGAGAAGGGCCACTCACATAGGCCCCACCTTGATGTATGTATTCAATCCACGCCATCCATTCCATTCTCCAGATTATTTTAGCCAATGAACCAAAAAATGAAGGTGATTCGAGTATCTGGTGGACCATAGTATAGAAAACGGTGGTTTTCACCATTAAAATGCACTTTGATATTTCTATACATCCAAAACATACTCAATACTGGACTCGTTGGATTTGTTATGAGCTGTGGAATCCAATGGCTAGAGTGGATTCTCTTAAAGCGGACCCCACATGCGAAAAACCTTGAAATTTCATTTTTTTTCAAAAGAAAAAAAAACTTAACAGCAGCATTGCTGCTTCTGTGTCAGAGGCGTAGGCCGCGCCAGCGGCTGGAGGGCGGACGGAGGCAGACCCATGACTCCAGCCGTGGGCCCCACTTTGATGTTTATTTGTCATCTAACCCATTCATGAGGTGGGCCCCCTCCAAGTTTCAGCCAAATTCAAGATTCACGTGGCCCACATCATAGGAAACTGTGTGATTGAATGTCTACCATTGGAACCTTTTTTTAGGTCACGAAAGTTTTAGATTAATATGAAATTTAGTTTTACCCTTCATCCAGGTCCGTGCAGCCATATCAGTGGTTTGGATGGAAAATAAATGTTATGGTGGGCCCCACGTGGAGCCCACAGTGATGTATGTGTTGTATTACCACCGTCCAGTAGACGGTGGAACCCACTGTGGTGTATTGTTTCACGCCACCGTCCACAGCGTGGGACGGTGGAGACCACCATGATTTATGTGTTTTATACACGCCGTCCACACCTGGACGGTGGGGTCCACCATGATGCATATGTTGCATCTAAACTGCCCACCATTTGACAAGCTTGTCTTATGGCTTGAGGTAAAAAAATGAGGTAGATCTATTCATCCTATGGGCCACTGATAACAGTGGTGGGTTGAATGTCTACCATTGAAACTCCTCGGGCCCAGAGGTTTTGAGCAAAACATAAAATTTATTTATTTATTCTTATTAGGTCTGTGTGACCTTATCAACTGTTGGATGGAAAAAAAATAAAAAAAATAAAAAAATAAATGTGGATTTTAATTGTGGAAGTCATTATCACCACTTATATTGGTATAACCCATTTGATATGAATGTGAGGCCCATGAAATTAGACCCATTTTGATTTATTCTAAGGCCCATGGGTTAAGGCCCATTGTAATGTATTTAGGGCCCATGGGTTGAGGCCCATTGTGATGTATTAGGGCCCATGGGTCGAAGCCCATTGTAATATATTAAGGGCCCATGGTGTAAGACCCGTATCCTAATCCGTACTGTTCCGTTGTTTTCCGCGATCCTTCTCGTCAAATTTCAGCAATCCGCGACCTATAGTTGACGTTGCACACGACCGTAAGTCGTATCCTATTCATTTGAGCCGGCTTAATCCGAGACTTGTATCATTGCGACCGCCCCGTCGCCGCGGTTCCAACGCCGCAACTCACGCACCGATCCGATACCCAGACGATGAGATACGGACCCACGTTCAGTTCGAGCAAAAACACCGCGCGTTGCAAATTCCAAGGAATCTCTACAATATGTCCCATCAATCCCATCAATCAATCCCATCAATCACCTCTCATGTCAAGTACACCCACCCATGCTTCCTTTCTCCACAAGTCAAGCAACCACCTAAGTCAACTAACCTCTCACTTCACCCATCACTCACTTCACCCATCACTCACCTCACCCATCACTCACCTCACATCACTCCATCACTCTTACAACCCTCTCTCTCCCTCTCATTTCTCAACACTCCAAATCTCAAGCAAGAAAGCTCTCCCGCGTCCAAGCCTTCCATGGAGAGAAAATGTGCATTTTGGTGGCCCACTTCCCATCTCCAAATCCCATCATCTTAGCCATCCATTTCCCATCTCCACCATCAAAGTGAAGCTTTAGGAGACCGGCATCTCAACGGACCAAGAAGATCGAGTGGTGGGTGTTTCTTTAGACTACTTTTTATATTTTTAAGATGGGCCAAGTGAGGCCAACCGATCAATGGTTTGGATCTCACTTGTGACCCTAAGATGTGGCCAATGGCTCATCTTGATCATCAAGATCATTCCATGATGGGGCCATTCTTCATGGACCCCATCATGATGTTTACTTTCCTTGTATTGAGAAGGTCATCTAGACCGTCTATTTCTAGTGGAGTGAGATCTCCACCGTTGATCTTTTGTTGATGGTCCATATGCAAGGGGACCTTTGATGTATGATTGGATGATTGAAACGGAGGGCCCATAGTATCGGGGTCCCTCCATCACGCGTGTCCCACTCTTTCACTCTCTCTCCCTCCCTCTCTTCTTTATTTATTTTTCTTGTATATTAATGTAGCTATGTGGCCCACTTGAATGAGCCCCACCGTGAAATACGTATTTTTCTCCAAACCGTCCATGGGTGGGGTCCATCTTAAATGTACATCCATTTGGGGTGGCCCACCTAATCAGGGCCCACCTTGAATGTATTTGATACAGCCCAAACCAAAAAAAAAAAAAAGGAAGAAAAAGACGTCCAGGCGCTGGACGTCACTAGTGAAAACAAAAAAAAAAAACATAAAATGAAGGCCAATGGGGTGGGCCACTTGTACAGGACCCACCTTGATGTATGATTCTAATCCAAGCCATCCATCCTCTTCCCCAAGTCATTTTAGGCGTTGAGCCGAAAAATGAAAATTTTTCGAGTATTTGGTGGGCCATAGTTTTAAAAATGGTATCATTACCATTGAACTGTACCAAAACTCTTCCTACACGCTGAAAAGTGGCATATATTGGTCTCAATTGATGAGTTATGGGCCATGGAATCCAATGGATGGACTGGATTCATCAGATGTGGGCCCCACATAATAAAAACCCCCGGGGAGAAGGGTTTTCAAAAAAAAAAATAAAAAAATACACAACACAGCAGCTGCTGCTGCCGTGTCAGGCCATGGCCAGCGGCTGGCGGGCGGACGTGGGCAGGGACCCACGGCCCCGTGTACGGTCCCCACCATGATGCATATTTTGTATCTGTACCGTCCATAAGGTGGCCCACCCTCTGAGGTGGGCCCTCCCCAAAAATGAGACACATCGAAAGCTCAGGTGGCCCACACCATAAGAAACAGTGTGAAATGAACTCTACCATTGAAATTTTCTTTCAGGCCCACCAGAGTTCTGGATCAAGCTGAAATTTGTTTTTACCCTTCATTCGGGTCTGTGTGACCTAATGGATGGGTCGGATGTCATATAAACATTATGGTGGGCCCCACATGGGAACCACACTGATATGTGTATTTTGTCCACGTTGATGTTTGTATTCCACGCCGTCCAGTAGACGGTCAGTGGGACCCTACCATGGTACGTGTGTTTCATCCGCACCGTCCACATCCCTGGACAGTGGGGCCCCTTTTATGTATGTGTTTTATCAAAGCCGTCCAGCCATCTGGACGGTTAGTGGACCCCATCACTGATGCATGTGCTGCCTCTATACCGTCCAACCTGTTATGTGGACTCCCCCACCATGACGTACACTATCCATCTGGGTCCACCATGATGCATGGGATGCATCCAAGCCATCCAGCCCCTTTGAAAGCTCATTTTGGCGGCATGGGCTAAAGAATTAGTTAGATACATAGTTCAAGCGGACCCCACCACTTAAGTAGTGGACAATGACGTCCACCGTTCAAAATTCTAAGGGCCATAGTAGTTCACTATTAAGATGATATTTATTTCCCTTCATCTATCACTATGTTAATGTATGAGTAGGTTGAATGGAAAACACATGTTACGGTGGGCCTTAAGAATTTTAATGGTGGAAGTCATCATCACCATTTATAGTTGGGTGTGGCCCATTTGATATATATGGGGCCAATTGGTGTGACCCATCTGATATATACAAGACCCATGGGATTAGGCCCATTTTACATATATAAGGCCCATGGGACTAAGCCCATTTGATACATATAAAGCCCACGGGATTCAAGCCCATTTGATGTGCATGGGGCACAAATGGAGTGGTCCCTTTGACATATTTAAAGCTCATGTGTGTAGGCCCATTTAATGTATTTCAAGGCCCATGGGTCATGGACCATTGCAATGTACATAAGGCTCATTGGTGAGGCCCATTAATGCAACTCATTTGGTGAATGTGAGGCCCATGTAATACGACCCATTTGATATATCTAAGGCCCAGGGATCGAGGCCCAACGGATGTTCTTAGGGTCCATTGCAATGTATGTTTCTCATGGTTCGTGAAATGATATTTATGGCAAGCCGTGCCTAAGAAACAATGTTGGTTTGATGTCCACATTGTGTGTACAATGTTGGTTAAATGTCCGCATTGTAACTCTCTTTCGGGCCCATTGATAGGTCCATAACCGTTGCTATTCATTGCCTTATAACATGCTTAGAATAATCTCATGACTCATGACCATACGCATCATATGTATGCTTGATATGGGTAATGACTGATCATAGCATACGCCATTGGGGAGACCATTTACGGGGCTCGTTATGTGACTAAGTGCCCCACATGATTGCGCAGTACGCGCTGGATTGCTGCATGTTTTGACAGCGTGATTCATGCATCTTGCATACGTATGACTTGATCACTGCACACCCTAGCGACATCAGGGCCGAGGCTCCACAGGTACATCGTGGATGGCCGTATTGGATACCGAAAATACTTATTTCAGCACTGTGGGCACTTAGGATGTCCTTGGGTGAGAGTCCCAGAACCTTTTTGGTACCAGGAGATGCTCCAACGTCTAGACCGAGTGAATACACGAGCGCCCGAGTGCCGAATACCAGTAGGCTGCATCTCTCACTGTGTCGTGGTCGGTTGGAAGGGGGTGTGGCCTTATCCGCCTGAGTGAGAGGGCTATAAGCTAGGCTGAGTTTGACTAGCTCGCAAATGAGTCCGCTATCGACGAGCCGGGTAGGTATTGGCATACTACTGGTCAGGCGGATAGTGAGGTCTTATCCGCTTGCTTGACTGTGCGGCTAGGGAGGTGGCAGTCTCTGCGAAGTGTATTAGACCCCGGTGATATCCAGAGAGGAACTGTACTGATATACGTACTTGAGGAGTACCGACTTGCTTGGATTGCATTTCACATATGTCATTCGGCTATATAGGCCTTGCATTGTATCGGTGTGGCCGATGACATTAATATCTCATCGCATAGCTTTGGCATGGTTGATTCTATGGACTTACCACATACTTCTGCATTGTTCTGATACTGTACACTTGGCGTTTGCCTTACGCACACACTTATACCACCCTCTAAGATTTTGTAAGCTTATGCACGATAGTTGCGTGCAGGTAGCGTTGGACGACAGTAGCGCTGAGACAGGAGTGCATATCAGGACCTTTTGGAGCTTTTTGATCACCTTGTATTTCCCTGTCTGCATTGTACTTAAAATTTTGTTATAGTGGATATGTGGTGATGTTGTTTTGTGACTTGGTTATGCTTGTGGTTATGCTCCATTACAAAAAAAAAAAAAAAAAATTCATTCTGAAAATCCTCCTTGTAGGATCCCAGGATCGGAATCTGGCATTTGATTGCCAGGAGCCAAGAATGGGGCACTACGGAGACTGTCGGCACCGGATTCGGCAATCGGGATTCATGTGAATCCGATTTTCAGATTTGGAGCGTGACACGTGGGTTGAGGGCCATTGTGATGTATTAAGGCCCGTGGGTTGAGACCCACTGTGATGTATATAGGGCCTATGGGTTGAGGCCCATCTCGACGTATTTGTGGCCTGTTATTGAGGACCACCCTGGTATATGCATGAGGCCCATTGTTGAGGCTCACCTCGATGTGTATGAGGCTGTGTTGAGGCCCACTTCGATGTGAATGTAAGGCCCATGATATGAGTCCCATTTGATGTATTTGTGGCCCGTGGTTGGGGCACACTTTGATATATAAGGCCCATGGGTTGAGGCCCATTGTGATGTATTCAAAGGCCCATGGAATATGACCTATTGTATTGTACATAAGGCCCCTTTAATGCGGCCCACTTGATTTACCAAAGGCCCATATGATGAGGACCATTTGATGTATTTAAGGATCATAGGTCGAGGCCCAACGGGTTGTCCTTAGAGTCCATTACAATGTGCGATTTCTCCATGAGTTGTGTAATGATATTTATGGCGGGCCGAGCCTTGGGAGCAATGTTGGTTTGACGTCCACATTGTAAGTTTAATGTTGGTTAAATGTCTGCATTACGACTCTCTCTAGGGCCCATTGATAGGCTCATACTTGTTGATAGTTCATCACTTTATAACATGCTTAGTATAACTCCATGATTCATGCCCATATGCATCATATGCATGCTTGATATGAAGATTTTATGATTATAGCATAAGCCGTTGGGCTGAGTCATTTACGGGACTCCTTATGAGATGGAGTGCCCCACATTATCGTGCTATACGCGCAGGATTGCTGCATGACTATACGGTGTGACTCATGTATCTCTCATATGTGTGACTTGATCATTGCACGCCCTAGCGATATCAGGGTTGTGGCTTCACAGGTACATCGTGGATGGCCATATCGGATACCGAAAATACTTAGTTCTAGCACTGTGGGCACTTAGGATGTCCTCGGGTGAAAGTTTCAGAACCTTTTTGGTATCAGAAAATGCTCCAACGTCTAAACTAAGTGGATACATGAGTGCCCGAGTATCGAATACCAATAGGCTGTGTCTCCCACTGTGTCGTGGTCGGTTGGAAGGGGGTGTGGCCTTATCCGCCCAAGTGTGGGGGCTATAAGCTACGCTGATTTTGACCAGCTCGTAAATGAGTCCGCTATTGATGAGCCGGGTAGGTATTGGCAGACTACTGGTCAGGCAGATAGAGAGGTTTATTCCACTTACTTGGCTATGTAACTAGGGAGGAGGCAGTCAGTGTGAGTGTGTTAGACCCCGGTGATATCTAGAGAGGAACTGTATTGATATGTGTACTTGATGAGTACTGGCATGCCTGCTTTGCATCTCGCATATGACATTTGACTACATAGGCCACGCATCACATGGCCTTGATATGGCCGATAACATTCATGTCTTGCATCATATAGCTTTGGTACAACTGATAGCATTCATGGACTTACCGCAGGTTTCCGCATTACTCTGATATTATATACTTAGCACTTGCCTTACGCACACACTTACACCACCCTCTAAGCTTTTATAAGCTTATGCACGATAGTTGCGTGCAGATAGCATTGGATAGTAGCAGTGCTGAGGCAGGAGTGTGCATCTGACTATTTTGGAGCTTTTTGATCATCTTGTATTTCCCTTTCTGCATTGTACTTAAAGTTTTTGATATAGTGGATATATGGTGATGTTATTTTGTGACTTGGTTATGCTTGTAGTTATGCTTTATTACAAAAAAAAATCATTCTGAAAATTCTCCTTATAGGATCCCAGGATCAAAAATCTAGCATATGTTTGCCAAGAGTCGAGAATGGGGCACTACGGAGGCTATCGGCACCGGATTCGGCGATCGGGATTCCTGTAAATTCAATTTTTGGATTTGGGACGTGACAGTGGACCCCAGTAGTTACATCTGCTGTTATATTAACGTCTGCAAGTTCTGGGTCCCATCTCAAGGTATGTGTTATACCGTCCATCAGCGAAGGTCCCACCCTGCATGTGTGTCCAACACTGTCCATGCTACTGGATGGTGGGACCCACCATTGTATATGGGTTATATCCTATCCGTCCGTCTGTTATGGACGGGCGGGGCCCACATTGATGTATGTATTATAAATCCACACCATCCATTTGGACAGTGTGGTGTGGGCGCACCAAAATGTATGTGTTAATCCATACCGTCCATGTAACGCCTGTGAAAAATCCGTACTTGGGCTCGAGTACCAACTCGACCCGAAATCGCGTAGAATTAAATTCCATGGAAATTAAGCGTAAGTTAGCTAGCGCAACGCTAGAGTAGCTAGGAAATAGTCCCTGATCACTTTAAATACGTTCTATGAGACCCAAATCGAGTAGAGCAAACAACTCTACAATACTCTATAACCTCGGATCAAACTCTAAGCAGGTCTGTTCTCTGGACCACATTGAATTTTTGTATTGGATCTAGACTGCGCATCGAAGGCCCGATACCTCCTATCTTAGACCGTTAGAACCGCCCAACTGGACTTGACAATCATCTCGAAAATCAAGTCAAACTGATAATCACAGACTATTTCGTTGAACCCGGACTGAAGAGACCGCGAATAGGGACAGATTTGGAATTTCAAATTCAAATCTGGCACACGACTTGACGCATCAGTATTAAGCGTTCTGACCGTCAGAATTCATCCAATTACACCCTCGGATCAGGAAAAATTTCTATTTATTATCATGAGACTTTCAGCCCTGATCTACGTGCGGTGACCGCTGAACTGAAACTGGTCCGCCACGTGCGATCTGCGAACCCTGCCAGACTGAAAACTTAATACGTGCTACATCTGGTACGTATGAGCTTAAGTCCGATCGCAATCGACCAGGGGACCACCAGAAAGCAGCTTTTGAACCGAAACAGCCCCGAAATGGATAGGCACCAAGTAAACTTCATTCCGGAGCCTGTTTTCGGCGTTTTTAAGCTTATAAAAGGGGTTGAAACCCTCATTTCTCTCTCCCATCCGAAAATTGCAAACCCTAGAGAAAAGGAGAGAGAGTTTGAGAGAGAGATTGGAAGGGATTTTTCCCGCTTCCGAGCCACCGATTGCTGCTGTTTCAGCAATTCTTCCCAATCACCTAGACGGTGATTTCTCCGCTTTTTTAGGTATAAAACGACCCTAAAAGTTGCTGATTTAGGGATTACTTGGATTCGTAGCGTGTTAGCTAACGTACTTCATAAATCAGATCCTCCTACTGCCGTAGACGAAGCATACACGCTCCGTTCAAAATCCCGCATCCGTAAGAGACTAGGTGAGGATTTTAGACGCTTTGATTGACGGTTTACAACACTTTCAATGTCGTTTAATAGTAGATTATCGACGGCATCACCGTTTGACATGTACAACATGCTCTCTGTTTCCTGTTTCGTAAATTAACGAAGAATATGAAATTTAGGGCATTTTAGTCATTTGTAGGAAGTACGGTCTACGTTCATATTTTACTGACGTGATTGACATGGTTTGTTGTCGCATTAGGGAGTTAGGAATGCTTGCATAATTAGTTTGGCGAAGAGATTCGCCTAGTTGCGCACTTTGGGTCAACATACTATATGTAGACTTAAGTGTGTAGTGTATGTGTTTGTATAAATGCTTGTATTAGTATGTATTGAATTAAATGATGTTATGTAGTAGTTTGAGATTGATTTCTTAGTTAATATGCTGACCTAAATGATTTCCTACATGTTGACCATATGCATGATTCCATTACATGCATGGAAAGTATGTGTTGAAGATTTTCTTAAGTTGAATGTTATAACATGTATTGACATGCTCATATGATTATATTTCAATTCCAAAACTCTTACATAGATTGCTGATGTGATTCCATAATTGTTTGAGACTAGACTTAGTCCAGGCAGTCGGTAACCGAGCGAATTCGTGGCTGACTGGTCATAGCCACGAACGACGCGTCGATGAACGTGATTCGTGTTTAGAGTTGGCGGCAGTGGTTAGGCCACGCGAAGTGTTTTACGTACTTCATGTCGTTCGACTTGAGATGCGATCACGCTAGTCGAGCCCGTCAAGCAACCCAACTGGCCGATGTATGTTCACCTTGTATGAGTCATAACTGCTTGAACCTAGGGTACTGAACTTACCACTGAAAATCCTGTTAACCATGGTACCTTGATCCACGAAGACTCATGAGCCGGACATGGTGGTATGGGACACCGTGGTCGAGCTGTCGGCCTACGCTGGGGCCACAAACCTCCCCGTAGTGACCAGTGAGCACCTAGACTCGTGAGCAGATTATGGTGGTATGGGACACTATATTCTAGCTGTCGGCCTACACTGATCAGGCGACGAGCCCTTTGTAGTGACTGCGAGCGTATTCTGAGTCCACGGGAGGCGACGACCCTTCCGTTGCAGTAGAGTACGGTAGGCCTGTATTGATAAGGTGATGGGGGAGCGGTGCAACGAGTGCGAGCAACAGCCCTGGCAACCCTTGCAGTGACCTACGAAATATACATCGTATGAGATTACTAGGAGTGACGACCCTAGACAGGATCTGTGTTGGGATTGATACAAGGAAAGTACCTTAGTTTCCCAATCCTGCTGTTTGAATGGACTAATAACAACTTGGAAATCATATCACCATAGCATTGCATGTGCCTGGAAGATGTGGAGCACTCTAGGGAGTGTGGCATACCGCGGTCGTAAGATGTTGCCGTATGAGGGAGATCGTCGGTGAGGGCATACATCACGTCATGTCATCTTGCATTAACAACAGTATTAGGATTGTCTGATTTACTGCTTTACTATTATCGCGTGATTGAATTGTGAACATGCTAATCTTTGCTCTATGATTCCACTGAGTTGATCACTTACTCCCACGTTACGGGATGGTGTTTGCAACACCCACCAGACCCTGTTGTAGATGCAGGTGAGGCCGAGATCCAGGAGGTGGAGCCAGAGATCGACGAGGATCAGGATGAGTTCTCGTATATGCAGTATCACGACGGCTTCCCGTAGGCGACCTGGATCGAGGGGACTTCAGTGGGACTATTTTGGACATTATTTTTGTGTTTATGTATATGTATATGAGACTCAGAGATGTAGTCATACTTTAGAGACAGATTAGATTTACTTTGTTTTTCCATACAGTGATATATATATTGTTTAGTCTTCCGCTTGCTTTTATCACTGGATCTGAAGTATGAATTGCAGTTTTGGTATACTTTTGCTCATGTGAATGCTTTAAATCAGACAACATTGAATCATAATCATTTTTGATGCATAAGTGACGGTCTGGAACTCGGGAGTTGAGTTTATACACGACCCCCGATTTTCAGGGTGTTACAGTCCATCTCTGCACACAGCAGCAAATAACTGTTGTGTTAACGTTAGGAAGTTTTGTGGGTTCGACCATGATGTACGGGTGTAATGCCCCGAATTTCGAGGGTTAAGCAAAGCTCAACTCCCGAAATCTAACACATCACTTATGCAACATAGATAATGATATTTAAATGTTGTTCATATTAGTGCATTAAACATGAGTGAGATTACACCAAAATGGCATATCATACTCTAGAGGTAATTTATTTAAGCAAGCGGAAGACTGTAACATGCATATTTGAACAAGTAAGTGATTTACAACCTCCAGAGTATAAGTATGTAACTAGGCTGAATGTTTACATATATTGTTTCCGAAATCTACGAAATGACAAAACATAAAGTGTCTAACTATTACATAACCCTATAATCCCAGCGACACAGCTCTAGGTCTACACAGACCCACCTGAGAGATGTACGTAAGAGAACTCCTCCTCCTCGTCTAAGAAATCCAGCTCTGTTGCGTAAGCCACATCGTCATCTGTAAATAAAACAGGGTCTGGTTGGTGTGAGAGTGAGTGATTAATTCAGTGGTAATATAGGGCAAAGGTTAACATGTTATCAATTCAGTTAAGCAGTAATGATAAGACAGTACAAAAATCATGTCCTAAGTATTAATGTAGGGATGGTATGTTGTAATGATGCATGCCCTCACCTGCACTCCGTCAGTGACTTCATCTAATGATTACGCATGACAAACTCCCTAAATGTGCGCTTCCTCACCAAAGCACATGCAATGCGGTACATGGTCGTGTTAGCCAAGTAATTGATTAGGCTTATTCATACAGTAGATTCGGGAAGCTAAGGTACCTCCCTTTATATCATTAACCCAAAACGGAGATCCATCTAGGGTCGTCAATCCTAGTTGTTCACATACGATAGGTAAGTTGTAGGGCATCACCCCTAATGAAAAGCAATGGATAGGCAAGTTCTATTGATTATACTCGATCTCACTACGGGAGACTCGTCACCTGAACGTAGGTCGACAGCTCGAATATGGTGTCTCATACCACTGTATTAGGCTCATGAATTTGGGTTGCTCACTGGACACTACGGGGAGGCTCCTCACCCCAGCGTAGGCCCACAGCTCAATCACAGTGTCCCATACCACCATGCTTGGCTCATGAGTCTTAGCGGATCATGGTACCATAGTTGAAACAGACTTTACATTGGTAAGTAGTACCTTAGATTCAAGCAGTAGTGTCCATACATGGTAAACAACAACAGGCCAATCGGGTTATTTGATAAGTTTGATTGGTACGATCGCACGTTAAATTAATCAACATGAAGTACATAAGCATTCCACATGAATTAACCACTGTTGACAATCATCGTACGGCTCAGATTCATCGAGCATATCCAATGTGGCGAGAATAATTCGGCCACTCAATCGGGAACCATTACCGATTGCCTAGACTATATTGTAGTCATAATCATACTCAAATGCAGCATGCGGATACATGTGTTATTCATAAGAGCATTTAACAGACAAATTTAAATATAAATCCCATTTAAGCATTTTATCAAATACATTGAACATATTGTTATACGTATGCGTTTCATCCGTAAATCACGTTGTAGCAATTTTGATTACAAGAAAGAAACTATAAATATAGATAAGGTAGTTGAGAATTCTATCTCAACATTCTTATTAAATACAATTCATCAAACAATTACTCATTCAGACATTTTGTCAAACACTTAGACTACACATTACTACATATATGAACTAACTTAGTTACAATATATATTATGACAAATCCTTTCACAAAGGAGTTGTCATACATACAACAAACATATATTCTTGATTAATAGTCATGGAAAGCATAAATTATAATTTCAATTTCATTCAAACATTTCAACAAACACATAAAATGCATTATATATTTATATAGTTCACACACATGTATAATTTTTTGAATACATCGTAATTAGGATCCTATGGCAGCAATCAAGTCAAACATAAATCATTACTAACATTGAAAGCCTTAAAAACCATAACCTAAACTTTTATAGTCCGCACCTTTCATCGAATTGCTTGTTTCAAACTCGGTTCGAACACAACGTTCCCAAAAACGGAACGACAACACGTATATGATGAAATAGGTTAACTATTTCGTCGATTATTCTATTTGAATTTCTAAACCAAGATTAGGGTTAGGATTCCTTACCTAAATCGCAGTCGAACCAAGTTGCGTAGCGTAGTAGAGAGGAGAATCAGTGTGTGGAGTTATGAGAAAGAATCCTAACAACGATCTCCAAGAACCCTTCTTTCTTCCTTCTTATTTTCTCTCCTTCTCTCTCTCTATATTAGGGTTTCTAGGAAATTCATATGAGGGAGATAAGGGGTGGTTTAAAGGTCTTATATAGGTTCAAAAGTGATGCAAATGGCCCTAGAGCCATAATATACTTGGGTTATAGCCAAAAGGTGTCTGTTTCAGGAAAACGGAGCTCATATAGAGGTTCATTACCTGTCTATGTTATAGAGTAAATCCCTTGACAATGGATCTAGGCTAGGATGCGATTTTAGCGAGTTTAGATAGGCCGATCAACCGTGACAGACCTGTAATAGATCAACGGTCATTGTCACTCAATCAGGGCCATAAGTATACCGATATGTGTAGGAAAATTTCTCTGATCCATGAGTGAAGTTTGATCAGAATCTGATAGTCTGAAGTCTTCAATTTCACCCGTAAGCGAACGGTTCGATTCACTTAAGTTTGGGTTCATTTTCTAAAGATGTTCGCGTTTCTCACACACTTCACTCAGGACCCAAGTTGTCCATTTTTGGATACTGTTTGGGCTCGATTTCCACAGTGGTTGTTAAGCCCAATAAGGTGGTCATAACCTTATAGTTTTGTGGTCATCGGACTTTCGACACACGGTCCAGGTCCGATACAGAGTTTCAATGTACTCCCGAGAGCAACCAGGTTTTGGGATTTCTCTGAGTTTTTTAGGTAATGTTGAGTTAGTGATTTTAATGGTTTTGGATCTTGTAGTTTGTATAGATTATGGTTTAAGCTAATCCACTGATTAATTTAGTTTAGTACTTAATTAATTTCCATCTAATTTTCACAGAATTTGGTCTTTAGTAATTTCTGCCTTATGTGGTACTCGGGTCCTTGTACAGATTTTTTCGAGACGTTACAATGGGTCTTATCCACATCGTCTAGATAGATGGACAGTGGGACCCACCACTGATGTATATGTTTTATATCCCCACCATCTATGAAGTGTACCGCACTATAAAAATAGTGGAGGATTGAACGTCTATCATTGAAACCCATTTTGGGTCATAGAAGTTCTGGATCAATATGGAGTTTTTTTTCCTCTTAATCCAGGTCTTTGTGACCTTATGATCAGAATGGATGGGAAATAAATGTTATGGTGGGCCATGTGATTTATTTAACTGTGAAAATCATTATCTTCATTGTTATTTGTGCTATAGTCCAGATGATCTTTTGATATGATTCATTTTTTGATAATGCGCTATAATAATCTCTAAAAATAGATGTATGGTGTTGATATAATAAAATGATATTATAGTGTGTGGGTCCCACCTTGATGTAATGTATATGAGGCCCCTTTATGATGTATTGGACACCCATGGGTTATGGCCCATTATGATGTATTCGAGGCCCATGGGACGTGGCCCATTATAATGTATTTGAGGCCCAGATATGAGGCTCATTGTAATGTGTTGGAGGCCCATGGGTTGTGGCCCATTGTGATGTATTCGAGGCCCATTGTGATGTGGCCCATTATAATGTATTTGAGGCCCAGATATGAGGCCCATTGTGATGTGTTAGAGGCCCATGGGTTGTGGCCCATTATAATGTATTTAAGGCCCAGATATGAGGCCCATTGTGATGTGTTGGAGGCCTATGGGATGTGGCCCAATGCTATATATATGAGGCCCTTATATGAGCCCCAACGTGGTGCATGTGAGGTCCATAAGTTAGGCTCAAAGCTATGTATATGAGGACCAATGTGATGTGTGATTCCACCATGATGCATGTAATGATGTGTATGATGGGTCATGCCTTGGGAGCAATGATGGTTTGATGTCCACATTGTAAGAGTAATGATGGTTAAATGTCCATATTGTAACTCTCCTTAGGGCCCATTGTTAGGCCTATTCTCACCTCTCTTAGTGGGTTAACCCAAACCGTTGGCCCCGATGATCGTTAGGCCCATTCACGATATGAGTAGGCTGTCTAGGACCATTCTTGATATGAGGAGAGTATATCATCATCATATAACATGTTTGGTATAGCTTCACGATCCATGCCCATGCGCATCATATGTAAGCTTGATATGAGGAGTGATTGATTATAGAACATGTCATTTAACAGATTATTATGGGACTCCCTGATAGGTGGAGTTGTCCTACATGAGCGCACGGTATGTGCAAGATTGCTGCATGACTGGATTATATGATTAATGCATCTCGCATTTGTGTGATATGATCCTCATACGCCCTAGGGACATCATGGCCATAGCTTCCACAAACATATCGTGGATGGCAGGATTGGATACTAGAAATACTGTTACTAGCATCGGGGCGCCATAGATGTCCCTGGGTGAAAATTTCTAAACCCGATGGTACAAGAGGATGACTCCAACGTCGAGACCGCGTGGATACATGAGCGCACGAGGGCTGAATACCAAGAGGCTGCGTCTCCCATTGTGTCATGGTCAGTTGGAAGGGGGTGTGGCCTTACCCACTCGAGGGTAGAGGCAACTGCTAAGCTGAGTTTAACCAGCTCATAAATGGGTCTGTTATCGATGGCCGGATAGGTATTGACGGACTATTAGCCAGGCAGATAGTGAGGTTTCTTATGCTCACTGTACTCCTGAGGAAGGGGCAGTACCATTTAGAATGTACTAGACCCTGGTGATTATCTAAAGTGAGAATTATACTGATATTTGATGCTCCGGTGATGAGCTGCAATGATATGTGGATTTAGATGAGGTTTAGTATGCTTGAGTTGCATCTCTCATCGCATGGCCTTGGTATTACCGACATCATTTATGTCTTGCATCACGTGGTCTTAATATGGCTGATAACATTCATGTCTTGCATCGCATAGCCGTGGTACAACTGATTGCGTTCATGGACTTACCAATAATTCTGCATTACTCCGACATTACATTCTGAGCATGCTTATATTGTTCACACACTTTCATTACCCTCTAAGCTTTCTATAAGTTTATGCACAATTGATGCGTGCAGGCGACGCTAGACCATAACTAAGCAGGAGAATGAGCATGCATGCTGCAGAGCTTCTGGAGATTTTGATTATCGATATTGTATTTCTCTTACGCATTATGCTCAAAGTTTTTGATCTTAGTGAATTTGTGATGATGTTGTTGGTTGTTGTTTGTGAGTTATGCTTATGGTTATGTTTATTGTGAATCAAATTCATGTTGAAAATCCTCATTATAGGATCCTAGGATCGGAACCTGGTATATGGGTGTTGGGAGCTGAGAATGGGGTACTACGAAGGCTACCGGCGTTGGATTTAGCGATCGAGAATTTTGTGAGCCTGGTTTCCAAGTTTGGAGTGTGACAGATTGACCTTCGATCTTATCCAAGGGAACTGCTTGAAGATCTCTTCGGAGATCCCGGGGGATAAGCTCTGAATCTCGGAGATCTTAGGGATAAGGATCTCGAGAAGATTTTCGATATGATAAGAGTTCTAATTCGAGTATGATACTTACCTGTTAAATAGAAAAGATCTTCCGACTGTGTAATCTTCCCTCTATTATAAATAGGGATATCCCCTAATGGTAAAAGGTACACAACACAAACTTTTACACATTGATAACCCCTTTCCTTTAAGATCACTTCTACAAAGACCTAGATCGCTGACTTTAGCATTGGAGGATCCCCTGCATTAGCTAAGGTCTTCCTTGTTTGTTTTATGTGTAGGCACCCAAGGGTCTAAGAAGGGTCTATCGAAAAATTACATCAACAGTTTGGCGTCGTCTGTGGGAAGCGACATCAAAGTTGTTCCTGTTTTACCAGATAAACCGTGACGGCTAAAGGGAAGAAGAAAGCCCGAGTCTCCCCTATTACACCAATCTTATGCCACTGGAGCAACCTGACAGTCACTAGGGCTCTACCTCCCAACAACAGGTTGACTTCGGTCCTATAAGGCAAGCTCAACGATCTCGCAATAGAGGAGGGTGGCTAAACTCCCTTGAGCAATAGGTTGAAATGCTAAATAATAACATGAAATCCATGAGACAGTTTTTGGAAGGACTACAGCCCCAACAAGTACAAAGGACCGCCTAGGAATCTGAACAAGTGGTCTACAATCCTCCTCATCCCTCCAATACACCTGCTGCCTCTTAGAGAAGTTGACAGCTCGAATCGACCAGGCCGACCCCTTTTCACATTTCTGGGATTGTAACTTTACCTGCTTCCGACCTATTCCATGAGTTAGACCGAAAAAAGTGCGACAAAGCTCCGGTCAAAACTATGGATGAAAGCGGCGAACCATGGGAAGCTAAGCTTAAAGACTTGCAATGTCAGATTGGGGACATACGACAAGCCTATTGTGCAAATACTCTGACTCCAATGGAAGCAATAATGGAGGAAACCGAACCTCCATTTACTGCAGACATTATACAAGCTCAATTGCTGGACAGGTTCTGTATGCCACAAATTACCCCATTCTCGAGAATAACCAACCCGTCTGAACATCTGGAGTCCTTCAGGGTCTGGATGGAACTCCATAATGCATTTGCTACAGTGATGTATTGAGCATTTTCATTAACCCTAACTGGAACTGCTCGACTGTGGTTCAAACAGCTGAAGCCGAACTCCATTAGCTCGTTCTCCCAACTCGGTTAAGTCTTCATCATGAACTTTATCGAGGGGAAGGAATGACTCAAATCGGCCTTTCACCATCTCCACGTTGTCTAAAAAGAAGGAGAGTTGTTGAAAGAGTACATCAAGCGCTTCAATCTTGAAGCGATGCAATACGGAAGCACTCTGAGGAACTTGCTCTAGCTGCAATAATGGGGGGGATTAAGAGAACCTAAGTTTCTCTTCTCGTTGGATAAGAACCCTTCAATAACGATGATCGACCTATTGAATAGGTTGCAAAAATATTCTAATGTCGAGGAAGCTAATACTCTTCGAAAGGCCGTCCAGAGCAAAGGAACAGTTGCTAAAGAATAACAGTTAAAGGTAGAGCCCAGCTCGGCCAGTGGGAACAAGAAGGGGAAGGATGACCGATCATGAGATAATCAGCATCAGAGAAAGCGACCCAACAACAAGTTCAAGTCATACAATCCCCTTAATAAGACACCCAAACAAGTCTTGATGGAGATATAGGACAAACGCATCCTCAAATGGCCGAACAAGATGAAATTCGACCCTGGAAAAAGGAGTAAAAATAAATATTTCCACTTTCATCAGGATCATAGTCATTCGATAAGTGATTGTTTCGACCTCAAGAAGCAAATCGAGGAGCTCATCCATAGCAGGCACCTTGGAGAATACCTCAATCATCGAGGAGACCTTCACTGAAGAGGACGCCCAAGGAGTCCACCATTGTAACACCCCGTACTTTTCTGTACTTGGTGTTACCATGAGGACCTGAATGAGTATATACACAATCGCAGCTTATGTCATTATTCACATAATCTAAATTAGCTTACGTGTATGCAGTGACCCACATAATTTACCTTACACGTCACCATCCAACGACTCTTAATCTATCCATCTTAACCCTTAAAGATTTTAAACTATAACAACTCACAACACCATCATAAGATTTGAGATCAATATGTTCATTTGACTGTCACAAGTTGACTCCATAATTAAATAAATGAAATTTTTATTTTTAGAATCTTGAGCATGATGATATCTCATCATATGCCTATTTAGTACAATTGAATCATATTAAATAAATTTAGGGATCAAAATCACAAGATCTACCATTCCTTGGTCTACCACATCCCGTAGGAAGATCCATCCTATCCAACTCCCAAATCACACTTAAACAATTGTTAGGACCCCTAGAGTTCTCGATAATTAAATACTAGGTAATCCAATTGTTGGATCGTTTAAACCATGAGATGATGGTCTTAATGACCTACGTGATGACCCACAACATGAATTATATATATATATATATATATATATATATATATATATATATATGTGTGTGTGTGTGTGTGTGTGTGTGTGTGTGTGTGTGTGTGTGTGTGTGTGTGTGTGTGTGTGTGTGTGTTGTGTGTGTGTGTGTGTGTATGTATGTGTGTGTGTGCATATAATAATAATAATAATAATAATAATAATAATAATAATACAAAATAATATAAATACATATATACACATAACAAAATAAATGAAATAAAATAAAATTATTATTATTATGTGGGTAGTAACAAGTTTTGAAGATGTAAACGACCCAATAGGACCTTTTGACCGTTGATACTTGGATTGGAATCAATGTAACCATTGGATCAATGCAATTGAAACTAAAGGACCATAGTTTTGTTAGTATAGCCCACCTAAATCTTAGATATGCCTGATCTCTAGCATGGGGACCTGTATAGGCCCCTAGAACCTAATGGATGGTGTGGATTTCTTGAAAACATCTCCGTGGGCCCCACTGCTATTGCATGCATGCACCAGAGGGAGTGCACTCGAGGTGCACTGGACTACATCTCTAGTCAAATCGAGCTTGACCCGAAATCCCTCCAAAAGGGAGAGATTTTCTCTCTCTTCTGCGGTTTCACAGAGGACAGACACCATCCGTTTGGGATGTGCTATGGCCCACCATGAGGGACCAACTCAGTGATCAGGACGGTTCATCATGACCAGATGATGACCCTAAACAAAACCTAGGTAGTCTCGTCTATTAAAGTACATCCTCATGCACACAAGAACCGACCCAAACGAAGCCTATAAACACAACATTTCCATAAATGGAAACCTGTTGTTGCCAGCAGAGCGATCCGCGCGAGAGGAGGATTCCTCCAATCCCAGCCATCCGTACGATGCTATCTCCGCCGTCGAATTTCCTAAGGGTTTTCCAAATGAAACCGTGGACAGTTTCAGTTTTTGCCCACCGTATTTGAAGATGGTTTTAAGCAAGATAAATCTCCATCGTCTGATTTTCATCCAATGGTCTAGGAAGGGCCAGAGACATCATATGAGGGGTTGGTATTGAATGCAGACCCATCTCACCACTTGCTCCTACAACAGCCTTAGAAATCAGTTATTTTCTCCTTCCACTAAACTTATTGATGAAACGGTCTTGGACCTTCATTTTCTTGCATCCGCAAGCTCTATTGGACCCCTAAGAATCCTCTCATGTCATCAGATTGAAGAGAGGAGCAATGGGAAGAGATCTCCTATTGTCGCCTATCTTCTTCCTCGTCATTCGCTCGCTGCCACACTATCTTAACTTGGGCCAAGATCGATCTGAGTTGGATTACATGCCTTGGTGGTCAATGTAGCAAAAGAAGAAGAAAGGAAGAAGAAGAAAAAAGATAAGAGAAAGGAGAAAGAAAGAAAGAAAGGGAGATGGGAGAAGATGGAAGAAAGAAGAGGTGGGGCTATTGCACCACACCAACCTGACCGAGTTTGCTTTGAGCTAAGGTCGGGTCTGGTAGATTCCAGACACTGTCTGGTCATAGGTAGGAAAAGAAAAGAGGCATGGAAGAAGAGAGGAGGGAAGGAGAGGAGGCTCTGTGTTGTGGCTGTCTTGCCGCACTAGCTCAACTTGAGTTGTGTAAGACCCGTATCCTAGTTCGTACTGTTCTTTAGGCTTCCGCGGTCATTTCGGTCAAATTTCGGTGACTCGAGATCCGTAACCGGAGTCTGCGTGTAATCCTGAGACGAATCCTGTCGGTCTGAGTCGGTTCGACCCGAGACTTGTACCAGTGCGACCGCACCGTCGTTGCGGTTCCGATGCCGTGTCTCGCGCACCGAGGCGATACCCGGGCCAGGAGATGTGGGCCCGCGTTCAGTTTGAGGGAAACGCTGCGTGTTGCAATCCCAAAAGAATGTCCCATCAATCCCATCAAGTGTCAAGTACTCCATCCCATCATGTCAAGTACAAACACTCATCCCCAGGCAACCCCTAAAGTCAACACTCTCTCTCTCTCCACCCATCAAGTACCCCTATCCATCACTCACATCTCTCACCTATCACCTCTCTCTCTCTCTCATTTCTCTCTCATTTCTCCTTAGCTCCATGAGAGCAACTCATGTCCAAGCCCCATGGGAGAGTAGTGTGGCCCACCTCTACCACTCGATCCCACCATCCCAAGCTCATCTCAACCGTTGAAATTGTCCCTTTGCATTGGCGGAAGAAGAGATTTCAAGGTGGGTGCTCCTCTCTCTCTCTCTTGATGTGTGGCCCACCAAATGTAAGTGTATCTAGACCATCCGTCCAGCCCTTGGATGGGGTCCACCATGCTATACGTGTTCCATCTTGGCCGCCTGTCCACTAGACATCCAGCATGCCTGGATAGATGGGAGAAAACATAAGTATCAGCTTGATCTAGGCTCGAGTGGGCCACTACGTGGAATCACCATATCATATGTGATTTATCTACGCTGTCCGTTCATGAGGGACGCACCATGTTATGGTGTATCACCACTGCCCATCAAGATGTGGGGCCCACTAACTGTCTTCCTATACCCAGACCATCCAGCAAGCTGGAAGGTGCTGTACGTGGATTGGATGCTGGTGGGCCACTCACGTGGCGCCACACTGTGATATATGTATTTTACCAATGCTGCATAGCAGTCGTGGGACCTACACAAATATGGAAAACCACATGGGGCAGGTGATTTATCAACGCTGTCCATCCGTTTTACACCCTCACCATCCACCTATTTTGCATCCCCTCCGTCCATATGGCTGGACGGTGGGCCACAACATGATGGATGTGTGTATCCACACTGTCCATCCAAAGAACCGGGTTCAAATCTATGGCGGAAAGCACCTTGATGTATGTGTTTTATCCACGTCCGTCCATCCATTTGGCAAGTGGGTTCCACACGTGTGGATCCACCTACCACATGTGGTGCATCCCTGATGTACGTATCCCCAGACCGTTCACCTATATGGGACCCACATGGGGCATGTTTTATATCCTCGCCATCCAGACCGTCCGTCATGTGGACCGTGGACGTGGGACACCACCAGGATGTATTGCACATCCCAACCATCCGTGCAGGACCACCTGATGATGTATTGTACACCCAGGCCCACCCCATCCTGGCCGTCCAAATCATGGGCCAAACATGATGTATTTGCTTTATTTCCACATCGTCCATCCAACTATCATGGGGTTCCACGGTGATGCATGTACCGTCCGTCCAGCACTCCCAATCGCATTTAAATATATTATATGTATTATATTATATTTACATATATGTACATGGCAGGTCCCACGTGGGACTCACCTTGATGATGGGATGATCCTTACCGTCCGTCCAGCAGGACGGTGGGTCCCTCACAGCAGCAAGTTGTTGTACTGACACAACATATGCTGTGGGGCCAGTAAGTGTATGTGTTTTATACTCCATCCCTGGACGTGGGATCCACTCCACATGTGTGACACGTGTGGAGGTGGGACCCCACCTTGATGCATCTGTTGAATATTCCAACCGTCTGTCCGTTCGGGAAGGGTGGGCCATTGTATTGATGATAGCAAGTGGCCCATCAGGAGGTTGTGTTATATCCAAACCCTTCATCCATTTGAAGCAGCTGTGTAGGGCCCACCCCACATGTGTTGCATATGTGGGATGGGACCCCACCTTGATGTATTTATTTGATATCCACACCGTTATTTGGACAGTGCTGCTGTGGTACCCTCCTGGTCCAGCGCTACCTCCAACATGTGGGCCCTAGTATGATGTATGTGTTGTGTCCACGCATCCAATAGGACCGTGGACCACCTTGTTATATGTATTCTATTAGCACCATCCATTTGTTTGGACTGTGGACCCTACTATGATGTAAGTTTTGATCCCACATCGTCCATCTGGACGTAGGCCGGTGGGACATCACTGTGATGTCCGTGTTTCTCCTGCACTGTCCAGTGGTGTCATGTAAGCCACACCTTGATGTATTTAATGTATCCACGTCGCCCATCCCTGGACATGGGGCCTACCTTGGATGGTGGGGCTGCCATGATGTATGTGTTTCATTCCACCTTGCCCATCTGGTGGGGGCCATCCGCTGCGTATACGAGGTCTATCTGTTATATAAATTAGGCTCATGTGATGGGGCTCACCTGGGTGTATGTATTCTATATTCGCACCGTCCAAGGGCCCACCATTGATGCATGTATTACATATCTACACTGCCTATTTGTGCGACCCGTCCGTGATATATATTAGGCCCATGTGTAGGGTCTACTTATGGTATATTTAAGGCGCATGAGCAAGGCCCAACATGATGTATCTGGGGCCCATGGGTCAAGGCCCGTTGTGATGTATTTGGGGCTCATGGGTTGTGACCCATTGAGATATAATGAAGACCCAGGTATGAGGCCCACTTGATTGTATTAGGCCCATGTGTAGTACCTACCTATTGTGTGTTTGAAGCCCATGGGTTGTGACCCATTGTAATGCATTCGGGGTCCATGGGACGTGGCCCATTCGATGTATTTAAGGTCCATGTGATGCGACCCACAGTGATGTGTATCTAGCCCTTGCGTGAGGCTATGGGCCCACTATATTATTGACCCTATGAAGGCCACTCCTTAGGAGCAATGTTGGTTATTAAATGATGGTTAGATGTCCACATTGTAACCTTCTCTTAGGCCTTGTTAGGCCCATTCTCTTCATGGGTTAACCCAAATAAGTGGGCCCCATTCACTGTAGATGGATGGCTCCGTGCTATCGAATTTGATATAACCACGGCCGAGTGCTGATCTTTATATTATGGTTGATCGACTGATCATCTATGGACCCCACTTTGTTTAATTGCTGATTATTGGTTTCGAGTATTGAAACTGACATCGATTATCGACCCTGAGTATCGGTGTCGATTATCGATGCTGATTATCGGTGCCGATTATCGTGATCGATTACCGATCGTGGCCAATTATCGATTGACGTGGCCGATTGTCGATTCTGTTTATCGTGGCTAATTGACCGATTACTGATCGAGGCCGATTATCGTGACCGATTACTGATCGTGACCGATTATCGATTGACGTGGCCGATTGCCGATTCTATTTGTCGTGGCCGATTGACCGATTACCGATCGAGGCTGATTGTCGTGGCCGATTGACCGATTACCGATCGAGGCTGATTATCGTGACCGATTATCGATCGTGGCCTCTTGTCGAATGACGTGATCGATTACCGATTCTGCTTGTCATGACCGATTGATCGATTCTGATTATCGAGGTCGATTACTGATCGAGGCCAATTATCGTGGCCGATCGTTGAATTCTGATTGTCGACGCCCAATGCGATGTATATGTGGCCCGTTGTGATGTGTATCCAGCCCGTGTTTAAGTCCAAATGTGATGTATATGAGGCTTATGTGATGAGGCCCACTATGATACATTTGAGGGCTAGGAGATGGGACCCATTATAATGTATGTTAGGCCCATGTGAAAGGCCCATCGTGATGTGTATTAAACTCTTGAGTGGGGCCTATGGTGTTGTATATTTGGCCCTTATGTGAGGCCGTGAATCCACTATTTGTTAGGCTTTATGTAGGCCGTTCCTTGGGGGACAATGTTGGTTAAATGTCCACGTCGTCGATGTCGATTGTCAATGCCTATTATTGATACCGATTATGAGTATGTGACTGCATAGCATCATGTTATATGCCCATACGCATCAATTGCATGTCTGTTATGAGATATGACTGACCATTGCATATGTCATAGTGCCGATTGTTATGAGACTCCCTGATAGGTGGAGATTATCTCACATGAGCGCACGATATGTGCAGGATTGATGCATGACTGGATTGTATGACTCATGCATCTTGCATTGTGTGCTGTGATTACTGTATGCCCTAGCGACATCAGGGCCGTAAACTCCACAGGCATATCGTGGATGGCCAGATGGGACACCAGAAATCTGTTTTACATGGGGTGCTATAGATATCCCTGGGTAAAAGTTTCTAAACTCTCTTGGTTCCAGAGGTTGCTCCAACGTCTAGACCGAGTGGGTAGATGAGCGTTGAGTATCGATTACCAGATGACTGCGCTCTCTACTGTGTCGTGGTCGGTTGGAAGGGGGTGCGGCCTTACCTGCCCGAGAGTAGGGGGGCAATGCTAGGCTGAGTTTGACCAGCTCGAGGAATGGGTCCGCTATCGACGAGTCGAGCCCGATATTGGCAGACGGATAGTGAGGTCTCTTCCACTTACCTTATTTCATGCGATGTGGCGGCGATCTGGTTTAGACTGTACTAGACCCCAGTGATTTCTCAGAGAGGAACTGTACTGATATGTGGACTTATTGAGTAGGAGTTACATGCTCATTCATTCATTCATTCACTATCCACTCGGGCTGGTGGTGCGCAACCAATTGTTGTGTACCTTCATTATGGCAAGAATTTTGGTTGGGCGTGCGACTAACCTGAGATCAGGAGTTTACCACATTGAGTCTGACTATCCAAATTTAGGTATGGGACTGGTTTGGATAGAAGTCTCTTGTGGTGGACCTCGTAGCCTGCGATACTACGTACTATCATCCCAACTTCACACTCCAGCATGGTCATTTCATTCGCATCGCATATTGTATTACATTTGCAGGCATATGACATTTTAAGTTGCAATGTTTCTGTACTTATATGGCCTAGACAGACTCAGTAGGATTTGTATATTGCATTGCATCCTTGGCATATGATATTTGGCTCTTTATGACTCTCTATCGTATAACTGTTTTCTATTGCATATTTTGATATTAATTGACTTATGGACTTGTCCATACTTCTGCTTACTCTAATAATTCATGATTTCATTAGTGTTTCTGCTTATTCAGACGTTATATGGCTTATGGATTACCAGTTTTCTGATATCGTATGATTATGACATTATATTAAATACTTGACACTTACCTTGTGCACACACTTACACCACCTTCTAAGCTTTCTATAAACTTATGCACGATAGATGCGTGCAGGTGATGTTAGGTTGCAGCAGTGTTGAGCTTGGAGCGTGCAGTGGTCTTCTGGAGCTTGATTTTCTATTTATGTATTTCCCTTTCAGTGTTGTACTCAAATGAATATATTAGTGGATATATGATGATGATGTTGCCTTTGTGAATTGGGTAATCTTGTGGTTATACTTATTACTAGTTAAATGTATAAAAAAAACTTCCTTGTAGGATCCCAGGATCAGAATCTGGCATATGAATGCTAGAAGCTGAGAATGGGGTACTACGGAGGTTGTCAGCACCGAATTCGACGATTAAGATTCCTGTGAATCCAATTTTCGGGTTTGGGGCGTGACAAGCTGAGTCATAAACTCACTGGCATCGATTTAGGTGAACCCTGTCCAAGCTCAAACATTGTTGGGTGACCAGTAGGGAAGGAAGAAAGAGAAGGAAGTATAATGGAGAGAAGAAGGAAAACAAGAGAGAAAGAGAAGAAGATGGGTTTTGGTGGCTGCCGAGTCGACTCGGCTGAAACCGAAGTTAACTCGATTAATTCAGGCTTGGGCCGATCCAGATGTTGCTGGAGTTCCATCAAGGAGAAACGAAAATGGAGAAGAAGAAAAGAAAAATAAAAGAGAGTTGGGTTTTTTAATTTGTCATGTTGAGCCAAGTCAACTCGACTTGAACCAATTTTACCTAGGTGACTCCAGCTTCCCCTTTCCATATTTAATTTATTTGATCATAAATACCACTGTTACCATCACCATCATCATTAGGATTGTAAATTCCATTTGCAAATAGCCATTAGTAAATTACCAACATTTTTGTTAGTTATTACATGCAAATTACCATTATTGACTACTAGAACATATTTTGTCAACCTTAAATATTATTGTTGGCAATTAAAGCATACTATTTATTTTATTACAATAACTATTACTACCTTGATTAGCTAACATTAAGTATATTGTTAATATTAACAATCGTTTTGAAATTTTTGTAGCATTGGCAATTAGTCCTTATCATAACACTATTTGTAGAAATTCTATAATTATTACTTGCACTATTTAAAGGATTATTAGTCTTTTTAGAAACCATCATTGATAATGGATTAGTACTCCTACTATAAATATTATTTGATCCATCATACAATAATAATAATAATAATAATAATAATAATAATAATAATAATAATAATAGTAATAGTAATACTAATCTGGGATTTAAATCCTAAATTTAAAGTCTATAACTAAACCCTAGGTTATAATCTAGACCGTAGATAGTCTTGTAGGACCTTGATTTAACCATGCAAATTCATAATCTGTGGTAGGATCCAAGTCTAAGGGTGTTCTCACTTCCTAATAACTTTAGAAGGTGAGTCAACGAACTAGGTGATGATTCTTCCCCTTGAGCTTTCTATTTTCCCATTAGCTTAAGTTATAGTTTTATTTTAATTTATAAATAATATCTCCATTCTATAACCACATGTGTTAATTATTGGAATTGAATTGTTACATTACATGCTTAATGTTTATCCTGCATATTTATTCATGCTTGTGGATTATTTGTGGATTGCTTATGAAACTTAAACTGGTACATCAGTGGGAAACCCCCACGTATAAATGTACACTCATACTTGGGATGTAACCCGACTGGTTGTGATTGTAATGGACCTTCGGCTTAGTGGTTATTGAATGGTGGTTTAAATTAATCATTGATGTGGGACTACTATACAGGGTTGTTGTGTCCAATGGTTTTTAAGGATGGTCTTTATCGTATGGTTTTGATATCGTCCCTATGAGGCATATTTTGATACTTACCCTACGCGGTTTGTTTTGATATTTTCTCTATATGGGTTCGATGTTTGATATTGTGCAACCATGCGATGGTAAGCCTCATATACTGTAATATGATTGGCCACTAGTCGATGGGTTTCCATTAAACATCCTAAGATGGTAGTCTTATGGGCCAATGATGGTGGTCATGGGACACTATGCCCGAGCCATCGGCCTAAGCTGGGTCATGTACTCCCTGTAGTGACCGTGAACTTATTTAAATTAGCCGGTTGTAATTGGACTAATAACGGGTTGGCTAATCGTGCATGCATAACACAAACCGACTTCTATTGCTGTTGTACGTGACATACAAATTCGCCTGAATGAATGTCTTACACAGGGCACAAACTATCATCTATTGTTATCGTATGTATTTGTCTGTCTGGATGTCTTACCCGGGGTACATCCGTCTAGATGTCTTACTCGAGCCAATGATTGCATGGGCGATGAGCCCAATGTTCGTCTGGATGTCTTACCCAGTACAATGATTACATTCACGCATCCATGCATATAATAAGACTACATTTACTCTGTTTTGGTTGTCTGGATATTTTATTCTATTTCTGACATAATGCGGTGGTGTGCAATCTTGAGGGGAATTCACACTGAGTTGGCCACTCATCCATCAAATATATAACCGTACAGGTAACACAGGTGGGCCAGGTGAAATTCATGTTTATATTGACGAGGAGCAAGCTATATTTGATAGGGATGTATGATTGAAATTGCTAAGAGTTGCTACAGGATTTCATATCCCAAATCTGTTATAATTTGCTTGATTTCACATGTAATATTATTTCATTTTGTAATTATAAGAATGGGGACAATGGTTTGTATAAGTCATTATGGGCAACTCTTTTATATTTCAAGTGTAAATAAAATTTTCCTTCAAGTTGATTTGTCCATCCTACGCTCATCTGTTAACTCTGATAAAAGAAAATTGTTATATATTGAATTTGACCATCCTTTAAGGTTAACACTCAGGTTTTTAAAAAACGAGTCATATACTCAGGTCCTGAAAATTCGGGGCATTACACCATGTCTGATCTAAACCATTTGTCTTATAGATGAATTGAAGGCATCCGAACCCCCAAAGAATCACGAGCTAGATCCCACATGCTACTGCACAAACACAGGCGCAATCAGATTGTGTGCAACAACTATACCAAAAATAGAAATTCCATGACGATCTGCACAGCTGTACTTCCTCCCATCTTAGCCGTTCACCACGAAGAAATCCTAGCCCTCTATTCAAAACCAAGTGTTTTAGGGTTTCCTGCCATGCTTGAGAGAAAATCGCGGCTAGTTTTTCCAACTACGTATGACCATCTCCCATCAGCAAATAAATCTAGGTTGTCAATCTTCAATTCGACGGTCTTGGGAGAGTTGAGGGTGACTTAAAAAGAGAAAGGATCAAGCAGCAGTTGGTTTTATCTGTTGCTCACGACCCCTTAATGAAAACTCGACCGCTCCCTTCAAAACTCAAACCAACCAACCAAACTGATTTGAAGCTACAAAACTGAAGTTCGGGGAGCACTGTGGGAGCAACTAGAGTCGTCCCCATGGAGCGGATCGAAGGGAGGTTCATCGGATTTCAAGTTACCATTATCGGCCAGCTCGTCTTCTCCACCTAGCTGCGCTGACTCAGTCCGAGTTTGAGCAGGTTCCAGATCCTGTTCGGTCATCAGACTAGGCTTATAAAGAGAAGTAAGTGAGGAGGAAGAAGGAGAAAAGAAGGGAGAGGAAAGTCCCCATATCATGTTAGCAATTAAGTGTAAAAAGGAGAAGCGACGACACTGAATTTCCCGGTGCCTTCAACGCAACCGATCCACACTCTTCACAGAGTATGCTAGTGAGGAAAGCAGGCAAGTACAAAATCCAAGCCATCCATCAGGTGGGTTTGGTCTAACTCTTATATGCCCTTTCCCATAACCAAAGTTGATCCACCAAGCAGGTGAACCACCGTGCTAGAAACGGGTGGGTTGGTTAGATCATCTGAAGTTTTCTTAGCCATTCACTTGTCCAAATCATGTATACATCCTGTTACAAGTTGTCTCTCCATTGATCCATCATGTTATGACTTTAGACCTGCGTGGTGGCCCACTTCACAATACCAAGTTGTGGACCACTCATCTCCCCAATGGCCTCCAAACATTGTCTCATACATTGATCAAAACCCTGTAATTCGTCGGTCATTTCAAAAATGTCACTGATCTACTCACTCACGGATCAATGGAGTAACGCTTATGTGCAGGGGTGCGCTAATAAAACTTCCATGCAGTACCGTCCACATGGTACACGTGGCAAAGATGCGATGATCTGAACCGTTGTTTTAATTGGCCATCACGTAGACAGGCCATGTTTCAAAAATCAAGGGGAGTCTACTTCTTCATGGTTAAAGCAGAGGTCCACGTTCAGCCATTCGACAATCTGAATAGTTGGCCAATCACTGCAATTTTTGGCCTAGTGACCACTCCCATGATATCCAACTAGATCGACGGTCCCGATTATACATGTTTGCTATATACACCTCTAGCAGAGAGGCTGCATGCAACCTTTTTTTTACAGTGCTTGATACATTTGTTTGTAGTCACGGATGGGGGAGCGGATTAGGTGCGGCTCTTACAGTGGGGCCCACCTTGACGCATGCATTCTATATCCACGCCGTCCATCCGTTTTCCAGACTATTTTAAGGGCATAAGCCTAAAATGAGAAATTAATTCTATAGGTTTGGAGAAAAGAGAGGAAGGGAGTGAGAAATTGAAAGAGGGTAGAGAAGAGAGAAAAAGAGTCGACTCGGCGGGTCGTAGTTGAATCCATGACTTGTCATCGTTTTGCCTAAATCCGAGTTACCTAGTTAAGCTATCTGAGTAGAGGTAAATTGCAACTCACTTCATTTGTTTCTTTAAGTATACTGACCGTAGAAGCCAAGTATTTACTATCTTTCTTGATGTTTTGATTGAGTCGTGGTTACATGTTTATTGATTAGGTTGACTCGATCAGGCTTCATTCGTGCCATATAGCGGGCCACACACAAATAGGTTGTTTGACTAAGGTGATGACTCACCCTTCGAGCTTCCCACTTAAATTCATTAATCTAATCATAGATGCTTCCTTAATCCCTTCCATTTAGTATCTCCCAAGTTACTTGATTGAGCTGCTTAACTTATAATGTGAATGTGTGAATATATTGATATGTTGCGCACCTGATTCCTATGTTAGATAACGAATACATTTTTTAATTATAACAAACATAAATGATTGATGATAACATGATATCTTTAGTCGTACATCGTTAGTTAATTATATGTTTGTTGTTTGTGATTGAGCGATGTAATGAGTGGAACCTGTAATGAACTCGCCATCTTACAGTCCATATTTGATTTACGTGATTCGGATAGTACATATGTCTTACATGGCTTGAACTGCATATTTGTCCTTTTGTGTCTATCGGTTATATTCGCATATCCTGTCGTATCCTAACCATCTTGGGGTGTTCAATCATACCATGATTTCTCAATGGATTTGAAGTTCGTTTATCGATTTTATAGCCTTCTTGCGGTGTTCAGGTATGATATGATTTTCGGGTGGTCTAGAGTTTGTTAGTTGATTCTCCTTTCATCTTACGATGTTCACTCATACTATGATTTTCGGGTGGAGCTGAAGTTTGCTTATCAATTTTCTAGTCATCTTGCATAGTTCACATACGATATGATTTATGGGTGAAGTGTAGGTTCAAAGGCTAAATTTCTATTCACCTTATGGATCTCGCTTGTACCATGATTTTTGGGTGGAGCTGAAGTTCGTTTATCAAATTTCTAGCCATCTTAAGGAGTTCACGTACAATGTGATTTCGGGTGCAGTAGAAAATCCTATCAAACCGTAATAGTTGATGCAGGTAAGAGTGAGTCGATGCTGTTCACTGGGTTGCTAGAGCATATCGGGTAGTTGAGGAGCTAGACGAGGTCCCTACGGCATATATTGAGCTCCACCACAAGTCCTATATTGGCGTTACATTTGAAATTTTATGATAATGAGAATGTTTTTATTCAATGCATGGTTTACTCTAGCTTCGTTGCTGTTAACTTTGATTAATGATCAGCGGTTCAAATTTACGCTGAATTTTATAGGCTAACACTCTGGTTTTTGAAAAATGAGTCATATACTCGGGTTCCAAAAATCGGAGCGTTACAACCATCCACACGATGATGCATTATGGTCACAATGACCATTGCCAACTGCAAGGTATTCCAAATCCTCATAGACACCAAATCCTCAGCTGACATCCTCTTCACACAGACATTCGACAAGATGGGAGTCGTTCGGTCCCGACTTTGAGCTATAAAAACTCCTTTGCTCGGATTCTCAGGTGGCAGATTCATACCTGAAGGGTTAATACAACTCATGCTCACCGTCGAAAATAGACAGAACCAGGTAACCACGATGGTCGACTTTTTTGTGGTGGACTGTCCGTCTGTCTATAATGCAATCCTCGGCCGACCATCCCTCAACGCCCTACGAGTTGTAGTCTCGAATTATCACTTGGCAATGAAGTTCCCAACTAAGCAGGGCGTCAGGTTAGTTAGACAAGACCAACATAAAGCTCGGCAGAGCTACACGATGGCGCTAAGAGCTTTGCATTAGACGATGAACATTGCCTCTCTGGACCCCCTAAGGAAAATTTCTCGGTTTCTTAGTAAGTCAATGAGGAATCATAGCGAACCCTAAAAAGACAAAGCTCTGCTCGACATAAATTCACCAAAAATGACTAAAGATGTCCAACGCCTTACAAGTAGAATCGCCGCTCTCAATCGCTTTGTATATCAGGCTACAGACAGGTGTCTTCCCTTCTTTAAACAATTGAAAGGGAAGTAGGTCATACACTGGACAGAGGAATGCGAGACGGCTTTTTAAGAACTTAAGCGATACTTGGGGTCGCCACCATTGCTCTCCAAACCTAAACAAGGTGATCTGTTGTTTGTGTATTTGGCCGTCAGATGATGCAATCAGCTTGGCCTTAATTAGGGAGCACAAACGGAAGTAACTCCCGGTGTACTACGTGACCAATGCCTTGGTCTCAGCCGAAACGAGATACCCAGACCTAGAAAAATTGGCGATGGCATTGGTCGTTTCCTCTCGACGATTGTGACCTTACTTTCAGGCCTACACCATCATCATCCAATCAACCTCTTCGCCAAGTGCTGCAAAAGCCTAAAGCTTCAACAAGGTTGACCAAGTGGGCGATCGAACTAAGTGAGTTTGATATCAAGTATCGACCCCGAACAACTATTAAGGGTCAATCGGTGGTTGACTTTATCGTCGAGCTTACCCTGACATTCGAACAAGGTTCCAAGACGAACCATCAGTCCGAACAAAGTTCTGATCCAACCATTCAGGCCGACCTGAACGTCCAAACTGGGTTGGAACTCGTTCTAAGCATTTCACCCGAGCAGACATTCGATTATCAGGATGATCCCGACCTACCCAGATGGACGTTATATGTTGATAGCTCATCCAACTCTAAAGCCGGTGGGGTCGAGATGGTCTTGGAGACTCCAGATCCTGCATGTATGCAATATGCTTTGAGATTTGGATTTTAAGTGTCCAACAATGTAGCAGAATATGAAGCTCTGCTCGGCGGACTTAGGTTGGTGGCCCCGATGGGCGTCCAACACCTTGAAGTTTTTAATGATTCACAGCTAGTCGTCAATCAAATAGACAAAGAATATTAAGCCAAGAAGGAATGCATGAAAGCATATATACGGAAAGCTAAAGAACTAATCAACAAATTCTAGAAGTGCAATGTCGGCCTAATCCCTCGAGCAGAGAACTCCAAGGTTGATATGTTAACAAAATTGGCCACCGTGAATGAAGATGATACCTGAAGATCAAGTCCTATTGAATTCCTCACCAAACTGAGCATTAGCGAATCTGACCTTTCCATAACTCTTCCGATAAGCTTGAAACCAACTTGGATGGATCCAATTATCAATTTCCTTAAGGAAGATAAGCTACCTTAAGATCGAACAGAAGCGCGTAAGCTACAGACTAGGGCAACTTGCTACACCATGGTCAATGACATCTTATACAAAAAAGGGTTTTATCTCCCTTATCTCACATGTCTCCGACCAGATGAAGCAGAGTATTTCCAAAGGAAAACCCATGAGGGTATTTGCAAACACCACTCCAGCAGTCGAGCCTTATCCCATAAGGTCATTCGACATGGGTACTATCGGCCGACCATCCAAGGTATTGCTCAGCAGTATACCCAAAAATGCAATGTCAACGCTTTATAAACATACCTCGACAACCTCTTGAAGAATTGACCTCTATATTTGGGCCATGGCCATTCGCCAATGGACATCATCGGTCCTCTCCCAACCAGCAAAGGCTAACCTAAGTTTGCAGTAGTTGCGATCGATTATTTCATAAAGTGGGTTGAAGCTGAGCCCTTAGCAAAAATTACCGAGCAGAAAGTAACAAATTTCCTTTGGAAAAATATCGTGTGTAAGTTCGGAATGCCCTACACGATTGTTTCTAAAAAGGAGAGCTTAAGAAGTCCTGGGGGGTGGGGGGTAAATAGGATTATACTAAATAATTGAATAAAGTGTTGAATAAAAAATAAATCAGAGATCTCAATGATTAAGTATTAAGACGTTGATTCCAGATGATCCGTAGGACAACCTTCACCTAAAATTTTAGGCAAGATAACCTTATTTCACAAATTCCTTTTAAAATCAAAATCTCAAACTTTGCATGAATAAATAAAAATAAATATTACAATAATTCACCACTTTAACTAAAATGTAAATATAACCATTCACCACATAACATAGAGAATTATAGTGGTTTAATGTGTTAACAACTGTTCTAAAACAGCTACACCTACTCCACTCCCAAAATTACTCTCCACATAATATTGGCTTTCACTATGGAAATTTTTTTCTCATGATCACCTTAAAACCTGATACACTTGTGATTTTACCAAGCTATCACAATTAAACCCCTAACTAAGATTTTTAAGTTATCTCAGACAAAACCTATACTGAGATTTTTTGACTATCTCAGAAAAACTAAATAAAGAATTGAAGGTATAATTATCTTCACCGTAGAAGACGTATCAAAAGTTGTAGCCGAAGACCCGCTTTTCTTGAATGTCGATTGTTCAATGTTTACTCAGATAGAAAAGGTCCAGGGTTTTATTGATTTTAATTAAGTTCAAAATAATGGCTACTTGAGTTAATTATCTTAAATCTTAAAAAAAGAGTAGTGTTTACTCTCTTTAGAATCAGAATGACAGAATCTTAGATTAAGGGAATTAAACAAAAGTTATAGGTAAAATTGATAAATACCGTTCAATAGCTTATTAATAACTTGAGCTTCTCTCTCTCTTGCAGAAGAAATTTGATAATAATAATTGATATTTCGGATTGATAGAGAACCTCAATTCATAGGCAAAGAGGTTGAATATTTGATTAGCCCAAGGCAGTCTTCAATTAGCCCGAACAGACCTGATTCTATTCAACGAATTTTGGATCTCACGGGATAAGATTTATCCAAACTTTGATAAGCCTGAGGACCAGTTCGACTAGTCGAAGAGCTCTGTTCGACTAGTCAAATTTGGTCTTTGACTGGTCAAAAATCCTAAAATTTGAAACAATTTAGTTGCTGGACTTTGAGTCGAATTCTCTTGGGCTGGTCAAAGATCAGTCTTCAACCAGTCGAAACAAAAATTTGATTGGTCGAATTTGCAACTATAAAATAGTTTTGTTTCGACTTAAACTTGGATTAGCCGAGAAAACTTAGACTAGTCGAACCAAACCTTGGGCTGGTCGAATTCCCAGACAACACAAGTATAAAAACCCGATTTAAATAATTTTTTAAAGCACCTAAACCTAAGGTCTTTCTAGGGTTTAATAATACCTGAGATATGTGAAATATCTGAACTTCTTTATCTTGAACTTGATCACTGACTTCATCTTGACTTTTGAGCTTAATCTTGTACTTGAATATCAGTTAATCTTTAGCTTAATCTTCTCTTGAGAATGTACCAGACTTGAGCTTGATCTTGAGCTTGATCTTTTCTTGATCTTGGACTAGACTTGAAGGTCTCTTTACAATTTGTTTTAATCATATGAAATTTAACAACTAAAGAGTGCTTTAATCATTTTAGCACTTACAGTTTCTAATAACGGGAAGCAATTGGACAATAAGCAATTCTAAGGAATGTACAAAAACTTCGGGATTCAGATTATTTACTCCTTACCACGACATCTGTAGGCTAATGGGCAGGTTGATGTAGTCAATAAGATCATCAAACACCATCTCTGAAGCAAGCTCGAAAAAGTCAAAGGACATGAGCAAAAGAACTCCACAATGTTCTCTAAGCATATCGAACTACAGCCCGGACAACCATTAGGAAAACTTTATTTTCTTTAGCCTTTGGAGTTGGAGCTATTACTTTAGTCAAAATCGGGTTACCAGCTCCTCGAACTAAATCCTTCGATCAACAGCAAAACTCCAAGCTAATGGTTCTAGATCTCGAACTTCTCGAGGAAAGAAGAGAATAAGCTCGGATCCGAGCTACAATCCAACAACAGTAGGTAGCTCGTTTCTATAACACCAAGGTAAAAGTTAGGAGGTTCTGAGTTAGGGATTTAGTCCTTCGAAGAACCTTCCAAAATACTAAGGAACTAAGCTCAGAAACCTTGGGCCCTAACTGGGATGGACCTTACGTGATGATGAGTACAAGTCGACCTAGATCATATCACCTTGAAGATCTGGAAGGTCAGCTCCTACCTCACCTATGGAATGCTGAACATCTCAAGATTTACCATTCCTAAGGAATTGATTCATATTAATTACATAGTTTACTGTGTATTGGTCGCGCTTAAGTTAGTGCAATGTAATCCTGCAATATGTTTCCTACTTCTGTGCCTGTAAAGGATTGTTTGTCGAAACAATCTACGAAGGGCTTCCCAAGACAACTAGAAAGAACCATCCCCTATCAATGCGTCGACCCCCAAGTGGAGGTCAGTTTCTGCACTACTGGTGCTTGCGTATATAGTAGAATACTGCTAAAGATTCTCCCTAATATAAGGGGAAAAGAAACCTAATCAACTGATCGGATCCTGAAAGAAGGAGCAAACTTCTGATGGCTACTACAACTAAGGTATTCGACAGACCAACCCTCTTCCCAGAATCCGACCTATCTACTTAGAAAAAATTCACATACAAACATTATGCCAAGAAGTGAATTATATTGATAAAGCTCCAAGGAGCGTATTACATTAAAGTCCACAAAATTGAAGAAATAGAAGGGGTTTGTCTTTAATCCTTGAGGGGCTACTTGGAAGGCACATCCTTAACAGGGGCCTTAGAATCATATCCAACATCCTCAAAGCCAGAGAGCTCTAGTTCTGGATAGGCCTCCTTAACCTCTTCAATGCACTTCATGATTGTCATCAGGTATAAGGTATCCCTATCTTCCAAATATTCTTCGGAAGACTTGAATTCCTTAACAACGGCAGCTTGAGCCAAGGAGATAGCTGCCTTGGACTCTACTTCAACCTCCTTGAGCTTCGCCTCCAACTCTGTATTGTCAGCCTCCCATCGAGCGAACCTATCAGAAGCTTCGACGAGAAGCTTCTTTATCGCCTCTGGCTCGGTCGTCAGATCTGAAGCTCGATCCTCCAAAGTAGAGCAAGCTTAGTCAGTCGCAACGGCTGCAGCCCAAGATTCCTCGGTAGCAATGCGGAGTTGTTCGGCTTCAACTCCCTTTCGCAAGAGTTTATTCTCGCTTTCCCACGCCTCCTTCCTCAAGTGTACAAATCGCAATGTACCTTCAGTAGGCAAGGGGTAAACTGCCAAAGGAGCAAAAGAAGATGTCAAAAGTTGAACAAAATAAGGGAAAACAACAAGTACTTAGAAGATCGACTTACTCTAAGAAAACTCTACGTCACGGACGCAAGGATCACATCTGGTGAAGAGTCCAGCATGGAAAGGAATTCAGGATTGGGTATATGTCGTTCTGCCCAAGGCATGAGCCCCTCTATGACTCCACACATCCTCCTAGAAGGACATTGTCCCACCTCCTGAGCGTTAGAAGGCCCAAAAGGAGGCCCAATGGTCTCATTGGCTTCTACGAGCAGAGCCTCGGTAGAAGGCTTGGTAATTCTCGGATCTCTACGGAATGAGCCTCCTCGTGAACGGTCGCCTCGACCATCGCTTCCACAACAACAAGGGCAGGCTTAGAGACCGCTGCCTCATCCTCAACCTCCACGATAGTGGGAGATGAGGGACCGACTCTCCCTTTGCTTTTGGAAGCCGTCTTTGGCATCTTCGCCTTCTTCGTAAGCACAGTCTCTTTAGGGAGAGGTGCCTTACATTTCAAGATGGGCTTTAGTAGGGAACAAGCTTTAGGCAATTTTACATCAGTTAGAATAAAAAGGGATTCAGCTACAAACTCATAAATTTTTGAAGTCCTAAGGTTGGCTAAAGCTCTTACCTGTAAGCTCGGTATCAAGGCCCGTCTTAAGTAGAAGCTCTGGCTGTAGAAGTCTTCTCTAAGATCGATCTTCCTCTCCTAACAACCTTACTCCCTGAATCCAAGCGAGAGATTCATCCCCAAGGAGGGAAGGATGTTTGGGAATAGTTACATTAAAGAAGGCATGCTCAAACGATTAAAGACACTGGAGATCGACCAACCGAGAAAAGAACAAAAAATGAGCTACGTTAGCCGACCTAGAGCACTAAAAGTGGTGAGGACCAAGCTATGATGTAAGATTAAGCCCGGTACTTCCCAACTGCCAGAAGCCCAGAACCACCTGTCCTTCCAATTTTTATTAGAGGTTGGGACATCTGTGACCATACCCCCTCCAGTCCCCCTCCAAGCAGAAAGGTAGTACTAGCCTTTATGAAAACAGTTGGACTTCAGCTGGTACATGTGGAGGAATTCATGGATGTAAGCTCAGGTTGCTAAAGGTCAAACCAAAGGATGGAGCATCCGATTAATGCCCTCCAAGCATTAGGGATCAGCTGCCTAGGGCCAACTCCAAATGAGCATGCATCAGTCTTACTATATTTTGTAGAGGGAGCCTCAGGACGCACTGAAGGGCGACCTATAAAATGGTAACTGCTCCCTCTAGAGGATGAGTAGGGAGCACATCCGGTGAAGGAACTCAAAGGATTACTATAACACCCCAGATTTTTGCCAACCTTGGGTTAGACGTCCTTAGGCAATGGGTCAACCATAACACCTTGGTAACCTCTCAGAACCCAATTCCAAAGACAAAGAAATCACTTAGGATTAATTCCTTTAGAAATTAAGCGTAAGTTAACTAGCGCTACGCTAGAGTATCTGTGAAATTATCCCTGAACACTTTAAATACGTTCTGCAAGATCCAAAACTTATAGAATCAATGACGCTATAATACCTTGAAACCTAGGATCAAACTCTAAACCCGTTTGCTCTCAGGAACCATTTGAAACTTTGTATTGGATCTAAACTGCACGTCGAAAGTCTGATACCTACAATCTTAGACCGTTATGACCGCTTAGCTGGACTTGACAATCATTTCGAAAATCAAGCCCAACCGACGTTCAGAGGCTATTTCATTGAGCCTGGAGTAAAGAGAGTGAGAAAGGGTAAGGATTTGGAAATTTTAATCTAAATCTGGTACGTGACTTTGCGCATTATTATTAAGCGATCTGACCGTCAGAATTTAGCCAAATTTCACCCTCAAATCAGGAAAAATTTATCTTTCATATCATGAGACTTGTAGACCTGATTTAGGTACGATGACCGCTGAACTGAAATTGGACCGCCACGTGCGATCTGCGAACTCTACAGGACTGAAAAGTTGGTCTGAGCAACATCCAGTGACTATGAGCTTAAGTCTGATCGCGTTCGGCTAGGGGACCTCCCGAAGTACTCTTTTGGATCGAAACAGTCCAGATTTGGTTATAACTGTCACGCCCCAAACTCGGAAACCGGGCTAACAGAATTCCCGATCGCCGAATCCGGCGCCGACAGCCTCCGTAGAACCCCATTCTCGGCTCCTAGCTCCCATTCGCCAGGTTCCGATCCTGGGATGCTACGAGGAGGATTTTCAATGTCAGTTTGAGTCGTAATAAGCATAACCAAAGGCATAACCCACAAACAACAACCAAGCACTCCATTACATTTCCACTATAAAAAAAAATTTTACTAGTACAATGAGCATAAAGGGAAATACAATGGTAAATAACAGAAAACTCCAAATGATCAGCGACGCGCTCCTGCCTCAACGCTGCTGCAGTCCAACGTCACCTGCACGCAACGGTCGTGCATAAGCTTACAGAAAGCTTAGAGGGTGGTGAAAGTGTGTGCGCAAGGTAGTAATATGAATGCAATGTCAGAGTAATGCGGAATATGCAGATGGAACCAAAACGTAATGAGCCGTACCAAGGCTATGCAATGCAAGACATGAATGGTATCGGCCATCCCAAGGCCATGCAATGTACAATGCAACTCAAGCATACAGATACTCATCAATGTCCACACATCAATACAGCTCAAAGTATGGAATATCACCGGGGTCTAGTACACTCTAAACCAGATTGCCGCCACATCGCGCGCAATAAGGTAAGTGGAAGAGACCTCACTATCCGTCTGCCAATATCGGGCGCGACTCGTCGATAGCGGACCCATTCCTCGAGCTGGTCAAACTCAGCCTAGCATTGCCCCCTACACTCGGGCGGGTAAGGCCGCACCCCCTTCCAACCGACCACGGCACAGTGGAGAGCGTAACCGTCTGGTAATCGGCACTCAACGCTCATCTACCCACTCGGTCTAGACGTTGGAGCAACCTCTTGGTACCATAAGGGTTTAGGGACTTTCACCCAGGGATATCTATAGTACCCCATGTAGAACAAGATTTTCGGTATCCAATCCTGCCAACCACGATGCGTCTGTGGAGGCTACGGCCCTAATGTCGCTAGGGCGTACAACAACCATATCACACAAATGCGGAATGCATGAATCACGCTATCCAGTCATGCAACCAATCCTGCGCATACCGTGCGCTCATGTAGGGCAACACCGCCTAACCGGGAGCCCATAAACAACCTGCCCGAAGGCATATGCCATGATCAGTCAATCCTCATATCAAGCATGCATATGATGCGTATGATCATGGGTCATGAAACTATACTAAACATGTTATAATAAAATGCATTATCTTACAATGCAGATGAGCCTGAACGGCCTAAATACGATAAACATGGTCCAGTAATGGGCCCTAAGTAGAGTCGTAATGTGGACATCCAACCATCATTACACTCGCAATGTGGACGTCAAACCAGTATTGCTTCCCAGGCACAATCTTCTTAACGTCGCTACATAACCTGTATTGGGATTACACATTGCAATGGACCGTAGGTTCATCCCATTGGCCTTACACATGTATCAAATGGGCCATATCTTATGGGCCTTTTATTCATCAGATGGGCCATATAAATGGGCCACACCAATGGGTCTTATGTGCATTGCAATGGGTCAAAACCCGAGAGCCTTGGATGACATCAAATGCTTAGTCTCATGGGTCTTATGTAAGACCAATGGGCCACACCAATTGGTCCCTATATGTAGATCAAGTGGGCCTCAACCCATAGACCTAATCATAAATTCAAATGGGCCTAAACCCGTAGGCCTTACATGTATCGAATGGCCTACCTCCATGGGCTTTAAATTTTAACAAAAGGGGGTCCAATTACCTGGGTCTAAAAGTACATCAAATGAGCCTAGTCCCATGGACTTGAGACATACCAAGTGGGCCTAAACCCATAAACCTTTTTCAAAGCAAATGGGCCTAGCCCATAGGCTTTAAATAGTCCAAATGGGCCTAACCCATAGACCTTGCATGCACATCAAAGTGGGCCTAAACCCCTAGGCCTTAAATGAATCAAATGGGCCTAGCCCATAGGCCTTATATTAGTCAATAGGCCGAAACCCCTAGGCCTTATATTTAATTTAGATGGGCCTAATCACAGGGCCTTGAAACATATCAAGTGGGCCCAATCCCATGGCCTGGAGGGCCACTGAAATATTGTTTGCCATTAGAAATGGCAAGGGTCCATTGTAATGTTTATATGTCACCCAGAGTGAGTATGGGCCAGGGGGAGACCCACTGTAGAGTTTATTTCCACCCAAATATGCAGCCAGGGAAGGGAGGTGGTATGAACAACACATGTGAGAGGTGGGCTCCACCGTCTGCTGGACGGTGGAGTCGTAGCACAAACATCACAGTGGGAATCACCGTCCACGGCCTGTGGACGGTGTGAGTAGAATACATACATTATTGTGGGCTCCACGGATGTGGCCCACCCAAATGCATAAATGTCATCTAATCCATTCATAAGGTCACTCGGACCTAGATGAAGGGAAAACATAAATTTTCTCTTGATCCAAAACTTATATGGGCCCAAAAAAAATGATTTTTAGTGGTAGGGGTATAGTCCCACTGTTTCATGCGGTGTGGGCCACTTGAGTTTTGGATCTGCTTCATTTTTGGAGGGGGGCCCACCACTGGGGTGGCCCACCAAATGAACAAGTTGGATGACAAAATAAACATTGCTGTGGGGCCCACGAGCAGGGCTGTGGGCCACCTCCCACGCCCGTCCGTTGCCTGCACAAGGCTGCACGCAGGAGCGTGCAGCGCTGCCACGCGCCTGGCGCAAGAGCAGAGGCTCTGCCTCTTCTCAATTTCGGGAAAATCCCGTTTTCCTGGGGTTTTTCATGTATGGAGCCTGCTAAAATGAAATCCGCCCCAGCCATTGCGTCCAGTGGCTCGACGTCGTCCAAATGAGTCCAGAGTTAGAATTTTTTTGATGCTTGGAAGTGGAATAAAATAAGAAATTATCATTTGAATGGTGACAATACAATATTTAGTAGTATGGCCCACCTGGTGATTGGATCAGATCAAAACTTATACCCAACGGCTAAAATGCCATGGGTAAGAGGATGGGCGGCTTGGATCGAACATAGCATCAGGTTGGGGCCTATGCAAGGGGAAACACCCCATTCCCTTTTTCTTTTTCTTTTTCTTTTTTTTCTTCTTTTTCTTCTTGTTCTCATTCCCTTAGAAACGTCCAGCGTCCTGGACGCTGGACGGCTGGCTCTCATGAAACTTTCTGTGGTGGGCCTGATGAAGTGGGCCACCACATGGTGGGCGGCATGGGAGTAACATCTAAGGTGGGCCCCACTTGAATAAAATAAATACATCAAGATGGGATCCATTCAAGTGGGCCACACCGTCCTATTGCAATAATAAAATCAAATAAAATAAAATAAAATAAAATAAAAGAGAGAAGGAGAGTCATGGAGAGTGGGACACGGCTTGTGATGGAGGGACCCCGACATTATGGGCCCTCCCTTGCAATGAAACATACAATAAATGGACCCCTTTGATCATGGGACCATCAAAATTATAAATCAACGGTGGAGATCCATTCTCTACCGTTATGGACGGTCTAGATGACCTTTTGCAATGAAAATAACCATCATGATGGGGTCCATGGAGAATGGCCCCATCATGGAATGATCATGACGATCCAAGTGGTCCATCGGCCACAAATAGGGGTCCCAAGTGAGATCCACACCATGGATCGGTGGACCTCACTTGGTACACCATAAAAACAAGAAAATCTATCCTATAGAAGCACCCACCGTCCGATCTTCTCGCTCCTAGGGGTTCCTTGGCACCTTGTCTTCAACTTCAATGGCTAAGATGAAGAATGGAGGGTTGAGATGGGGGATTTTGGGGTAGGAAGGTGGGCCACTTGAAGTTTAGGAATTTTTGCAAAATTCCATACGTGGGATGTTTGCTTGGAGCTTGTTCTTTGAAATGAGAAAGAGAGAAAGAGAGAGTGATGTAAAGGGAGAGAGAGAGAGTGATGGATGGATGGGTGAGTGATGGTTGTGTAAGAAAAGTATGGGTTAGGAAGACTTTTGTGGCTTTTTGTGTAAGAAAGGTATGGGTTGAGAAGACTTTGTTGGCTTTTGTGTAAGAGAGGTATGGGTTTGGGAGACTTTTGTGGTTGCTTGGGAAAAGGGATGGAGGTGATGTGTACTTGACATGTGATGGCTTGATGGGTGATTGATTGATGGGATTGATGTGATTGATGTGACACATCGTTGAGATTTCCTTGGTTTTCGAAACGCGTGGCATTTTCTCGCACCGAACGTTGGCCCATATCTCTTGATCAGGGTATCGCCTCGGCGCGTGAGTCGCGGTATCGGAACCGCAACGACGGCGCGGTCGCTATGGTATAGGTCTCGAGTTGAGTCGACTCGGGTTGTCGGTACAAGAATCCAGGTCGCGCGTCGATATTGTTTAAGGGTCGAAAGTTGTCGGAATTCGACCGGTACGACCTCGGAAGTGTACGGAAAGGTACGGACCAAGATACGGGTCTTACAATAACCCAAGTATACTTTGTTCCTAAGTCTAAAACGGTGAGGTTTTAGCCTATATAAGGGCCTTAAACCCTCATATCTCACCCATCTGAATTTGCTAGAAATCCTAGTTAGAGAGAGAGAAAGTGAGAGATTGTGGGAGACCGTGTGAGAGAACTTCCTGCCGATTGCTCCATCCTTTGCACATACGGAAGCAACGCGTTCAAATCACTTTTTCGGTGATTTTTAACGCACTCTTAGGTAAGAAAACCCTATCCACTTGCTGTTTAAGGGTTCTTTTGATTCAAATAGCAAAATGGCTTATGTATCTTGCGCATTAGGTTGCCTTTACACCGTTGACGAAGCGTATACATTCTATTCGAACCGATACGCGTCTAGGGCAAAAGGTGAGGATTTTATATGCTTTGATTGACTGATTTCAAAGCTTTCAATGTCATTTAATAGTAGATTATCGATGGCAATGCCATTTGACATGTACAACATGCTGTCCGTTTTCCGTTTCGTAAACGTACGGTAAATATGAGATTTAGGGTAGTTTAGGCATTTATAGAAAATACTGTATACGTCCGTATTTTACTAAAATGCTTGACATGTAAATTCATCGTGTTATGATATTATGTATGCGTGTATAATCTGTTTGGCAAATAGATTCACCCTAATGCGCACTTTGGGTCGACATACGCTATGTAGACTAAAGTGTGTGGACTAAGTGTTTGTATAAATGTTTGTATTAGTATGTATTGAATAAATGGTGTTGTAAATTAGTTTTGAGAAAGAATTCTCAATCCACATGATGTTGTATATGATTTCCTACATGTTTGTTATATGAATTATTTTCCTTATATGTATAGAATACATGTATTGGTTGATTTGCTTACTTCGTATGATATAACATGTGTTAACATGCTTGTATTTTTGTACTTCATTTCTATTACTCTCATAGGTTACTTGACGTTGGTAATGGATCGAATTCGTGGTTGGTTTCTATTTGCCACGAAGGACGCGTCGATGAACGCGAGTCGTGTTTTGGGTTGGCGGCAGTGGTTAGGCCACGCGAAGTGTTTTATGCACTTCATGTCGCTCAGCTTGAGATGCGCTCGTACTAGTCGAGCCCTTCAAGTAACCCGACTGGCCATTGTATGTTCACATGTATGAGTCATAACTGCTTGAACCTAGGGTACTGAACTTACCATTGGAAACCCTTTTAACCATGGTACCTTGATCGATAAAGACTCATGAATCGGGCATGGTAGTATGGGACACCGTGGTAGAGCTGTCGGCCTATGCTGGGGCCACAAACCTCCCCGTAGTGACCAGTGAGCACCCTACTCTGAGCAGATTATGGTGGTATGGGACATTATATTCTTACTGTCGGCCTACATTGATAAGGTGATGGGGGAGTGGAGCATTGAGTGCGAGCAACACCCCTGACAGCCCTTTGTAGTGACCTTGAGTTTATCCTGACACGGCATGGGGACGACGAGTCCTGATGCAGTCTTAAGGATATAAATAGGCCTGTATTGATAAGGTGATGGGGGAGTGGTACAACGAGTGCGAGCAACAGCCCTGACAGCCCTTGCAGTGACCTACAAATTAACATCGTATGAGATTACTAGGAGTGACGACCCTAGACAGGATCTGTGTTGAGATTGATATAAGGAAGGTACCTTAGTTTTCCAATCTGCTGTATGAAAAGGACTAATAACAACCTGATAATCATTATCCATATCGCACTGCATATGCCTGGAAGATGTGGAGCACTGTGAGAAGAAAGCATGCCGCAGACACAGATGGTGACGCATGAGGGAGTATGTCGGTGAGGGCATCCATCATGTCATTTTATACATGCATTAACAACAGTATCTAGGAATGTTTGATTGACTGATCTACTATTATCGCGTGATTGATTTAATAACATTCTAATCTTTACTCTATGATTTCACTGAGTTAATTACTCACTCCCACGTTACGGGACGGTGTTCCGGACACCACCAGACCCTTTTGTAATTGCAGATGATGGTGCGGCCTGTGAGGCAGAGCCGGACTTGATGATGATGAGGAGGATCCCTCCTTTATGCGTGTTCTGATCAACGGGATTACAGGGAGGTTGATTAGACGCCATGACACTTGTCATTTTATATTTTTGGAGCACTCATGTATATTCTTTTCTTTCCATTTTTGGAGTATACATGTATTTAATTAACCTGGTAACATGTTCACACTCTGGAGACTTACAATCAATTATATATTTTATGTATTTATCATAGTCTTTCGCTTGCTAATTTAACTCTCTCTGGAGTATGATATGCTGTTTTGGCTTAGTCTCAATCTTGTTTAATGCCATTCTACAGACAACATGCATTTATCATTATCTATGTTGCATAAGTGATGTTTTGGAACTCGGGAGTTGGGTTTCTACCCGACCCCCGATTTTTGGAATGTTACAATTACTGACTTGGGTATATGGTACCCCAAGCTAATCCGAGCTAAGTCAACATCCTTGAGAGATGACCTCACGGGACCTCTCTCCTCTTCATCATCCTCCCCAGGGGATTCTTCTAGCTCCTCAATGGGAAGATCACACTCTGCCCTAACTGGTCGTTCTGTAGGGGATGTGGCTAGCACTCGTGACGATTGCGATGCTCGAAAATTGGTGTCACTCATCATCACCAATGGCGACGGTGGGTTTCACATAGAAAAAAAGATACTCGCCCCGCTGTCGCCGCTGGATACCCCCACTCATGAACTTATCCAATCTAACATGGCAATTAGCTGAAAAGTGCCAAAAATTGGTAATGAAGAAAAAGGAAAAGAAGGAAGGGTGTGAGTTGAAGAGCAAGGCTCACTAGAGGGAGAATTTCACCCTGTCACTGGTGATTTCACAATACAAGTCACCGGAAATCGCCTCTCTAAGCAACGGCTAAGGGTACAAAGGAAAAGGGATAATATGCAAACGGACTCAACCAACGCGTTAGGATTTTCTATATATAGGTGAGCTACATGGCAGCATTTAAATGCTCCCATTAATGCAAACCCCATACTGTTCCCCCTCGACTATCCCATCTCAACACGTGGCGCGACCTCGCTCGTCGTTCGACCTTGTTACCAAGAAATGGCCAAGCATCGCTCTCTTATTGGTCAGACCTGATAGGTCACATGGCCTCGAGCCAAGACACGTCCCTCGACTATGCCATACATGATTACTGACATGCCTCGACTCCCATAATAGCCACCGTACTTAGCATTTATTGTTGAACAGTCCGACCTAGGAATTTTTGACCTACTCTCCAAGTCCATGCTACCGATTCGAAAGTAGGGGGCTTATTGTTATCGAAAAAATGGGCTGATCCGAAGGTTGAACCAACAATCGGCACGAACTAATGGGCCAAACTATTTGAAGTATAAATGAGGTCAGAGCCTGCATGACCATAGGTCGAGACAACTATAGACCGGGATGACTATGGGCCAGCATGACCTTCGACGGGCTTCCCCAAGGAACAACCCGGTGAAGGAAGCTAGGGGCTACTGAAGTTAATGATCACAAGGACATCACAAGCTTGGTTGGTTGGTATTGTCATCGGAACAACACCGACCTCCTAATACCTTGGCCTTCTTCACGTCTGAGGCACCGCTACCTCTATCATCCGACCTTAACTACGGGTCGAACGGGTTTATCAGCTTCAAATTGACCTTCGATCTTATCCAAGGAAACTACCCAAAGATCTCTCTAGAGATCTTGGGGGATAAGCTCTGAATCCCGAAGATCTCGGGGATCAAGGATCTCGGGAAGATCTCCGATATGATAGGAGTTCTAATTTGAGTACGATACTTACCTGTCAAACAGAAAAGATCTTCCAACTGTGTGATCTTCCCTCTATTATAAATAGGGAAAGCCTCTAATGATGAAAGGTACACAATACACAAACTTTTACACACTGATAACCCCTTTCCTTTAAGATCACTTCTACAAAGACTAGATCCCTAACTTTGGCAACGGAGGGTCCCCTGCATTGGCCATGGTCTTCCTTGTTTTTTTTATGTGTAGGCACCCAAGGGTCTAAGAAGGGTCTAAAAGAAAACTGCATCAACAGTTTCTACTTCAGGAACAAACATAAAGAAATTGATCACTATAGTAGTTTCTATTTCAAGAAAGTACGTAAATAAGTGATCACTACAAAAAGGTTTCTACTTGTTCTTAGTCTCAAGTTGAGTTGGTCGTAGGTTTGGGGTGTTGGAATATAGAGTCTTATTAGACTCAAATGAGCCACATGGGACTCGTCCAAGTCTTAAAACCATGGGTCTTACTCATGTTACAACACCCTAGATTTTCACCAACTCGGGTTCCAGAAATCATCGGGTGTTACTATTGAAACTTTAAATAAATATGGATGTATGTGTGTGTACACACTCAGAATTCCTAAAAATTTGTACATGAAAACTTGTTTCTAAGTATCAAACCTTGATAGAATCTCTTGAACATAAAAATTTGATTAAATACCCTTTGGACACTATTAAGTTCGCTGATCACTTACACCATAGTTGTAGCCTTGTGATCTAATCATAAGGCCTCGATTTAGCCAACCTATCACTGACTAATTAAGATAGTCGTAACTAAATAAAGACCTACCTAATGCCAAGACAACTAGGGGCTGAATCTTATTTAACAAACCAAACTGGCCCATTTACTCTTTTAGCCTAAGAACCAATGGTTTAAGGTGATTAGGATCAGATCATAATTTTTGCTAATTACAAATATGAACGAACTTAGCTAATTTGAACCTTACTTATCACACACGAGAAATATCATTAGTCAGTTCATTCTGAAAATGTCTGGATTAACTAAATAAGCTCTACACCACTCATTAACGGGCTACTAAAATCGAAGTTATAGAAAGACGTTCGTCTTAGTGGGCTTGACATCCAATGCGAGACATCGAGATGAGATTTTCCTTGAATTATTCAACTTTGTCTTGCAAGTCAAGTGTATGAGATGTGTGAATGTCTCTGAAAATAAGTAGAAACTTTGTCAAAGTAATAGCTTTCAGACCGTTAGATCGTGACCAAATTTGGGGCACCAACCTAAGTCAATTCCCGTGCCTATTCTTATAGTCGTGGCCCCAATCGATGATCAATGACTGTCGAAGAGACTTCTAATCATATATGTCTATAGTCAAGTCTGAATGGTGAGGCGATCGAATTCTTACATAGATCATCATTAGGGATAGGTATCCTACGGCATAAATCGACCCATACATCCCCCGGTGGGTCCCTAAAGCTAAAACCAACCCCTCATAGGGTTACTTAGCTAATAACATAAGGCTAAATACACCCCATCTAGAGTTATAAATAACACTCCCTTGTACAAGCCCTCTCCAAATTCGATCTTTACTAGATTGGGAGAGAGAGAGAGAGAGAGAGAGAGAGAGAGAGAGAGAGAGACGATGAGAAAGAGATAGAGAGAGAGAGAGTAGTTGAGCTCTTGATTGTGTGATCATTATTCTAGAGTGGTGCAATTACTCCAATGAACCCTAGTTGTTACTATTGTCCTCTGCCAGATCTATCTTCATACAAAATCAATAGCAAGAGATGCATCCTACCTTCTAATTTCAAGCCCATTGATGTTAGATTTCATAAATCTTAGTAAGCGCTCTTGATTTAATGTACGAATCGACTTTTCTCCAAAACCCTAACATTAGGTGCTCATGAATTAAGAAATCTTTCTCTAAGGTGCATACCATTCTTTAAGGTTTCCTTTTATCAATCCGTAATAGTGTTAAATAATGATTTTTAGTTGATGTTATAATTTCATATGTTATTTGTGCTTAAATTACTTTATTATTACATCCCTAATGTTACTTGATGTTTGTAGCTAACAAGTTTGATGAAATGCTTAATCAATATGAAATCCTTACTATCGGAACTCTTTTATGTCAATTAATAAGTATTTTTTATGTGTTAGATTGTATTGATGCACATTAGAATGTACCAATTCGTATATATATTAAATTGATATACCCTGTCGTGGTATTAAGTCATTTTGTTATTACATTGTGTACTTAATAATCTGAATTATTATGGTGGTGGGTCGAGTCTTACAAATCGCATAAGTGGATAGTCCATTTTGGGTCAGCTATCCCAAAGATATACGGTTGATCGAGGTTGAACATGAATGACCAACAGTAGTTGAAACTACATGGGATGCTTTGCACCCAATGCCAGCTGTGCCCAGGGTTCTCCGTAGTGATCAGATTAGTCTAATGCAGATACGAGAATTCTTTTGCTTAGTAATTGATAACATTCAAAGGAATCTGTGTAACGTCTCGAGTCCATAAAGCCAATTATACACACACCTAAATATATATAACTACCTTACGAAGAATACAGTGAAAAGTTAAACATAATGAATCAGTGTAAATTGTATAAGTAATGAAATTTTGGGGAGGTAATTTTGTTTAAGGGGATAGATTGTAACACCCCGAACTTTTCAATACTCGAATATTGAAAGTTCTTGAGTGTTACCATGAAATTTAACTAAATATGTACATGTGTACAATACTAATATAGTTATCATAACCTTACATCTATTCTCCAACATGAATCTGACCATTGATAATGATCTCCATATATAGATCAAGTCATCTGATCATTGATTTTAAGAGAAGATCAACATATGTCCAGGTACTCCCACTTGTCCATCATAACCAATCATTCAACTAACTATCCACCGATAGGTAAAGATATCTGATTGTCCACTTTGAGTTTCAACCACCCGATAATAGTAAACTAACTATTTGATATCTGCATCCACTCATACACATCTCAAATTGAAATTCTGATCTACTCATCTTGCTCACCACCTATGATTATGCTTAACCTATAATCAAAACTACAATCTTATAAACTTACACATGTGAACAAGTCACTTTAATATAAATGTATACATTTTTTACCTCTTTATCACTCCAAAAAGCTACTTGTGATCATCCTTTTACAAAATTGACCATACACCAACTTACATACATGATCAAAGTATTAACCATCAAGTTTTTTTTCTTTTTAACATGTCATCTGGCCATTCGTTATGTTAGTTGATATATGTACATTCTCTTAATTAATTTGGTGAATAATTTTTTATTCATTTTATTCAGATATAAGTTCTTTTGTAAGAATTACTTAGAAACATACCTATAACCATGTAGAACTATTAAATTTCCTAAAACTCTCATATCAGCAATAATTATGAAAATGTCATTAACTTAAACCCTTGAATTCTAGATCAATGGTTCTCACAATCTGTTTGATATGAAACTTTGTATCATTCTATGTATCATAAATTAATCATATATGTAAAATTTCAGCCGATAGGTCATTGTAAAAGTGACCCAGTTGACAAATTACTCCCTTAACTGTTGATTTTGATGTTCATCGAGTGAAGAAACCTCATGGGTAGTCGTGGTAGGATATTTTTCTTCATATGAACGACTTGGATTGCCCATCATATGGATCAAGTGTAATATATGAAGACCCCACTTTGGTAGACTTATCCATATACATGAAGTTATCCTTTTAAGGCTTACCAGCTTCTTATAAATCTGGATCTTCCAATTTAACTACTTTATGTTGTCCATCGTAACTCAAATTTGAACCATACTTTGGTCTCATCTGAATATGAGGTTATACAAAATTTAGACCCCGATATATGATCTTACATCGTTGAATATTGAAGTTAGTTCCTTCTTTTCGGTGCAAAAGATGAAATTTCATACATAAGCCTTTTCCATCATTGATCAACCACTAACTTTTATCCAACCGTTTACATATCCTGACTGCACATTTCTTCTAAAATTGGCCCCTTATCATTAAGTGCGGACAGTTAATTAAGATCAAGTTCGTTTTAACACCCTTTAGGAGAATTTTCAAGATAGGAAAATATAAATTTCAAATCACTAAGAAAATCATATACCCTGACTCTAATCGAGGACCTCGATACACTAAATAAATTAAATTTAAAGAAAGATTACGCAAAAATGTCAAATTGGAGAAACCCAATCCAAGTGGGATTGGAAACATACTCCCTCTCACATGCCCACTCCTTTATAAAAGGAGGAGTGCGTGCCTTTCTCCACTCACACGCCAACACTCCCGACATCCGAGGAGAGAGAGAGAGAGAGAGAGAGAGAGAGAGAGAGAGAGAGAGAAGGAGAAAGAGAAGGAGAAGGAGAAGCCTCGACACCCATCATCCTCTTCCTTCTCCACATGTGTGATGTCTCTTTCTTGCTCAAGTAATGTCGTGATTCATATAAAAGCTTTCCTATATAGATATCTGTATAGGATTTTGATCTAAGGCTAAGGTGAGGGATTCTTTTAAAGCTTACACTAATTTGAGTTGATGTAATTTATTTTATTTTTTCATACTTTTATATTACTGTGATTTTCCATACAATTGATTAATTTACCATTATCAATTACTTATCCCTTGAAAAATTATAGTTAAAGTATGATTTTAATTATGTGTGATTTTATGAATTTATGTGGGGTGATGGATACAAGCCTTGCCCTTTGCCAATTTTGAAAGCAACGCATGCTTCCACTCTATATTGAGTTGGTCTTTTACTTCTCTCTCCTTATTCTTGTTGAATTATCCTATTTACTACGGGCCCCACTAGTGAAAATCCTCAAAAAAACTCCATTTCAAAAATATATGTATAATAAAAGATACAGCAGGTCGATGTTGCTGCTAGAGGGCGCAGGCAGCGCCTGCAGCGCTGCCAGGCGGACGAACGGACAGCGACCCACGACTCCAGTCGTGGGCCCCACCATGATTTATATTTGATATTCACACAGTTCATCGGGTGGGCCACTCCCTGAAGTGGACCCACTCCAAAAATTAGCCTGATCTAGGACTCAGATGGCCCACATCAGAGGAAATAATGGGATTAAATGTCTGCCCTAGAAACCCTTTTTCGGGCCACAGAAGTTTTGGATCAAGATGAAATTTATTTTTCCTCCTCATCCAGGTTCGTGCGACCTTATCAATGGCTTGGATGAAAAATAAATGTTATGGTGGGACCCACGTGGGACCCACAGTGATGCATGTGTTTTGCTACACCATCCACAGCCATGGACGGTGGAATCCCACCATGATCTATGTGTCTTACTCGCACCGTCCAGCGGATGGTGGAGCCCACGGTGATATATGTGTTTTATACACACTGTTGACGACAGTGGGACCCACCATGACGCGGGTGCTGCATCCAAACCGTCCATCCATTTAGAAAGCTCATTTTATGGTTTGAGACTAAGAATGAGTCAAACCCAAGGTTTAAGTGGACCCCACCATCTATGTGGACAGTGACATCCACCATTCTAAACTTTTAAGGGCCACCTGTGATGTATAAAGGCCCATGTGTAGAGCCCACCTGTGACATATTTATGGCCCATTGTGATGTATTAGGACCCATGGATTGAGGCCCATCTTGATTTAATTGTGGCCGTCCATTGAGGCCCACCTTAGCATTTATAAGGCCCATGAGATGGGGCTCATATTGATGTATTTGTGGCCGTTGGTGTGGCCCATCTGATATATATATAAGGCCCATATTACGTGGCTCTTTTGATGCATTCTAAGGCCCACGGGTTATTGCACATTGCAATGTACATAAGGCCCATTGGTGCGGCCCATTGATGTGGCCGACTTGATGAATATAAGGCCCATATGGTATGGCCCATTTGATGTATATAAGGCCCAATGGGATGTACCTAAGGTCCATTGCAATGTGTGATCCCAACATAGTTTATGTAATGATGTTTACGACGGGCTATGCCTTGGGAGCAATGATGGTTTGACGTCCACATTGCAAGTTTAAATGTTGGTTAAACATCCATATTACGACTCTCCCTAGGGCCCATTGATAGGCCCATACTTGTTGTGTGTAGGCCGTCTAGGCCATCTGCGTTATAAGGATAGTGCATTACTTTATAACATGTTTAATATAGTTCCATGATTCATGATGATACGCATAATATGTATGCTTGATATGAGAAGTGATTGATCATAGCATATGCCTTCGGGCAGATTATTTAAGGGCTCTCAGATAGGCGGTGTTGCCCTACATAAGCGCACGATACGCGCAAGATTACTACATAACTAGATAGTGTGATTCATGCATTCACATTGTGTGATATGGTTACTGTACGCCCTAGCGACATTAGGGTCGTAGCCTCCACAGGCATATCATGGTTGACAGTATTGGATACCAAAAATCTTGCTCTACATGGGATGCTATAGATATCCCTGGGTGAAAGTCCCTAAACCCTTATGGTACCAAGAGGTTGCTCTAACGTCTAAACCGAGTGGGTGCAGGAGCACCGAATGTCGATTACCAGAAGGCCCACTTTCCACTGTGTTGTGGTCGGTTGGAAGGGGGTGCGGCCTTACCTACCCAAGAGGAGGGGGCAAAGCTAGGCTGAGTGAGACCAGCTCGAGGAAGAGGCCCGCTATCGATGAGCCATGCCCAATATTGGCAGGTGGATAGTGAGGTCTCTTCTACTTACCTTATTGCATACGATGGGGTGGTAATTTGGTTTAGAGTGTACTAGACTCAGGTGATATACTAGATTTGAGCTGTATTGATATGTGGACTTAGATGAGGACTCTTATGCTTAATTTGCACCTCACATTGCATGACCTCTGTATAGTCGACATCATTCATGTCTTGCATCGCATGGCCTTGGTACAGCCAATAGTATTCATGGATCCATGAGCATATTCCGTATTACTCTGATATTACATGATCATATTACTACTTTGCTCACACACTTTCACCACCCTCTAAGCTTTCCATAAGCTTATGCATGACTATTGCGTGCAGGTGACATTGGAGCACAGCAGCGCTGAGGCAGGAGTGCTTTGCAGATCATTTTGGAGTTATCATCCACTATCATTGTATTTCCCTTTATGCTTGTTGTACTTGTAAAGTTTTTTATCATAGTGGAAATATAATGAAGTTTTTGATTGTTGTTTGTGGGTTATGCCTTTGTTTATGCTTATTATGAATCAAAATGATGTTGAAAATCCTCCTCGCAACATCACAGGATCAGAACCCGGTGTATGGGCGCTGGGAGCCAAGAATGGGGTTCTACGGAGGCTGTCGGTGCCAGATTCAGAGATCAAAAATTTTATAAGCCCAGTTTTTGAGTTTGGAGCATGATAGAAGTTGGTATCAGAGCATAACTTGGGGATAATTGAGAATAACATTACATGTCTACTATAAGTTTAAGATGACTAAGTCCTGAAGTTCAGATAGCTTAGCGATCTTCCGTTATAGACCCTTAACATGCATACCTTCGAGAGTTTTGAAGTTGATAGGCGCCTTTGCTCTTTCCTGTAGGATATGTAACACCCCGGATTTTGGCCAATCTGGGATTTGACGTCCTTAGGCAATGGGTCAATTAAAACACCTGAAAATTCGCTTAGAACCCAATTCCATAGCCAAAGGAATCACTTAGGATTAATTCCTTTAGAAAATATGACTAGGTTAACTAGTGCAACGTTAGAATAGCTGGGAAATAGTCCCTGATCACTTTAAAGACGTTCTACAAGACCCAAATCGAGTAGAACAGACAACTCTACAATACTCTATAACCTTGGATCAAACTCTAAGCAGGTTTGTCCTCTGGACCATATTGAATTTTTGTATTGGATTTAGACCGCGCGTCGAAGGTCCGATACCTCCTATCTTAGACCGTTAGAACCGCCCAGCTGGACTTGACAATCATCTCGAAAATCAAGTCAAACCGATAATCACAGCCTATTTCGTTGAACCCGGACTGAAGCGACCGTGAAGAGGGACAAATTTGGAATTTCAAATTCAAATCTGGCACACGACTTGACGCGTCAGTATTGAGCATTCTGACCGTCAGAATTCATCCAGATTACACCCTCGGATCAGGAAAAATTTCTATTTATTATCATGGGACTTTCAGCCCTGATCTATGTGCGGTGACCGCTGAACTGAAACTGGTCCGCTACGTGCGATCTGCGAACCCTGCCAGACTGAAAACTTAATACGAGGTACATCTGGTACCCATGAGCTTAAGTCTGATTGCAATCGACCAGGGGACCACCAGAAATCAGTTTTTGGCCCGAAACAGCCCCGAAATGGATAGGCAATAAGTAAACTTCGTCCCGGAGCCTAATTCCGGCGTTTCCAAGCTTATAAAAGGGGTTGAAACCCTCATTCCTTCCTTGCATACGAATTTCCCTAAACCCTAGAAAAGAGAGAGAGAGTTTGAGAGAAAGGGAAGAGGAGAGTTTTCCAGCTTCCGAGCTACCAACGGCTGCTGCATCAACACTTCCTTCCAATCACCTGGCTGGTGATTTCTACACTTTTTCAGGTATAGAAAAACCCCAAAAACTTGCTGATTTAGGGTTCACGTAGATTCTGAACGTGTTAGTTAACGTATTCCATAAATCAGGTTCTCCTACAGCCGTAGACGAAGCGTACACGCTCCGTTCAAATTCCCGCGACCGTAAGAGACTAGGTGAGGATTTTAGACGCTTTGATTGACGGTTTACAACGCTTTCAATGTCGTTTAATAGTAGATTATTGACGGCATCACCGTTTGACATGTACGACATGCTCTTCGTTTCCTGTTTCGTAAATTAACGAAGAATATGAGATTTAGGGCATTTTAGTCATTTGTAGGAAGTACGGTCTCCATGCATAATTTGCTGACGTGATTGACATGATTTGTCGCCGCATTAGAGAGTTAGGAATGCTTGCATAATCAGTTTGGCGAAGAGATTCGCCAAGTTGTGCACGTTGGGTCGACATACTATATGTGGACTTATGTGTGTAGTGTATGTGTTTGTATAAATGCTTGTATTATTATATATTGAATTAAATGATGTTATGTAGTAGATTGAGATTGATTTCATGATTAATATGCTGACCTGAAGGATTTCCTACATGCTTACCTTATGCATGATTACACTACATGCATAGAAAGTATGCCTTGAAGATTTGCTTAAGTTGAATATACATGGGAAGTATGCCTTGAAGATTTGCTTAAGTTGAATGTTTAACATGTGCTAACATGCTCACATGATGTATTTCAATTCCAATACCTTGGTATATAGTGTTAATGAAATTCCATAGATGTGTGGGACTTGACCTAGTCCAGGCAGTCGGTAACCGAGCGAATTCGTGGCTGACTGGTCATAGCCACGAATGACGCGTCGATGAACGTGATTCGTGTTGAGAGTTGGCGGCAGTGGTTAGGCCACGCGAAGTGTTTTACGCACTTCATGTCGTTCAATTCGAGATGTGATCGCGCTAGTCGAGCCCGTCAAGTAACCCGACTGGCCGATGTTTGTTCACCTTGTATGTATCATAACTGCTTGAACCTAGGGTACTGAACTTACCATTGTAAACCCTATTAACCGTGGTACCTTGATCCACGAAGACTCATGAGCCGGGCATGGTGGTATGGGACACCGTGGTCGAGCTGTCGGCCTACGCTGGGGCCACAAACCTCCCCGTAGTGACCAGTGAGCACCTTGACTCGTGAGCAGATTATGGTGGTATGGGACACTATATTCTAGCTGTCGGCCTACACTGATCAGGCGACGAGCCCTTTGTAGTGACCGCGAGCGTATTCTGAGTTCACGGGAGGCGACGACCCTTCCGTGCAGTAGAGTACAGTAGGCCTGTATTGATAAGGTGATGGGGGAGCGGTGCAACGAGTGCGAGCAACAGCCCTGGCAGCCCTTGCAGTGACCTACGAAATGTACATCGTATGAGATTACTAGGAGTGACGACCCTAGACAGGATCCGTGTTGGGATTGATACAAGGGAAGTACCTTAGTTTCCCAATCCTGCTGTTTGAATGGACTTAATAACAACTTGGAAATCATATCACCATAGCATTGCATGTGCCTGGAAGATGTGGAGCACTCTAGGGAGTGTGGCATGCCGCGGTCGTAAGATGTTGCCGCATGAGGGAGATCGTCGGTGAGGGCATACATCACGTCATATCATCTTGCATTAACAACAGTATTAGGATTGTCTGATTTACTGCTTTACTATTATCGCGTGATTGAATTGTGAACATGCTAATCTCTGCTCTCTTATCCCACTGAGTTGATCACTCACTCCTACGTTACGGGATGGTGTTTCCGGACACCCACCAGTCCCTTCTGTGATTGCAGATGATGGCGCGGCCTGTGAGGCGGAGCTGGACTTGATGATGAGGAGGAGGATTCCTCCTTTATGTGTGTTCTGATTGACGGGATTGCAGGGAGGTTGATTAGATACTTTGACATTTGTCATTTTATATTTTTAGTGCCCTCATGTATATTCATTTTGTTTACTTTTGAAGTATACATGTATGTGTATAACCTGGTAATGTATTCACACTCTGGAGACATACAACAGTTTATATACGTTATACATACTATTACAGTCTTCCGCTTGCAAATTTAACTGTCTCTGAAGTATGATATACTGTTCTGGCTTAATCTCACTCATGTTTAATACATTATCACAGACAACATTCAATCATACATATCCATGTTGCATAAATAACATTTTGGAACTCGGGAGTTGGGTTTTTGCTCGACCCCCCGATTTTCGGGATGTTACAGGATAAGATGCCTAGGAGAGTGACCCGATCGACTCCCGTACCACCACCTGAGACTCCCGCTCCACCACCTGCGGCTCCCGCCCTACCACCTACGATGCCTGATCCACCACCAAAGGTTCTTACCACCCATCCCGAGGATACTGCTCCTCCACCAGAGACTAGTACGGACCCGACCGTATCCGTGAGTACCTCCTAGTTGTAGCAGATGTTATAGGCTGTGACGGCTGCACTTCAGGGGCAGGGCAGGCACCCCTTTGTTTCACCGGCTTAGGCAGAGCAGGAGCGTGCGAGCGCCCTTCTACGAGAGTTTCGACGACTCGATCCCCACAGCTGAGAGATGGCGCTGCGATGTCGAGAAGATATTCGATACGATGGGATGCACGACTAAGCGACAAGTCCGATTAGCCGTATTTCTTCTCCATGGTGAGGCTGAGCACTGATGGACATCAGTCTCCTGAGCAGTAGGTGCTGACTTTGTGTGGACCTGGGAGGATTTTATGGATCAGTTTGAATGACAGTATTTTCCTGATCACATCCGACGACAGCGAGAGTTGGAGTTCGAGGCCTTGGTGCAGGGTGATATGGTAGTGGCTTAGTATGCGACTTACTTTGTAGTGTTGTCCAGATTTTCATTATATCTGGTTAATGACGAGAAGTGGAGAGCCCGTCGATTTGAGGATGGCTTGCGTTACGGTCTTCAAGGCCGTGTTATTGGGTATGAGCTCCCGACTTTCGAGGCAATGGTATGGAAGGCCCAGATTTTTGAGGCTGAGTGGGCCGGTTCTTAGTCTGATTGCAGTCAGAGGAGAGACCAAAAGAGGCAAACTCCTTCCAATGATTCCCAGCAGCGTCAACCACAACAGAGGCACACAGGTCACCCAGCCTTTCGAGCACCAGTAGCACCTCCAGCACCACCTCCGAAGCAGGTCATCGGCACTTGTTTTAGGTGCGGTGCGACGGGACACCATATGTGGGAGTGTTTCAGCCCCCAGAAATAGTAGAGAGGTCCACAGCAGCCTCCACCATAGACACATAGAGACCCCCATAGCAGTAGCGACAGCATCCCCCACCACCGAGGCCAACTCAGCAGTAGCATCAGCACTAGCCTCAGAGACCGTAGGAGCAAAGGCAGCAGTTTCGACCGCCTCAGCGACCCCAGCAGTAGCAGCATGTTCAGAGGGGACAGGCACCTCCCCATCCAGCTTAGGCTAGGTTCTATGTAGCTCAGTAGGATCTCCAGTCATCTGGAGGAGTCGTTGAGGGTATACTTCCAGTCTCTACATACATCGCGTGGGTTTTATTTTATTCCGGTGCTTCACACTCGTTTATGTCTGAGGGATTTTATCATTCGACTGGATTGCCGACAGAGTCTGCTCGAGAGGTGTTGACCGTATCACTGCCCTTGGGGAAGACTACAGTACTAGGCTGCTTCTATCCGTCTTACCCCGTGTTAGTGGGAGAGATTTTCTTGCCCGCTGACTTGTACGTACTATCGATGTCAAATTTTGACGTTATCCTGGGCATAGATTGACTTATCGAGTACTATGCCATATTAAACTGCTCTGCAAGGACAGTCACATTCTATATACCCGGCGTGCCACAGTTTCAGTTCATTGTAGAGCCCAGAGGAGAATCATTGCCTTGTTTGATTTCATGTGCCATAGAGGAGCCCATAGCAGTGAGCATCGACCAGTTGCCCGTGGTTTACAATTTTTTTGATGTGTTTCAGAAAATTTCAGGATTACCACCTCGTCGACTCACTGAATTTTAGATTAATCTCGTGCTCGGTACCGTGCCTATTTCGAAGGCCCCATATCGTATGGCACCGTTGGGTTGCAGGAACTGCAGAAGAAGTTGGACAAGTTGGCGAGTTAGGCGTTATCCGTCCGAGTAGTTCACTGTGGAGAGCATTGGTACTCTTGGTGAAGAAGAAGGATGGCTCATTGAGGCTCTGTATAGATTACCGCGAGCTCAACAAAGTCAAAATAAAGAACAGATACCTGCTCTCGAGGATTGATGATTTGTTTGATTAGCTGCAGGGTGCACGGTTCTTTTCGAATATTAACCTGCATTTCGGTTATCATCAGATTCGGGTTCGAGATGAGGACATTCTAAATACGGCATTCAGGACGCGTTACGGTCATTTTGAGTTTCAGGTCATGTCCTTCGGACTGACCAGTGCACCCGCGGTCTTCATGCAGTTGATGAACGAGGTCTTCCGCCCTTATCTCGATTAGTTTTTTGTAGTCTTTATCGACGATATTCTGATCTATTCGAGGACCCATGAGGAGCACGAGCAACATTTGGAGATTACTTTGTAGACCCTCCGCGCACACCAGCTGTATGCGAAGATAGAGAAGTGCAAGTTCTGGCAAGAGGAGGTGAATTTCCTCGGTCACGTGGTGAAGAGGGAGGGCGTTGTAATGGACCCCTCGAAGGTCGAGGCAGTACGTCAGTGGTGTCAGCCCACGAACACGTCCGAGATCCGCAGTTTCCTTGGTTTGACAGTCTATTACTGGCGTTTCATTGAGGGCTTCTCTCGTATTGCAGCCCCGCTGACAAGGTTGACTCGGAAGGATGCAAAGTTTATTTAGAGCGACGCCTGCCAGCGAGCATTTATGGAGTTGAAGGACCGCCTCATGTCTGCTCCTGTTCTCACTCTTCCCTCTAGGAGTGACGGATTTATTGTATTTACCAATGCCTCGCATATTGGTTTGAGTGTTGTCCTGATGAAGCACGGGAGACCAGTGGCCTTCGCGTCTCGTTAGTTCAAGGTTCATGAGCTGAACTACCCTACACATGATTTGGAGTTGACAGCAGTCATCTTTGCACTGAAGGTACGGAGACATTATCTCTATAGGGTCAGGTTTGAGCTCTTTTCTGACCACAAGAGCTTGAAATACCTCTTCTCGCAGTCTTAGTTGAATATGAGGCAGAGGCGCTGGATGGAGTTCCTGAAAGACTATGATTTCGATCTTCAGTACCACCCGGGCAAGGTGAACGTGGTGACGGATGCCCTCAGCAGTCAGCCACGAGGCCTAGTGGCGCATATGATGATTTAGGAGTAGCGGATGCTCGAGGATTTCCCAGCATATGATTTTGAGTTTGGCCTACAGTCTTCTATTATGCAGTTATCGAGCCTGTCGATTCAACCCTCTCTTGTTGTAAGGGGGATCGAGGCTCAGTAGGCTGATGAGTCGTTACAGAGTTATATGGTTGAGGCTGCATCTGAGAGTCAGGTAGATTGGCAGATTGGTACAGACGATGGACTTCGCTTCAGAGGCTAATTATGTGTCCCAGATATTCCTGAGTTACGCAGAGATGTTATGACCAAGGCACATCGATCACGCTTTTCTATTCACCCTGGCTTGAGGAAGATGTACCGTGACATGAGGCGACAGTATTTTTGGCCAGGGATAAAGCGCCAGATAACCAGTTTTGTGGTCGAGTGTGACACATGCCAGCGTATTAAGGCCTATCATTAGAGACCCCCTAGTCTATTACAGCCGTTAAGCGTCCCGATGTGGAAGTGGGAGCACGTGTCGATAAATTTTATTATGGGCTTGCCAAGGACTCAGCAAGGTCATGACGTCATTTAGGTTATTGTGGATCATCTGACGAAGTCGGCACATTTTCTTGCGATGCGTACTACTTGATCTATGGATCGGCTTGCGAAGTTATTTATCGAGGAGGTTGTGAGACTGCATGGCATTCCAATCTCAATCGTTTCTGACCGAGATTCGAGGTTCACGTCTCAGTTTTGGGGGAGCTTCTAGAGAGCGATGAGGACTGATTTGCAGCTTAGCACCTTATACCATCCGCAAACCGATGGCCAGACCGAGAGGGTCAACCAGATCCTTAAGGATATACTTCGGGCCTACGCGATTGATTTCGGGAGTAGCTAGGATGAGCATCTACGATTGGTTGAGTTCGCATACAACAACGGCTATCAGGAGACCATCGGCATGGTTCCTTCTGAAACATTATATGGCAGACCATGCAGATCACCGAGTTGTTGAACTGAGGTTGGAGAGCATTGTCTCCTATATCCCGAGCTTGTGTAGGAGACGTCAGAGGCTACTGATATCATCAGGTAGAGGATGCGCATAGCTCAAAGCTGATAGAAGAGTTTTACTGATCGTCGGCGTCGTCTCTTGGAGTTTGATGTGGGGGACCATGTGTATCTCAAGGTCTCGCCCATGAAGGGCGTGGTTCGATTTGGGGTGAAGGGCAAGCTTGCCTCGAGATTCATAGGACCTTTCGAGATCACTAGGCGCGTTGGCATCGTGGCCTATCGGCTTGCCTTGCCACCTCAGTTGTCTGGCGTCCACAATATTTTTCATGTCTCTATGTTGAGGAAGCGTGGGTCAGACATAGTTCCTGTTATTGATTAACAGCCGCTGGAGGTTTGTGAGGACGCTTCTTACATCGAGCAGCCAATTCTTATCCTTGATCGGAAGGAGAAGGTCCTCCAAACCAAGGTCATTCTTTTGGTGAAGGTTCAGTAGGGTCACCATTGTGTAGAGGAGGCTTCTTGGGAGCGCAAGGCCAAGATTCGAGAGCATTATCCCTATCTCTTTGATGATTGATCATGTGTTACATTTTATATGTTATCTCTGATGTTATATGATGATGAGTATGTTTCTTCTTCCTTGTGAATTATGCCTAGTTGTGATAATTGTGTAAATTTTGAGGATAAAATTTTTATTAGGAGGGGAGAATTGTAAGCCCCGTATCATAGACCGTACCGTTCCGTAGACTTCCACGATCTTCCCGGTCGAATTCTGGCAACCTTCGACCCTTAACCGGTATTTGTGCATGACCTTAATTCACACGCCATCAACCCGAGTCGACTCAACCCAAGACTTGTATCCTAACGATCGAGCCGTATCCGCGGTTCCAATGGCGCGACTCGCGGGCCGATCCGATACCCTGGTCAGGAGATGTGGGCCAGCGTTCAATGCGAGAAAAACGCCGCGCATGCGAATTTTGAGACAATCTTTATGACTTATTACATTAATCCATCAATCCATCAATCTCAACATGCCAAGTATACATCACCTCACACCCATCCTCAAGAAACCTCCAAGGTCAAAAGTTTTCTTACACTACTCATACCTTTCTTACACCAAAAACCCCAAAAGTCAAAAAGGCTCTTACACACTCCATCCCTTTCTCTCATCCATCACTCTATCACATCTCTCTCTTTACAACCCTCTCTCTCTCTCATTTCCCAACACAACTCCAAGCAACCAAGAGGTGCTCACGTCCAAGCCCTCCCATGGAGAGAAAAATGCATGTGTGAGGCCCACCTTTCCATCCCAAGATCTCCCATCCTAGTCATCCATTTCTCATCTTCCTCCATCAAAGAAAAGCACAAGGAGACCGGCATTCCATCGAAAAAAGAAGATCAAGCGGTGGGTAATATTAGATTTTTTTTTCATTTTTCTTTTGATTTAAGGGCCCATCTATGTGGGACCCACCTTGATGTAGGCCATATATCAAAGAGGGGCCCATAGTGGCAGGACCCCTCCATTCTTCTCTCTCTCTCTCCATGATCATGGCCCACTTATGATGTGTGTATTTCATCCATGCCATCTACCGGTGGACCCCATCTATGTGGGACACACCATGATGTTTATATGTCATCCCAACCGTCCATTGGGGGCTCGCCTTGTTGTGGCTAACAGTGGGGTGTGGCTGCCAGTGAAGTGTGATCTGACGTGGGCCCCACCCCATAGTTCACATGGCAGACCGAGTGAAAGATGCCTCATTTCATCACCGGAGGTCTTGGTATCGATCCCTGTGGGGTGGCTAACATGGAGTATGTGTACTGACGTGGGCGTACTCACATCAGTAGAAAAGACAAAAAAATGGTTTTAGGTGGGCCACTCATGCAGGCCCCACCTTGATATATGTAATCAATCTAAGTCGTCCATCCTTTTCTTAAGGCCATTTCAGGCATTGAGCCGGAAGATGAGGCCAATCTGATCATCAGGCGGGCCATAGTGTAGAAAACAGTGGCCTCTACCATTAAAAATCCACCTGATGATCCTATACACCGAATTACTTTGGATATTAGACTCGTTTGGCTTGTCTTGAACCATAGGACCGAGTGGACGGATTGGATTTTGTTGATACGGGCCCCACTGGTGAAAATTCTCAGAAAAACTCCATTTCAAAGAATATATATATATATATATATATATATATATATATATATATATATATATATATATATATATATATATAATATAAAAGATGCAGGCAGAGGGCACAGGCAGCGCTTGCAGGCGGACGGACGGAGAGCGACCCATGGCTCCATTCATGGGCCCCACCATGATGTATATTTGATATTCACACCGTTCATCAGGTGGGCCACTCCCTGAAGTGGACCCACTCCAAAAATCAGCCTGATCTAGGACTCAAATGGTCCACATCAGAGGAAACAGTGGGATTAAACGTCTGCCCTTAAAAACCTTTTTTGGGCCACAGAAGTTTTAGATCAAGATGAAATTTATTTTTCCTCCTCATCCAGGTCTGTGCGACCTTATCAATGGCTTGGATGGAAAATAAATGTTATGGTGGGACTCACAGTGATGCATGTGTTTTGCTACACCGTCCACGGCCGTAGACGGTGGAATCACACCATGATTTATGTGTCTTACTCGCGCTGTCTAGCGGACGGTGGAGCCCACGGTAATATATGTGTTTTATGCACATTGTCAACGACAGTGGGACCCACCATGACGCGGGTGTTGCATCCAAACCGTCCATCCACTTGGAAAGCTCATTTTATGGTTTAAGATTAAGAATGAGCCAGACCCAAGGTTCAAGTGGACCCCACCATCTATGTGGACAGTGACATCCACCAATCTAAACTTTTAAGGGCCACCTGTGATGTATGAAGGCCCATGTGTAGAGCCCACCTGTTACATATTTATGGCCCATTGTGATGTATTAGGACCCATGGATTGAGGCCCATCTTAATTTAATTGTGGCCGCCCATTGAGGCCCACCTTGGCATTTATAAGGCCCATGAGATGGGGCTCATATTGATGTATTTGTGGCCGTTGGTGTGGCCCATCTGATATATATATATATATATATATATATATATATATATATAAGGCCCACATTACGAGGCTCTTTTGATGCATTCTAAGGCCCACAGGTTATTGCTCATTGCAATGTACATAAGGTCCCTTGATGCGGCCCATTGATGTGGCCCACTTGATGAATATAAGGCCCATATGGTATGGCCCATTTGATGTATATAAGGCCCAATGGCATGTACCTAAGGTCCATTGCAATGTGTGATCCCAACGTAGTTTATGTAATGATATTTACAATGGGCTATGCCTTGGGAGCAATGATGGTTTAACGTCCACATTACAAGTTTAAATATTGGTTAAACATCCACATTACGACTCTCCGTAGGGCCCATTGATAGGCCCGTACTTGTTGTGTGTAGGCCGTCTAGGCCATCTGCGTTGTAAGGATAGTGCATTACTTTATAACATGTTTAGTATAGTTCTATGATTCATGATCATACGTATCATATGTATGCTTGATATGAGAAGTGACTGATCATAGCATATGCCTTCGAACAGATTGTTTAAGGACTCCCGGATAGGCGGTGTTGTCCTACATGAGTGCACGATACGCGCAAGATTGCTGCATGACTAGATAATATGATTCATGCATTCGCATTGTGTGACATTGTTACTATATGCCCTAGCGACATCAGGGTCGTAGCCTCCATAGGCATATCGTGGTTGGTAATATTGGATACTAAAAATCTTACTCTACATGGGGTGCTATAGATATCTTTGGGTGAAAGTCCCTAAACCCTTATGAGGTTCCTCCAACATCTAGACCGAGTGGGTGCAAGAGCATCGAGTGTCGATTATCAGAAGGTCGCGCTTTCCACTATATCATGGTCGGTTGGAAGGGGGTGCGGCCTTACCTGCCCGAGAGGAGGGGGCAAAGCTAGGCTGAGTTTGACTAGCTCAAGGAATGGGTCCGCTATCGACGAGCCCTACTCGATATTAGCAGGCGGATAGTGAGGTCTTTTTCACTTACCTTATTGTGTGCGATGGGGTGGTGATATGGTTTAGAGTGTACTAGACCCCGGTGATATACTAGATTTGAGCTGTATTGATATGTGGACTTAGATGAGGACTCGTATGCTTGATTTGCACCTCATATTGCATGGCCTTGGTATGGTCGACATCATTTATGTCTTGCATCTAATGGCCTTGGTATAGCCAATAGTATTCATGGATCCATCAGCATATTCTGTATTACTCTGATATTGCATGATCATATTACTACCTTGCGCACACACTTTCACCACCTTCTCAGCTTTTCATAAGCTTATGCATGACCGTTGCGTGCAGATGACATTGGAGTGCAACAGCGCTGAGACAGGAGCACTTTGCAGATCATTTTGGAGTTATCATCCACTATCATTGTATTTCCCTTTATACTCATTGTACTTGTAAAGTTTTTTATTATAGTGGAAATGTAATGAAGTTTTTGGTTATTTTTTATGGGTTATGCCTTTGGTTATGCTTATTAAGAATCAAACTGATGTTGAAAATTCTCCTCGTAACATCACAGGATCGGAACCTGGTGAATGGGCGCTGGGAGCCGAGAATGGAGTTTTATGGAGGCTGTCGGCGCCAGATTCGACGACGTTGGGGCGTGACAAAAACATGCATTCGTATATCATGACATTCATGCACTTAACAACTAGATAAGAATTTGTTGTCTTGTTATGCTATCATTATATACGCTTGATTATATTAATAATATGTGTAACTTAGAAAATGGTTCCACGAAGTTATTTACTCACTCCCACCTAGGACGTTATTTTAAAACACCAATCAGACATTATTATGCATATAGGTACCACCGAGATCTCAAATGAGCAAGCTTAGAATGGCTTACACCATCGCCATGAAGTTTTAGGAGTGTTCAAAGAAAACAGAAAAGTTTACTTTTTGTTCATTTTGGACATGTATATATTAGAGTCCCCAGGTAGGTGGACTCCATGGTTTGATTTTTTAAAATGTATATTGTGACTTATGTAGTCCCCATCTAGGCGGGCACCACTTTTAAAGTTGTATATTTTGAATATTAGTCATATATTTCTACGTTTAGTTAACTCTGCTTAACTTTTGATGCCACTATTTTAAAGCTACTCTAATTATTTATCATGGGTGAATTTTAATCGGACTACATAGGAACGTCGAAACTCACCCTACATGCATTTTTATTAGGTTCACACCCAGGAAATTGAGATCGAAGTATCTATACTCAGGTGCTGAATTTTGGAGTGTGAAACATCCCTCAATGGTAGACTCACAAGAGCTTCAACACAAGGTCATGAGTTCGAGTACCGGAGATTCCGAACATTACTTATGTTTTATGGAAGCCAATGTCCTGATTACTTTCATGTTGGGCATTTGAGCATGCATAAAATTATACTAAATAATGTATCATACTCCAGGTTTAATGTAATTAAAACAGATGTGTAAATCAAAACATGTATATCGTGAAATTTCTTCCAGAGTATGAGTCCATGGCTCGGTTTAATGTATATAGATATAATTCTAAAATAATAAATAAAATGTGGCAATGTAACATCTAGCTAAGCCCATGTGTCCAACACTCCCTGCCCACAGGTACATGGCCTACATTGGCCCATCCGAGAACTGGAAGTAGGAGAATTCCTCCTCCTCATCCATGAATGCCTGCTCCAGTCTACCGGCATCAACGGTACCTGCATCTAAAGTAGCATATGGTTAGTGTTTTAAAACACTGTCCCAGAGTGGGAGTAAGTAATCAACTCAGTGGTTCCATAAAGCAAAGGTTACATATGTTATCAAGTCAATCAATACAGTAATGATAAAGCAATACAAAACAATCACTTCTTAACTACTCTTCTTAATATGAGAATGGGGTTTATGAAATGATACATGCTCTCACTCATCGACACTCCCTCAACACGCTACTTCGACCACCTATTTCGCACATGCCAACACTTCCTCAACATGTGACTCCAACGCTTGTTTCGCCATATTCTAAACTAATGTAATGCGGTGCATGATCATGGTAGCCAAGTGGTTAATTTTCCTATTCATCCAGTATTTTGGGAAAGCTAGGATACCTTCCTTTTAAACATTGATCCTAACTGAATCACTAGGCATGAGATAAATGCGACGATCCTACGCCTGTGTTCTTGATCCGTCTAGGTTCGTCACTCCTAGATAAATACATATGACAGATAACTTGTAAAAAGGTGATGCTTGTGGTCACTACGGGGAGGCTCGTCACCCTAGTGTAGGCCGACATCACAGACACGGTGTCCCATACCACCATGCCCAACCCACGAGTCTTGAGGATCATGGTACAATGGTTAATGAAGGAACTTTATAATAATGAGGGGGTACCTTAGATTTAAGCAATTGCGCTCATACATGGTGAACATACAACACGTCAACCAATTCTTTGGGCATTTTCGATTGGTACAGGCGCACACTAACTTAACCGTCATGGAGAACGTGAGCACCCCGCGTGGCCTAGCCACTGTTGACAGTGAATATCCGACACGTATCGTTTGAATTTACCCAGGGTGGCCAAGCTATTTCAGCCACCCAAATATGAAAATTTTCAGTTACCTAGACTACTCTCGTAGTCCTATTCCTATTCAAATCACGTTAACAAATATTCATAACTCATGGGCTAATGTTTAATAATCAAACTTTGATAAACTACTCATTTAAACATTTCATTGAACACATAAATTATATTACACTACAACTTGTAATTCATCAATTCATTAAATAGAGATATAAGTATACTTAAGACAATAAGAAACTCTATGTTAGCAATCATAAATCATTAACTGGAATGAAGATAAATCGCAACCTAAGCACTTATAATCCACACCTTTCGGTAGCACGCTCGACTCGAACTTGCTCCTAAGAATATGTTTTCAACGAAGAATCGTAGGCGGCATGGGTTACTTAGGGTTGGAGAAAATTCATTTGAAGACCTACATCTATAAGGGAGTTTGTATTCTTTACTCTAGGTCGTAGTCGGAGAAGTTTCGGTAGCAGGAGAGGTGGTATTTAGGCTTGTGAGTCAATGGAAGAGAATCACCCTTCGTAGTAAGCACCCCTTCAATCTCCCCCTTCCTTATCTTTCTCTTTTCTCTTCACTTTCTCACCACAGGGTTTTCAAATTCGTATTTTAAGGAAATGGGGTGAATTGGGAGCTATTTATAGCTTTAGATGGTTGCAAATGCCCTAAGGCCACTCTATTTGGTACTTATACCCTATGGGCAATCCTTTCTAACTAATGGGGCCCGCGGGCTCATCTATTCCATGGGGTAGGTTCTCTATCAATGGATTAATGCTAGGACATAGTTTCGGTATGATTGGATAAACAAATTGGCTGTGGGAAGCCTGTGTCAGATCAACGATTAGTAATGTTCAATCGGGGTCACGGTTATACGCATGTATGTGAGAAATTTTTCTTACCCTACATGTGAAGTTTGGTCATAAACTGACTGTCTAAAATTCTCAACTTTGCATAAGAGTGGACGACCCAATTCACTTAAGTTTTAGCTTCTTCTTTTAGGTCATTCGTATTTCTCATACACCCGTCCTTTAGCTCAAGTTGAGCGGTCCTGGACACCATTTAGGCTTGACTCCCACAACGGTCATCAAGCCTAGTAAGATGGACATTGCTCTATAGTTTCAAGGCTCGCGGACCCCTGACGTGCGGTCGAGGTCCTTTATGGAGTTTCAGGATACTCCCAAGAGGGGCGGGCCCTTGGGATTTCCCTCTGGTTTTCGGATGGTGGTGCGTTAATGCACTTGTGATCCTGAGCTATATTTATTGGTAAGAATGGGGGCTCGAACTTAATTTCTCTAATGTTATGTGTTAACACAGACCTACTCGTAGCTAGCTAGTCGAGTATGCCCCTCAGGCGGTCCTATCCGTGGTTAAACTCGGGTCTCAGTCCGGACTTTTCCAGGTCATTACAATCTACCCCCCTTAAAAGAAAATTTCATCCTTGAAATTTGTACCTTCTCATATTCCTTAAGAATTTGTGGGTAGTTATTGCGGATCTCAGTTTCTGTCTCCCAAGTGGCTTCCTCCTCGGTGTGATGCATCCATAACACTTTCACGAGTAGGATGACCTTGCTGCACAACACTTGTTTCCTCCATCTATAACACGTGTGGGCCACAATACATAGGCAGCGTCTTCCCTTAATTCCACTTGCTCGCACTTGATGATATGAGTAGGGTCAGGAACGTATTTCTTCAACACTGACACGCGAAGCACATTGTGCACACCTGTGAGTGTCATGGGCAAGGCGAGACGGTATCCCAGAACACCCACTCAATCTAAAACCTAGAAAGGCCCAATGAATCTCGGTGTGAGCTTCCCATTCTTTCCAAAACGGAGTATTCCCTTCATTGGAGAAACTTTGAGGAATACATCGTCCCCAACTTCGAATTCTAAATGTCTTCATCTTGTATCAGCGTAACTCTTTTGCCTACTCTGGGCCACTAGGAGTCGACGCCTGATAATATCTATCTTTTTCGATGTCACCTGAACCAAGTCTGGGCCAACTAAGCTCCTTTCACCAACTTCCGCCCAACAATGTGGAGCCCGACATGGGCGTCCATACAAAGCCTCGTAAGCAGTCATGCCAATGCTTACTTGGAAGCAATTGTTATAGAAAAAATCGGCATAAGGGAGACAGTCATCCTAGCTGTCCTTGAAGTCAAGCACGCACACTCATAACATGTCTTCAAGTATCTGATTCACCCTCTCCATCTGCCTATCGATTGGAGGGTGGAATGCAGTATTGAATTTCAGTTTCACCCCCATCATTTCTTGGATTCGGGTCTAGAAAATAGACGTGAACTATGTGTCTCGGTATGACACAATTTGTAAAGGAACTCCATGCAGTCGTACTATCTCTTTGATGTACAGCTTGGGTAGGTCATCTGCAAAATTTGTAACCCTAATTAGAAGGAAGTGGGCTGACTTCATCAACCGATCCATGATCACCCAAATAGAGTCATACCCCTTTCTTGTCCTTGGCAATCCGAAAATGAAAGCCATGGATATGAAATCCCACTTCTACTCGGCTATGGGCATGGGTTGAAGTAGACCCGAGGGTCGGTAGTGCTCGGCCTTTACTTGCTGGCATGTAAGGCATCGAGACACGTAATGTATTATCTGGGCCTTTATGTTGTCCCACAGTATGAACGCTTTACGTCCCGATACATCTTCGTACTACCCGGGTGCATCGTTAACTTGGAATTGTGAGAAAGTCTAGAACCTCTCTCCTAATATTGTGAAGGTTTGGGACGCATAGGCGGCTACGATATCACAAGCCTCCATCCAAGCCAATCCTCCATTCTGATTCTTCACTGTCATCCATCCGCTCTTGCATCCTCAACAATAGCTCATCTTCTTTCTGAGCCTCAATGATTCGATCATTGATTAATGGTTATACATGGAGGTACGCAACGCCCTCGAATGGCTCTTCCACTATCAGTCTTTGTTCAAAATCTCACACGAACTCCATATTCCACTCTCTTATCATCAGTGGGGCGACAAATTTCATGGCTTTCTTACGGCTCAATGCATCGGTTACAAGATTGCTTTTCTAGGGTGGTAGGAGACTTCAAAATTGAAGTCTTTTAATGTTTACATCCAGCGGCGCTGCCTCATGTTTAGGTCCCTCTGCGTGAAGATGAACTTGAGGCTCTTATGGTCGCAAAAGAACTCGAACTCTTTTCCATAGAGGTAGTGCCTTCAAAGCTTTAATGCAAAGATGAGCGTCGCCAACTCTAGATCATGAGTGGGGTAATTTTCTTCGTGTTTTCTTAACTATCGAGAGGCATAGGCGATCACCCTATCCTTCTGCATAAGCACGCACCCCAAACCACACCCGCTGTCGGAACTTATTCAGCGACGACCTAGGGTAAGACTACGAACCTTCCTTGTAGATGTAGGTCTTCAAAAGTGTTTTCCCCAACCTTAACTAACAAAAGTATTTTCCCCAATCCTAATTAACCCGTGAGCTCGTTTAAGCGGCCAATGATTCTTCCTTGGAAATGTAACCCTAGGGGCGAGTCTGAGTCAGACGTGCTACCAATAAGTGTGGACTATAAGTACTTAGGTTATAATTTGTCAATGATACCATTCCAGTTAATGATTTATGATTTTCAATGTAGTAGGTGTATATTAATTTAGGAGTATTTCGATTATATCCAATAAATTGCAAGTTGTAGTATAATGATGCTTATGTGTTCGTTGAAATACCTACATGAGTAGTTTATCAAAATTTGATTATCAAATGTTAACCCCCTATGTTGTGAATGCTAGTTGACATGATTTGAATAGGAATAGGACTACGAGAGTAATCCAGGTAGTCGGTAAATTTCTGCATTTGGATGACTGAATTAGGTTGGCCACCATGGGTAAGTTCGAACAATGTGGGTTGAAAATTGACTATCGACAGTGGCTAGGCCATGCGAGGTGCTCACGTACTCCATGTCGGTTAGATTAGTGTGTGCTTGCACCAACCAAAATTGCTCAAAGAACCGGTTGACCTCTTGTATGATCACCATGTATGACCACAACTGCTTGAATCTAGGGCACCTCCCTTACCATTGTATTAGTCCATTATTAACCATGGTACCATGATCCTCAAGACTCGTGAGCCGGGCATGGTGGTATGGGACACCGTGTATGTGCTGTCAGCCTACGCTAGGGTGACGAGCCTCCCTGTAGTGACCGCGAGCATCACTTTTATATTTTTCCTTTCGTATGCATTTATCTGCGCATGATGAACCTAAACAGATCAATAATACAAACTTAGGACCGTTGCGGCCATCCCATGCCTAGTGATTCAGTTGAGATTGATGATTAAAAGAGATGTGTCCTAGCTTCCCCAAACTGCTAGATGAATAGGTATAATTAATCACTCGGCTAACATAATCATTCACCGCATTGCATTAGCTTATAAGGTGGCGAAACATGTATTGGAGTCACGTGTTGAGGAAGTGTTGTCATTTACGAACCAGGTGATCGGAGTCACATGTTGAAGGAGTGTTGTATGGTGAGGGCATGCATCATTTCATAAACTCCATTATTCGCATTAAAAAGAGTAATTAGGAAATGTTTATTTTACATTGCTTTATCATTTCTGTATTGATAGACTTGATAATATGTGTAACCCATGGTTTATGGAACCACTGAGTTGATCACTCACTCCCACTCTGGGATGGTATTTTAAAACACCAATCAGACGCTAATGTAGATACAGGGACCATCGATGCCGATGTGTTGGAGCAGTCGTTCATGGATGAGGAGGAGGTTTCCTACTTCTAACTCTCGGATGGGTCGATGTAGGCTACGCACTTCTAAACAGGGAACATTGGACATATGAGATTAGTTGGACGTCGCATCCATACATTTTGTTATATTTCTTTTGGAATTGTATACACACACACACACACACACACACACACACACACACACACACACACACACACACACAAAACCCAGTTGTCGACTCATACTTTGGAAGAAATCTCATAATATATATTTTGGACTTACACATTTGCTTTAATCACATTCAATCTGGAGTAAGATACACTGTTATTTAGTGTGATTTTATGCATGCTCAAATGCCCAATATAGAAGTAATCGAAAAATCGACTTCCGCAAAGCATAAGTGATGTCCAAAATCTCGGGAGTCGAGCTTTCCTTGACCCTCAAAATTCAGGGCGTTACATGTAGAGACACCCATATCACTGCTTTTCTTTTTTATCGCCTTCGAATGAAGGGATGAGGTAATAGTTTTGATGCTAATGGTCAATCTATCGGTGTACAACGAGTCCTTGAACGACTCATACGAAATTGAGAGAGAATTCAACAGGAGGCATGCCCAATCCTCATCTTTCATCATTTCTTTAACATCTAATAATTTACAAATTAACTTGTTGAAGTTACTAATGTGGGTCTCAACATCAGCCCCCTCTACCATCTTCAGATTGAATAACTGAAGCTTCAAGTATAAGTGATTCTCAAGAGATTTCTTCGCATAGATGTTCTCTAACTTCACTCATGTATTCGTTGTAGTTTTATCTCTTATGACAATATAGGATAGAGGTTCTCACTTTCTTATCCATCTTATTTCATTCATCATCTGTCATAGCTTCCAGTCGCTTTTCAAGGAGAGAATTATCCAATCCTTATTGAACTAGGAGATCAATCATCTTAACTTTCCATAGTTCAAAATTATTTTTTTCAAAATATTTTTCTACATCAAACTTTGGATTAGATGTCATTGATATGATGCTTTCAGATTCAATCTATTTCCCGACAGATGTTCTAATAGCACTTGTTGGGAAACCATAAAAGCACACAGAGATGAATCAAGCGAAGTACTAAAAAAATAATTTTTTAAAAAAATGAGTTTTATGTGAAAAAATCCTTAGGGGAAAAAATCATCGCACAAAGCATGAGTAATGCACAATGAAAGTAGAAAATTACAAGAGATACACATTACTAATTCGAACAAGCCTTGAATCTTCCTCACAAGCGAAGTTATGCCCTTGAATGCCTATGAACGAATTTAAAAGCCCTATAACACTTCTCTTCTCTCTCAATCCCGATTACACCCGATATATATAGCCTCATATAGTATTACAATCGAAATAGGAAACAAATCTCATACTTACGTAATTCTGCGCATGTGCCCAATGTCACCTTCAATGGGACTTCGATGGCATCGACAAATTGTCGATTGCATCAAATACCTTCGATGGCATTGAGAAAAACACCAAAACATTCTAGCAATTAAAAATGAATTTTTTAAATTTTTTCGATGGCATCAACATATGCTCGATGGCATCGACTGACCCTGTCATTTATTGATTTAAGACATCAACAATATTGATCACTATCAAATGGTTTTTACTTCAGAAACAAACGTAAAGGGCGACTGTGACCCACTTGTCCAGCCTTAAGTTGAGTAAAGGTGCGAGCTTTAAGTGTCAAACTAGAGAGTTCGAGTTGACTCAAACGAGTCACATGGGACTCATCAAAGCCTTACAAACAATACTATATCCCCAACCGCATCCTATATCGGGTTGCGTCAAGCCAGATATCAGGCTCTACTAATATCAATATTTAGGGTCTGTATGTTAACATTTAAATTATTTACTTAATGCGGGATTTGGAAAACACTTGGTGTTTAGCCGTGTTTGTTAACGTGAAACATGGAAAGCGTTCCATAATTTTATGCAGAATTTTTTCAACGAATAAGGTCTAGCTTAATGGCAAATCTAGAATGCACTCCAGCAACTTAAAATAAAAATAAAAAATAAAAAATAAAAAAATAAAAATCCTAAAATTGTCATATATCAGGAGAGATTTTCTCCTTTACATGATACATAACCCAACTTTTAATATGTGCCACTTCTCTATGCCTATGATAATTTATGTTTTAGATCCACATAGTCCATTAACTTTTTTATATCATTCTAAAGCTTAATCCCAAAAAACAGCTGCATCCAAAGCTCAAGTTGACCACATCAAATGATGCAGTGGGAATGCAACAACTACGGTTAAAAACTTCGTGAGTTCCACCAAGAAGCTTATTTGCCATCTAGCCTCTTCATAAGCTCACACAAACCTGGATGAAGGGAAAACACAAAAATTAGCTTGATCAGAGCCTTCCGTGGCCTTAAGAAGTTTTCAATGATTGGCACCCAATTCCCATTGTTTCTTGTAGCGTGGCTCAATTGAGCCTTAGATCTGCCTTGTTTTTTGTGTTACTTTCTAAAATAATATGAAAAAATGGATAGATGGTGCGGATAAAACATATACATCGCGGTAGGCCCACTAACCCATTTGACGTCTCTGGCTCCATTCGAAAAGGCCAATTTCTTGGCGTACCGCGCACCAGCGATGTAGCTGGTGCGGGCATGTCGTTCAAAGCCGAGGGCTGCCGCTGTTCGTAGAGTCGCATAGGATATCAACGTGGCCCAAAATGATGTATTTATTATATTCACTCTGTCTGTGAGATCATTTTACAGCATGATACCGAAAATTATTCATATCCAAATCTTAAGTGTACCACATTAGAAATAGTAGTGGGATAATGATTCTCACCACTAAAACATTCCTAGGGACCACCATACCGTATATTTTCCATCCAATCTGTTCACAAGATCACATAGTCTTGGATGACGATGAAAAACAAATATATATATTGATCCAAAACTTCTGTTACCCTTAAAATGGTTTCAATGGTAGACGTTCAAACGCCAGAACTTTTTACAGTGTGGTCCACCTGATATTTGGATCTGTCTTATTTTTCGATTCAAGCCTTAGGACTAGCTCTCCAATTGAAAGGACGGTTGGGACACATACCTCATGATGGGACCCACATAACTTGCAGATGTCAACATGGGTGGCGTGTGGTACACCAGCCAATCCGCTTCGGGCTGATGGGCTAGCACGCGGTTCCCGCCCGGATTTAGGGGAGACCCCCGATCCACCGAGGTGGGTGGGACCCCTGACTGTGAGGCCCACTGTGATGTACATGACTACATCCACACCGTCCATCCATATTGAAAGCTTATTTTAGGGCATGATCCAAAACATGAAGCAGCTCCAAATCCCGGATGAACCATAGTACAAGAAAAGTGGTGATCAACCATTAAAACTTCTGTATGGTCTGTTTATCTAGTTGTTTGTGACCTCAAACAAACATTTCGGTGGAATCCCTGATGCTTTTAATAGTGGATCCATAGCTCAAGTGGGCCAGACGAGAGGAAATAGTGGAGATTCAGTGATCACTATTGAAACATTAATATGGCAATAAAAATTTTGTATCAGCCCAAGTATTTCGTCTTTTCACTTCATCCCGGTGTCCATGACCTTATAAATGGTTTGGATGGTAGGCATTTCCTTCTCCAATTTTCGCTCTCATGTAACCCATTTCAATTTTGGATCTGCTTCATATTTGTTCATGTGTCCTAACATGAGCTAGCTAGCAAAACAGATAGACGGGTGGATTTCTCACTAGCATCATGGTGGGCCCCACCTAGCATCCGAACTTGCTGCAAAACCCTCTCTCAAGAAATCAGCGTTTGCAGGGACCTTCTTCTGTGCCACACCCCCACTCACCCAGGATGTGCAATCCTTACCATAGGTCCCACTTTAATGTATATATTTTATATGGACTTTGTCTATCTATTTTTCCAAATCATTTTAGGGTATTATAAAAAAAAATGAAGCAAATCCAACTATTACATGGACCCCACCATAGGAAACAGTGGTGATTGACCATTATTGGGCTTGGGCCACATGAGATTTGAATCATCCTCATTTTTGAGATCATTCCTTAAAATGATCTGGAAAAATGAATGAAAGGCATGGATAAAAAACATACGTTAAAAATTTCTTGTGGGAAACAAAGGCTTTGGATTAAAATGATATTTATGTGGTCTCTTCATCCGGATCTTTTTTACATTATCAACAGCTTAGATTGCAAATAAACATTCCAGTGGAATCGATGAGGTTTTTAATGGTAGGGATTCAATTGCGATCATTACGTATGGGTAAATGTGTCAAATTAACATATTTCAAACATTCCATACATTAGTTAACAAACCGGTACTAAGTATCGTATATTATAAGTATATCACACTGCGTATGGTTGCGGCAACTTTGATAATATTTTATTATTACCCTATGTAATTTGATGCTACATTTACCAATCATGAAACGGATAAAACAGATAAAACAGTTTCTACTCCAGTAATTTCGACTACTGAATATTTATCATGTTAACCATCCATCGGATGTCCAACACACCCATGTAAAGTGGGTCCCATGATTTTGGATGGTTTTAAGTTTAATTCCATACATGCCATTTGTACAATTCATGATTGCATTCGCATAACCATCATAATCGTCCAAGAACATCAATGTTTTCCATCATAGCGATCCACAGTCTACTTTCCATTGCAAAGTTGTCTAATTCCATTTGAAACTTAAATATCATATTTAAGGATTTGATTTTTGCGTGGGTGACCACTCAAGATCAACTGGGGCCCACATGCTTAGATAGTCCGTTTAGTTCAACTATTCATATTCTAGTTACTACCATATAAAAACCATGATCCTGCAATCACACTTCAGCAATTATCCTGACCTTTGATTTTTAGAGTAGAATGCCAGCCATTGAAATTTGTGTTTACAATATTGTTGTAAATTTAATTACAGATGATGATGGTCACAATCTATCATAGATTCCACAAGATGGATGGTTGTGATCATACCATACAGAGGCTCAGCATCTGTCGGAGCCAATGAACCAGATTGGAGAGTGCATGCATGAGACTGAGCTTTTGATATGTGATGCCTAAAATCATGGAAGTAAGAGCATGTAGTGGCGGTCGCCTTGTCTTCGCTGCTGTTGGATTTAAAGCTAGTAATAATGTAAAGTCGTCCAGGCATGCTAGAAACAGCCTCCTCAGATTCTTCCAAAATCCAAAGGAATGAATTTCAATTTGATAATGATAGGCAGCAATAGTTACACAGATATTTTAATTGGTTCGTATGATCATATCAGTCCTTTTCGCCAGTCCCTGAATTTCTAATTCCATGTCCTTTGTCCTTTGTCATGAAATTTCTATAAGGCCGACTCACTCAACGCTGTGAACTAGTTGTGGTTCATTGATTCTTTCAGTTGTCCTTTTGGATGTTGGATCACTGAATCCGAACTGACCAACTGGTTGTTGGTACTGCAGATGGGCCAGGAAACCACTTTATCTAGCAATTCCATGATAACCTATTTATTTTAGTATACGTTATTACCTTGTAAGAATTCTATAAGGTGACTCTTATTGATGAACCGTCCGGATCTCCTTAATGGTTGGATAATGTGATCGGGTATATTAATGGACCCTACAAACTTATGCTTCATTAAAATCGTTTTAAGGGGTGGTGCGCTACAACTTTGTCATACAAATAGTGTTTTAGTTAAACTAGGATTGACAAATTTGTGTGGAGCATAAAAAGAAGAGTTTTGATAGGTTTCAAACTCCTCAACCCTCAAAACTATATATAAACAGGGTGGGTACACAAGTCTACATATGTTGAAGCCTTTTTCATTCTATCCTGGTACATCTCTAAAGCATGTAAGGTGTAGATGACTGCAGCATCAAGCCTACGGTATAACGTCCCAATCGGGCATGAATTCCAAATTTCTCGATTCCCATCTCCAATGCACCGAACAGTCATTTCAATTCCACAAAGTACAATTAACAGTTAGTATCATAGCCAACTGTGCATCGGCTATGGTGGATCTTATCAGATTATCAAACTTTTTCAGGTTTTTTTTTTTTGGGTCAAGATCTAAATCATCCATTCATGGATATCTGCCTCAAATGGGGACCATTGTGATAGAAAGTGCGAAAGAGTGAACCCTCAAAATCTGACAATCTACACAATATGGAACCTCCACAAAGCTGAAGATGAATAGTCCAGATTAGCGGTCCACCTAACCACCACTGGAGCAAAGGGGTCTAATCACCCCTCGATTCTACGGTATAGATGGACTCGGATTACGATGTATGGAATAGATCATCCCAAGGACAAGTTAAACGGACAATTTTCTATAAATCATTATTCCTCTTTTTACTCTCGTTATTCCTCGATATGTTTTTACGAGAGAGCCTTATCCTATTTATAAAAAAGGATGAAGAGTTTGGATGAGACCAGAAATTATCTGGTCTTATTCCTATCTCCTCTTTTTAAATTCAAATTCAAACTTGAATTTAAAATCCATTTGCTAATGGAAGAGGCCGGAAGAAGCCTAAACTCATGGGACCCACCCACTAGTGATTGTCCACCAGTGGGCCCCACTGGCCTATGTCCAACATCTCCCACTCAATCACATTGTGGGATAGGCACAAAAATTTATCCATCCAACTCGCCTAATAACAATTAAAACCAAACATCGCAATGAAAAGAATCAGAGGTGTGGGATCAGTTAGATCACCGTAATTTTCTCACAGGTGTTAAAGTACTAAGTGACCACCTAACTAGTACTCAATAACCCAATCTTTGCAATGCCTGTTCTAGTCCGTATGACCACATCGGATGGAGTTAACTCCTAATTTGGAGTATTCGGATAACATACGCTCTTATCCAACTTATCGAGTTATTCTGAAAACTCTATTTTTCACAAACTTTGACTAAAATCAATTTAAAGTAATACTTATATATATATATATATATATATATATATATATATATATATATATATATATATATATATATATATATATATATATATATAGGGAAAAGGTACTATACGGTCAACCGTATTATACCTTCCATAAGGTCGAGTGCTGGCAGCACATTATTCGTAATATGGTAAAAATTTTAAACAAATGAGAAGATTTTATAGGGAAACTAGAGAAACAAAACTGACAAAATAGGTTATTAAAATATCCATCCACCTCTCTCACGTGTAATTTCCGCGAAAGTCTTGTACGTGACCTTAAAACCTTCTTAAGGCCCACTATGATGTTTATCTGAGATCCAACTTATTCATAAGTTAAAACCTACATGAAAGAAGGGAAAACACAAATTTAAGCTTGATCGAAAACTTTTGTACCCCTTAGAAATTTTTAATGGTTGGTGTCACTCTATCTACTGCTTTCTGTGGTGGGTACATTCCAGCTTTGGATCTAACTCATTCTTTATCTCATGCCTTAAATCGATATCTCCAAGTTAATGGACAATATGGATATAACACATATATCATGGTGGGTCTCACAGAAGTTGGTGATGTAGGATGCATATTGCGTCGTCTGGGAGGGTAGGGCTCTGTGGGGCCCACCGTGATGTAAGTATTTTATCCACGCCGTTAAAAGAATTTCTCAAATTTTTTTAAAGTTATTATCCTAAAAATGAGGCAAGTCCATAGCTCCAGTGGATCACAATAAAAGAGGTTGTACTGATAATGACACTCACCAAACCTTTTTAAGTGTTAGCGTTATGTTTTTTTTCCATACAACCTATTCATAAGGTCATGTAGACGTGGATGAATTGAAAACACAAATATCAATCCGAAACTTCTCCCGCTCGCAAGAAGTTTTTAACGGTGGATATTCAATCCCCACCTTATGGTCTACGTAAGCCTTAGACCTTCTTCATTTTTTTTTGTTTATATATTAAAATGATCTAGAAAATCATTAAACGGAGTAGATAGAACACTTACATCAAGTTGGCCCCACAGAGCCCTGCCCGGACGGATTACCGTCCGGCCGAGGGTAGGATGCAATCCGCCTTATGCGGATGGGAATTCCATGCGAACGCCTTTTGCAAAAGTTCCAGTGCTGGGAACCAAGGTGGGGCCCATGGTGATTTTTTTCAGAAATCCACTTCATTCGTCCATTTTTTGAGCTCCTTTTAGAACATAAGCACAAAAATTATCTGCATCCAATACTTAGGTGGGCCAAAATTGTGAGTATTGAACATCAACAATTTAAATATTCATGTGGCCACGAAAGCCTTTGAATCAGGATAATATTTGTGTTTTCATTTCATCCCAATATAAATGACGTTAAAAACGGTATATATGGCATATAAACATCATTGTGGACTCCAAGAACATTTCAACGGTAGAAATTTTTCTACACACATTTTTCTTTAGTGCAGTCCACTTGAGTCTTGGATCCCTCTCAATTTTAGTCACAAGTAGTAAAATAAGCTCACAAAACGGATAGACGGGGTGGATTTTTCACAAACATCAGGGCCAGCTAAGTTTCCACGGCAGGAACTTCTTTCGCAGGAAATCCGCGTCCGACGTACGCGGATTAGATAGGAAACGGATCGGCTACTCCCCTGCCACGAGCCAATGGCTGGTGGTGGGTGCTCTGTGGGCCCACCATAAATTGTGTATTTCATCCATGCCGTCCATCTATTTTTATAGATCATTTTATGTATGAGAGAAAAAATGAGGTATATCTAAATCTAAAGTTCACCAAATTACAAGAAACAGTGTTAAATGAACGCTGACCATAAAAACGTTTTGGGGCCATAAAAGCTTGGATCAAGATGATATTTATTTTTTCCCTTCATCTGGTTTTTTATGACCCAGTCAACAGATTGGATGTCAAATAAACAGTACAGTGGGCCTTAGGAGTATTTTAATGGTGGATATCCAATCATTATTGTTTTCCTGTGGTGTGGTCCATCTGAGATTTATATTCCTATTATTGTTTTGTATCAATCTCTAAAATGATCCATAAAAATGGATGAACGGAATGGATGAAACAAATACATCATGGTGTGCCCACAGAGCACTGACCACTAGCAACGGGGCTGCTGTTGAGGGAGTAGCCAATCCGTCTCCTATTAGATGACAGGTTGAGTGCAAGTCAGCTACTGAAGTTACGTCACCAAGTTCTGTGGGCCCACTATGATGATGTATATGTTGTATCCACACCGTCCATCTATTTGGAGATATAATTTTAGGGCATGAGTGAAAGAATGAGGAAGATAAAAATATGTGGTGGACCTCACTACAGAAAACAGTGGGGAGAGTGATTCCCACCGTTGAAACTATCCCAAGGCTCACCATAATGTTTATTTGAAATCCAACCGGTTCAAAAGTTAAAAAAGACATGAAATAAGAGAAAACATAAATATCAGCTTGATCTAAAACGTTCATGGCCTTTAAAAGTTTTTAATGGTGGGCGTCACTGTCCCACTATTTTCTGTGATGGGGTCCACTAGAGCTTTGGATTTAACTCATTCTTTGGATATTACCCTAAAATGATCTCTCCAGATGGATGGAAGGTGCGGATATAAAATATATATCATGATAAGGCCTACATAACTTGGTAACATCACTTCAGTAGTCATATCTAATCCACAATTGGGTTGGAAGCGGATAGAAACAATATGAATTGAACTTTGTTGAGAAATTCTCTGGTTTTCAAGGTTGCATTGTTTTTCATCACGAACTATTGTAGTGTTTGTGAAAAATCCACCTCATCCATCAGTTTATGAAGATCATTTTAGGACACAGGAACAAAAATGAGCTGGATCCAAGACTCAAGTGGGCCGCATTAAAGGAAAAGGTAGGTAGGAAAATTCCTACAATTGAAACCTCGCTGGGTCGAAAGTGATGTTTCAATTGCATCTATACCGTTCATAACAATATTCTTACTGAGATGAACTGAAAACAAAAATATTATCCAAATTTAGAACTTTTGTGGCCCCACGAATATTTCAACTGTGGATGTGCAATCCTCACATTTTCGGCCCACTTGAGCCTTGGACCGGCTCATTTTTAGCCTCTTGTCCTAAAATGATATGAAAAAATGGATGGACGATGTGGATTTCTTTAAAAAAAAAAAGAAAAAGAAAAAGACCAAGGTAGGCTCCACGTAAGTTTCTATCGTAAAGTTTATCCAGTTTCCCTATAAAATTTTCTTGCTGGTTTAAAATTTTCAGCATCCGACGAATAACATGCCGCCAACACTCGACCTTGTGGAAGGTATAATACGGTCGAGCGTATAGTACCTTTTCCCATATATATATATATATATATATATATATATATATATATATATATATATATATATATATATATATATATATATATATATATATATACACACACACACACACACACACACACACACTTTTAAGAAAGAATATTGTTTGCAAAAGTCTAATAAAAAATAACTTGATATTGCCGGTGGATAAGTCTTCAAGTGCGTATTTATAGTTCTGGAAACTTGGTGTAGTTATCACGGGATCTTCTCCATACAGATGTATAATTTGGAATCAATCAAGCCGCTTTCCTAGCGTAACTAAGTCCGACCAATCAAGGACCTTTCATCATGGTATACTAAAGTTGCGACACTCAATCTCATCCTCCTATACACAAGAGGAGGATAGCTAAGGACACAAAGAGTTATCAACGGGACTGGCTACTCACACATTACAATGATTAGATCGAATCAAATTAATCTGTAGGTAAAAGGCCAGCACATGGCTACAATTCACATCATAAATTAGACAATATTAGGTGTATATCGGGTATACAATACACAGGTCATTGTACATGATGTACGACTCATCTCATAACCTCATAACCTGGCTATTAATTCAGGCCATAACATTGATCGCATGCAAAGGAATGGTGCAATTATGTTATTTGACTTGATCAATTTCATCTTCAATCTTTTAAGATTGTAAGCGGATACGACTCACTCATATCCTTATCCTTTATTATTTATAATAAAAAAAATTTCATACCTCAATGTATGAACATCACCCCAAATGTACCTCTCTTGTACATTCAATGTTGGTCAACCCGTACCAGTTGGTGACCAACCTGCCAACAAAAGATAGAAATCATACATGATCTCATGAAAAATGTTGATGATCTACTTACCTAGTTTATATTAGTACTGAATACTGAAGAAATGGAATATGTTATTCATTAATGAAAGATCAAAAGGTACTAAATACAAGTACATCACTTAAGCTTTCCTCAATCCCATCTGCCTGACGTGAACCTGAAATAGATCTCTGGCTATAAGTTTTGTCATGGGATTAGCCATCATATCAGTATAGTTTATATTAGTATTGAATACTAAATAAATGGAATATGTTATTCATTAATGAAAGATCAAAAGGTACTAAATACAAGCACATCACTTAAGCTTTCCTTAATCCCATCTGCCTGACGTGAACCTGAAATAGATCTCTGGCAATAGGTTTCATCATGGTATTAGCCATCATATCAGTATAGTTTATATTAGTACTGAATACTAAATAAATGGAATATGTTATTCATTAATGAAAGATCAAAAGGTACTAAATACAAGCACATCACTTAAGCTTTCCTCAATCCCATCTTCCTGACGTGAACCTGAAATAGATCTCTGGCTATAGATTTTGTCATGGGATTAGCCATCATATCAATATAGTTTATATTAGTACTGAATACTAAATAAATGGAATATGTTATTCATTAATGAAAGATCAAAAGGTACTAAATACAAGTACATCACTTAAGCTTTCCTCAATCCCATCTGCCTGACGTGAACCTGAAATAGATCTCTGGCTATAGGTTTCGTCATGGGATTAGCCATCATATCCTTAGTAGAAATGTAGCTGGGGGTGACCTTTTTATCTCTCACTTGATCATGGACGTAATGATACTTGATCTCAATGTGCTTAGACTTCTGGTGGTGTATAGGGTCCTTTGCCAAGTCAATAGCAGAAGTATTGTCTATCTTCACCGATATAAGCTGAAAAACACATGATACAACACCCAGACCTAGTAAAAATCTGAGAACCCATACACACTCCTAAATTATAGAACAATATGCAATGTACTCGGCCTCCATAGATGAAAGAGCTGTGGATGTCTGTTTCTTACTCTACCATGAAATAGATCCCCCTCCGAGTAAGAAGACATATCCTGAAGCAGACTTTTCCTCATCGGCATCATTACCTCAAGCAGCATCAGAATATCCTTTGAGCTCGAGGATCGTGCCCTCATAACACAACATTAGGTCATTTATTCTTTTGAGATAGTAGAATATACGTTTGACGGCTTGCCAATGCAACTATCCCGAGTTACTTTGATAACAGCTGATTATGCCAACTATATGGCTAATATCCAGTCTGGTGCAAAACATATCATACATTAAGCTCTCTACTGCACTTACATAAGGAACTGAGGACATAGTCAATTTCTCAGCTTCAGTCTAGAGACACGATTTTCTATATAACTTGATAGCTTTATTCATAGGGGTTTCAATAGCTTTTGAATTTTTCATCATAAACCGCTCTAAGATATTTCGTATATAGGTGGCTTAAGATAAATCAAAAAATTTCTGAGGGCGATCCCTTATGATTTTTACCCTAAGAATAAAATTGGTTTCATCAAGATCTTTCATCTCAAAGTTCGAGAATTGTCAATCTTTAGTCAATATCAATAATTGCGTGTTATTACCAGCTAGCAAGATATTGTCTACATATAAAGATAATATCATAAAAGTCTTCCAGACCGTTTCATATATATACAACGATCTTCTTCACTCATTATGAATCTAAAAGTAGTGATGGCTAAGTGAAACCTCATGTACCACTGCCTTGAAGATTGTTTCAGCTCATAGATCGATTTCAACAATTTGCAGACTTTCTTTAGATGTTTTTTTTCTACATAACCCATGGGTTGTTGTATATATATCTCTTCATCCGAATGCAGTCTTTACATTTATATGATATAACTCTAAGTTTAAACTTGCAACAATGGACAAGATCATGCGGATTGAGAAGAACTTTGCAATAGGTCAAAAAGTCTCCTTGTAATTAATGCCTTCTTTTTGTGTGAAACCTTTAGCGACTAATCTTGTTTTGTACTTGTCTACTGTACCATCTGTCTTTTTTTTATCTTAAGTACCCACTTATAACCTAACGCTTTGCGATTAAAAGGCAGATCAACAAGTTCCTAGACTTTATTCTTCTCCACAGAAGTGATCTCTTCGTCCATAACAACCACCCAATCAGGTTTATCATCATCAACCGTAATGCAGGAGAATGTCTACCCCTCAATATCAAAGTATCTTCGAGGAATCAATCCTCTTTCACTTCGACATAATTCAAGAGCCTGCTGAGATATTTTTCCACTGTCCTGACGAACTATAGGAGCATCAATTTTGAGAAGCAGAACTCCCACTCTCCTGAGATACATCAAGAATTTCAAAAAGTTCTATTGTAACCTTTTGCTTCATTCGGCTGAGGTACCTATCTTTGACAAAGGTCACATCCCGAGATTCTAATGTTTTAATTTAAACCAATCTGATTTAAATGATTTTAACTCGCAAGTATACGAATCAGATGTAGATATGGTACGTATTACGAGATCATTCCCACGAGAACTGGTTGTCACAATTCTAAATTTAAGACTCTTCTTAACTAATCAAACGAATGGTTTAACAAATTATTAAGTAAACTAGCATAAATCTATGAAAAATAACTGAGAGCAATGAGAAAATTTTAATTAAGGAGAAGACTAGGACTTTCGAATCCACCCCTAATTATCCTAACCCTTGTTTTACCTGTTGATTTATCCTAATTCAGATTGATATAAATTTAATAAACAAAGCACATCCTATGTCCTTGGTCGGGCACACAGAATGTATAATCCTTTAAAGCATATGGATCACATCTTTCCATCCATGGTCAGGCATGGAGAGATGTAAATCCTATTTCTTCCTCTATAGGAAACCTGTTCATGGTCAGACACAAGCACTTAGTTAAGATTCCAAACAACATTCATATCTAGACTTTGGTCGAGCTCATAGAATGGAGAAGCATGGAAATTACGGTTAAGCATACTAGAAAAAGAAACAAATCAATAAAATTAAAATAAATTCAACATGGATAAGAGTTATTCAAATTAGGGGTTTCATCTCAGCCCTAGCTGAGAAGTCTAGCAATCCATAAAATTAATTAGAAAGAAGAACAAATAAGATAGAGAAAAGAAAAACATAAAGATCTCCCTTCTTTTTTCCTCTCTCTCTCCTCTTTCTTCTCTTTCTTCTCTCTCCTTGGCTCTCCCCAGGCTCTGGCCTTCCCCCTTTCACGTTTTTCAGCCTTTTTTATAGCTGCTGGAGTAGCTGGAGTGGTGGAAATCGAATTTGGAAAGCTGTCGCACGCGCAACGAAAGCTTTTTCGCAGCTAAGATCGAGGCTTCATAACTCTCGTGTTCCTTGCATTATGTCTGTAAAATCAACATCTCTTGGGACATTTTTGACTGCTCTACACGATGGATGGCTTGGATCAGCCATATGATCAAAGATGGTGGCCCACAACCGCCTGAAAAAGTCAGTTTTCGTGGATGTGTGAAACCTTTCGCACTTTGAATGTTGCATAGCTCAGTGGGCCCTACAGAGGTTTTTTCAGGGAAATTCACCCCGTCCATTGGATTCAGGATGAAATTTCAGTCAAGAATGGGTGGTTTTGAACGTCCATTGACGGGTCTCAAAGAAGAAATCACAAAAAAATCAGATTTGAATGTTGTAGGGCAGTCCTTTAGTGACCCCTATATCATACACGTGTGCTTTCATGGGTAAAAGCGGTCAGCATGGTTTTATAGTTCTCGAACTCCTCTACATGGTGGACAATGTGGATCGGTCGTATACATAATGGGTGGGGCCCACTACCGACCATAAATCCGGCCGCCCGTCGGTTACGCAGGCAACGAAAATTTCTTTCTTTTAAAGTCGGTCGCAGGTGCAGCGCTGGACCACCTTTAGTTGATTTGGTGTGGCACTGGTGTGTAGTGTACATGACGTACACGCATCATATACAGGGCCCACTGTGATGTTTAGGAGAAATCTGTACCGTCTATCCTTTTTCTCATATTATTTAAACCGTCGGGATAAAAATTGATGTATATCCAGATATCCAGTGGACCCCACTTAATGAATTAAGGGGCTGATCTGGCCGTTGGGCCACTTCTTGAGATCTTCAATGGATGAAATTTAATATCTATGGTTAATTTATGGCCCCCATCACATGTATAAAGTTTCGAGTCAATCGGATGGCGGGAACCATATGATCTTGCATTCTGGACCAATTTTGGACCCGTTTAACGCGATCGGCTTGATTTTCTTGGATTCCTGGCATGTAAATTCATTGATCTTGGTCCTCTGGATTCCATTCCTTGCTTTGATGACTTTGAGGTGTCAAATCCACGCTTTTAATACTCTTTTTCAATCCACACTCTTAATTACTATCTGTAACAAAAACACGATTAAAATACTCCATAAAGCTTTATCATGTATGTAAAATAAGGCAGTAATCTGGGTCTGATATGCAATATTTGACCCTCATCAGATTCTATCTCAATCCATCATCCTTGGTCATCATAAATTAGAACGTATCTCTTTGAATGTATAGGGTACCTTATGAATACGCATTCAATAGTTTCATTATCAAGTTTACCTCTATATAGATTAGGTAGCAAAACATATCTGAAAGATCCTCAAGGACGTAGGTTGGCTAGAGAAGAATGAGCCTTCAAAATCTAACGGTCTACAAGATATGGAACCTCTACAAAGCTAAAGATGAATGGTCCAGATCTAGTGGTCTTCCTAACCATTACTTAAGTAGATGGGTCTAATCACCCCTCTAATTATACAGTATAGATGGCCCTAGATTACGATCTATGGCTTAAATCATCCCAAGGACAAGGTAAACGGATAAATTTCTATAAATCATTATTCCTCTTTTTACTCTCATTATTCCTTAATATATTTTCACGAGAAAGCCTTATCCTATTTATAGGAAAGGATGAGGAGTTTGGATGATACCAGAAATTATTTGGTCTTATCCCTATCTCATCTTATTAAATCCAAATTCAAACTTGAATTTGAAATCCATTTGCTAATAGAAGAGGCCGAAAGAAGCCTAAACTCATGGGACCCACCCAACATTGAGCCCCACCTGCCTATTTCCAACACATTGATCTCTACTTATTCATGGTTTTTTAGGCCAATTCTTGGACCATAAGCGTAATTCTTTTAGGTTAAATAGTGGATTCCAATGATAGCCTAGCAACGCCAGCACGACTAATAGCCCTTATCGTTGATTTGGGTGTGTTTTCCATAAACTAATCCCAACTTCAAGGCATTTGGCATCGCTTAGACCCAAGCCATCAGCTCCGAATTTCAATGCTTATTGTCAATTACCAATGGCATCTAAACAATGGGTCAACTTTTGGGCCTATATACACTACTGGTGGCGACCACGGTTCATCATAACCCATGGGGTTTTTATCGCTCTTGATGGAGGTTGTATCCTCCATTGCTGCTAATGTAGACCCAAGCAACCATCAATGGCCAACAGCGAGCTCTAATAAGGGTTTTTTTTTTAAGGAAAGTGAAAACAATAAAGAAAGGAGGGTCACACATCTTCCCCCTCCAGTGATGATTATTAGGACTCTTAGAATCAAACATGATAATCATAATCATACAAACAAATCCAACAGAGAAAAATCTTAATTTACATGGAAAAATCTCGGCGGGAAAAAACTATAGGACAAAGCGAGAATTCACTATGAAAAACCAAGTTAAAAGAGATGGAATCTTACCGCCAGACATGGAGACGTGGAAGACGTTGTGGACGCCAGACAACTGTGATGGCAAGGCAAGCCGATAGGCCACGGCGCCAACGCGCCCAGTGATCTCAAAAGGTCCTATGAATCTCGGGGCAAGCTTGCCCTTTGCTCCAAATCGAACTACGCCCTTCATGGGCGAGACCTTGAGATACACATGGTCCCCTACATCAAACTCCAAGGGACGACGCCGACGATCAGCAGAACTCTTCTGTCGGCTCTGAGCTGTGCGCATCCTCTGCCTGATGATGTCGATAGCCTCTGAAGTCTCCTGCACAAGCTCGGGACCTAGGAGACGACGCTCTCCAACCTCGGTCCAACAACTCGGTGATCTGCATGGTCTGCCATATAGTGCCTCAAAAGGAGCCATGCCGATAGTCGCCTGATAGCTGTTATTGTACGCGAACTCAGCCAATCGCAGATGCTCATCCCAGCTACCCCCGAAGTCAATCGCGCAGGCCCGAAGCATGTCCTCAAGTATCTGATTGACCCTCTCGGTCTGGCCATCGGTCTGCGGATGGTACGCGGTGCTGAGCTGCAAATCAGTCCCCATCGCACGCTGGAAGCTCCCCCAAAACTGAGACGTGAACCTCGAGTCTCGGTCAGAAACGATCGAGACTGGAACGCCATGCAGTCTCACAATCTCCTCGATAAACAGTCTCGCAAGCCGGTCCATAGACCAAGTCGCACGCATCGCAAGGAAATGTGCCGACTTCGTCAGACGATCCACAACAACCCAAATGGAGTCATGACCGCGCTGAGTCCTCGGCAAACCCATAATGAAATCAGTCGACACGTGCTCCCACTTCCACATCGGGACGCTCAACGGCTGCAAAAGACCAGGAGGTCTCTGATGATCGGCCTTGACACGCTGGCACGTGTCACACTCGGCCACAAAACTGGCGATCTGGCGCTTCATCCCCGCCCAAAAATACTGTCGCCTCATGTCACGGTACATCTTCGTCGAGCCCGGGTGGATAGAAAACCGCGATCGATGTGCCTCAGTCATAAGATCTCTGCGTAACTCTGGGATATCCGGGACACATAATCGGCCTTTGAAGCGAAGTCCACCGTCTGTACCGATCTGCCAATCTGCCTGACCCTCAGATGCCGCCTCAGCCATATAACCCTGCAACGACTCATCAGCCTGCTGAGCCTCGATCACCCTAGCGACAAGAGAGGGTTGAATCGACAAGCTCGATAACTGTACAATGGAAGACTGCAGGCCGAACACAAAGTCATACGCAGCAATATCCTCAAGCATCCGCCACTCCTGAATCATCATATGTGCCACTAGGCCTCGTGGCTGACGGCTGAGGGCATCTGCCACCACGTTCGCCTTGCCCGGGTGGTACTGGAGGTTGAAATCATAGTCCTTCAGGAGCTCCATCCAGCGCCTCTGTCTCATATTCAACTCAGACTGCGAGAAGAGGTACTTCAAGCTCTTGTGATCAGAGAAGAGCTCGAACCTAATCCCGTAAAGGTAGTGCCTCCACACCTTCAGTGCGAAGACAAATGCAGCCAGCTCCAGATCATGTGTCGGATAGTTCAGCTCATGGACTTTGAGCTGACGAGACGCAAAGGCCACTGGTCTCCCGTGCTGCATCAGGACAGCACCCAAACCAATGTGTGAGGCATCAGTGAATACAATAAAGCCGTCACTCCCAGATGGAAGAGTGAGGACAGGAGTGGACGTCAGACGGTCCTTCAACTCCGTAAATGCTCGCTCGCAGGCGTCACTCCAAATAAACTCTCCCCCTTTCCGAGTCAACCTGGTCAGCGGGGCTGCAATACGAGAAAAACCCTCGATGAAACGCCGGTAGTAGCCCGCCAAACCAAGGAAACTACGGATCTCTGTCGCAGTCGTGGGCTGGCCCCACTGACGCACTGCCTCGACCTTCGAGGGGTCCACTGCGACACCCTCCCTCGTCACCACGTGACCGAGGAACTTCACCTCCTCCTGCCAGAACTCGCACTTCTCCAGCTTCGCATACAGCTGGTGTGCACGGAGGGTCTGTAAAGTGATCTCCAAGTGCTGCTCATGCTCCTCACGGGTCCTCGAGTAGATCAGAATGTCGTCGATGAAGACTACAACAAACTGATCTAGATATGGGCGAAAAACCTCGTTCATCAGCTGCATGAAGACCGCTGGTGCATTGGTCAGTCCGAAGGACATGACCTGAAACTCAAAATGACCGTAACGCGTCCTGAATGCTGTCTTCGGAATGTCCTCATCTCGGACCCGAATCTGATGATAACCGGAACGCAGGTCAATCTTCGAAAAGAACTGTGCACCCTGCAGCTGGTCAAACAAATCATCAATCCTAGGGAGCGGGTACTTGTTCTTGATCGTGACCTTGTTGAGCTCGCGATAGTCAACGCAGAGTCTCAACGAACCATCTTTCTTCTTCACAAAGAGTACCGGTGCTCCCCACGGAGAACTGCTCGGACGTATAAAGCCCAACTCACGCAACTCGTCCAACTGCTTCTGCAGTTCCCGTAACTCCAACGGTGCCATACGATACGGGGCCTTTGAAATAGGCGCGGTACCGGGCACGAGATCGATCTGAAACTCGGTGAGTCGACGAGGCGGTAATCCCGGAATCTCCTGGAACACATCGGGAAAATCGCAAACTATCGGTAAATAGTCGATGCAAACGGCGACAGGCTCCTCTATGGCACAAGACATCAAACAAGACAACCGCTCTCCTCTGGCCTCTGCAACGAACTGGAACTGTGGCACGCCGGGTATACAGAACGTGACGGTCCTCGCGGCGCAGTCCAAAACGGCATAATACTCAGCGAGCCAATCCATGCCCAAGATAACGTCGAACTCGGACATCGGCAAAACAAACAAATCAGCAGGCAGGAAGGTATCCCCGACTAGAACGGGGCATGACGAGCAAAATCGTCCTAACGCTGCAGTCCTCCCCAAGGGAGTCGACACTGATAGGCTCACATCAGCAGACTCCAACGGTAAGCCAGCCGATCGACAAAAGCTCTCGGCCACAAAAGAACATGATGCACCAGAATCAAACAATACATGTGCAATGCATGCAGAAACTGGCAGTATACCCTCAACGACTCCTCCAGATGACTGCGGATCCTGCTGAGCCGCATAAAACCTAGCCTGAGCTGGCTGGGGAGGTGCCTGTCCCCTCTGAACGTGCTGCTGCTGCTGCTGAGGTCGCTGAGGTGGTCGAAACTGCTGCCTCTGCTGCTGTGGCCTCTGAGGCTGGTGCTGATGCTGATGCTGCTGCTGAGGTGGCCTCGGTGGTAGAGGCTGCTGTCGCTGCTGCTGTGGGGGTCTCTGCTGCTGCGGTGGAGGCCTCTGCTGCTGTGGACCTCTCTGCTGCTGCTGGGGACTGGGACACTCCCATGAACGGTGTCCCGTCGCACCGCACCTGAAGCAAGTGCCGGTGAACTGTCTCTGAGGTGGTGGTGGAGGTGCTGATGGTACTGATGGTGTACGGAAAGCTGGGCGACCAGTGCGCCTCTGCTGCTGTGGTCGACCCTGCTGGGAATGACTGGAAGAAGCCTGCCTCTTCCGGTCTCCCCTCTGACCACGATCAGACTGAGAACCGGCCCACTCAGTCTCGTATATCTGAGCCTTCCGCACTACTGCCTGGAAGGTAGGAAGCTCATGCCCAATAACGCGACCTCGAAGGCCGTAACGTAAGCCGTGCTCGAAACGGCGGGCCTTCCGCCCCTCATCATCAACCATATATGGTGCGAATCTCGACAGTGCCATGAAACGGGCCGCGTACTGCGCCACGGTCATGTCTCCCTGCACCAGAGTCTCGAACTCTAAGGCTCGCTGACGACGGATGTGGTCAGGGAAGTACTGCTCCTCGAATCGGTCCACAAAGTCCTCCCATGTCCAGACATGATCAGGTCCGGCGACACGGGCGACAGAGGTCCACCAATGCTTGGCCTCACCGTGGAAGAGAAATACTGCTAACCGGACGCGCTGCTCGGTCGTGCATAACATGGTATCGAATATCTTCTCCACATCGGAGCGCCATCTCTCAGCAGCGGTCGGATCTGGCTCGCCCTGGAAACGAGGGGGATCATGCCGTCGGAACTCACGAAGTACAGCGCTCCCGCGCTCCTGCTCTGCCTGAGCTGGTGAAACAGCTGGGCGTCTGCCCTGTCCCTGTAGTGCAGCTGTCACAGCCTGTAACATCTGCTGTAACTGAGAGGCACTCACAGTCACCGTCGGCTCCTCATCGGTCTCAGGTGGAGGAATGTCATCCTCATGGGAAGAAGCAGGAATCTCTGAGGGTGGAATGGGAGACGCAGGTGGTAGAGCTGGAGTCTCTGATGGTGAAGTAGAATCCTCAGGTGGTGGTGCGGGAGTCGATCGAGTAACAGGCGCCATACCCTACAGGAAAGAGCGAAAGCGCCTATCATCTTCCAGAACTCTCGAATGTACGCATGTTAATGGTCTGATTCGGAAGGTCGTGAAGTTATCCGAACTTCAGAACTTAGTCATTCTTCACTCATAGCAAACATGTAATGTTGTTCTTGGTTATTCCCAAGTTATGCTCTGATACCAACTTCTGTCACGCCCCAAACTCGGAAACCGGGCTCACAAAATTCCCGATCGCCGAATCCGGCACCGACAGCCTCCGTAGAACCCCATTCTCGGCTCCTAGCTCCCATTCGCCAGGTTCCGATCCTGGGATGCTACGAGGAGGATTTTTTTTTTTAACATCAGTCTGATACGTAATAAGCATAACCAAAGGCATAACCCACAAACAACAACCAAGCACTTCATTACATTTCCACTATGATCAAAAATTTTACAAGTACAATGAGCATAAAGGGAAATACAATGGCAAATAACAAAAACTCCAAAATGATCAGCAACGTGCTCCTGCCTCAGCGCTGCTGCAGTCCAACGTCACCTGCACGCAACGGTCGTGCATAAGCTTACAGAAAGCTTAGAGGGTGGTGAAAGTGTGTGCACAAGGTAGAGTATGATCATGCAATATCAGAGTAATGCAGAATATGCAGATGGAACTATAATATCATGAGCCGTACCAAGGCTTATGTGATGCAAGACATGAATGGTATTGGCCACCCCAAGGCCATGCAATGTGCAATGCAACTCAAGCATACAGATCCTCATCAATGTCCACATATCAGTACAGCTCAGAGTATGGAATATCACCGGGGTCTAGTACACTCTAAACCAGATTGCCGCCACATCGTGCGCAATAAGGTAAGTGGAAGAGACCTCACTATCCGTCTGCCAATATCGGGCGCGACTCGTCGATAGCGGACCCATTCCTCGAGCTGGTCAGACTCAGCCTAACATTGCCCCCTACACTCGGGCGGGTAAGGCCGCACCCCCTTCCAACCGACCACGACACAGTGGAGAGCGTAACCGTCTGGTAATCGGTACTCAACGCTCATCTACCCACTCGGTCTAGACGTTGGAGCAACCTCTTGGTACCATAAGGGTTTAGGGACTTTCACCCAGGGACATCTATAGTACCCCATGTAGAACAAGTATTTTCGGTATCCAATCCTGCCAACCACGATGCGTCTGTGGAGGCTACGGCCCTGATGTCGCTAGGGCGTACAACAACCATGTCACACAAATGCGGAATGCATGAATCACGCTATCCAGTCATGCAACCAATCCTACGCATACCGTGCGCTCATGTAGGGCAACACTGCCTAACCGGGAGCCCATAAACAATCTGCCCGAAGGCATATGCTATGATCAGTCAATCCTCATATCAAGCATACATATGATGCGTATGATCATGGGTCATGAAACTATACTAAACAGGTTCTAATAAAATGAATTATCTTACAATGCAGATGGGCCTGGACGGCCTATACACGGCAAGTACGGCCTGGTGATGGGCCCTAAGGAGAGTCGTAATGTGGACATCCAACCAGCATTACGCTCGCAATGTGGACGTCAAACCAACATTGCTCCCAAGGCACGATCGTTGTGAACATCGTACTTAGTCTATAATGGATTTACACATTGCAATGGACCGTAGGTTGTCCCCATTGGACCTTGCATATATATCAAATGGGCCATATTCCATGGGCTTTTATTCATCAGATGGGCCACATAAATGGGCCACACCAATGGGTCTTATGTGCATTGCAATGGATCAAACCCGTGGGCCTTAGAATTACATCAAATGAGCTTAGTCACATGGGTCTTATATCTGACCAATGGGCCACACCAATTTGACCCTATAAGTAGATCAAGTGGCCTCAACCCATAGACCTAAACATGGGTTCAAATGGGCCTAACCCCTAGGCCTTATGGTTCATTAAATGGCCTAAATCTGTAGGCCTTGTATACATATCAAAGTGGGCCTAACCCCTAGGCCTTACATATATCAAATGTCCTCCTTCCATGGGCTTTAAGAATGCAACAATGGGTCCAATTTCATGGGCCTTGAAGTACATCAAATGGGCCTAGTCCCATGGATTTGGAACATATCAAATGGGCCTAGATCTAGGCCTTACATGAATTAAATGGGCCTAGCCCATAAGCATTTTATAAATCCAATGGGCCTAGCCCATGCCCTTTTGAAATTCAGATGGGTCCCAACTCATGGGCCTTATAAAATACTTATTTCCACCCAAACTAGTCAAAAAGACACATGGAGTAGGGCCCACTACAATATTCATATTATAAACTATATACTATAAACTACATAACATACATAAATGTATATATTGGTGGGTCCCACAAAAATTACTAGGGCAGCTGGCAGTGGGCCCAGCATTAGAATCAGATGGACGGCGTGCGTAGATCACATGTAACAGGGCCCCAGAAAGATTTCAATGTTAGATGCTCAACCTCACTGTCTCATGTGATGTGGCCCACCTGAAGTTTGGATTGACCTGAAATTTGGAGGGGGCCCACCTGAGAAGGGGACCCACCTAATGGACGGTGTAGATAAAGCATATACATCATGTGGGCCCACGGCAGCAGCCGTGGGTGACTGCACGGCCGACCGTGCACGCAGCGCCTGCTGCTGCCGTGCACGGTCAAGGCAGAGGCACTGTCTCATTCTTTGAGAATTTTTTTTTTGAAAAAAAAAGAAAATCTGAGGATTTTCACAAGTAGGGCCCATCAACAGGAAATCCAACCCATTCATAAGGTCACTCAGACCTGTGTGAAGGGACAGTAAAAATTTCAGCTTGATCCAACCCTTCTGTGGGCCAAAAAGTGGTTCTCAAGGCTAGGGATACAGTCCCACTATTTGATGTGGTGTGGGCCACTGGAGCTTTGGATTTGACCGAAATTTGGAGGGGGCCCACCTGAGGAGGGGACCCACCTCTTGAATGGTTGGATGACAAAAGAACATTACGGTGGGGCCCACGGCTGGGGCCGTGGGTCCCACGCTGGACGCCCGCCCGCCGCCTTGGACGGCTGCACGCAGCAGCGTGCAGCGCTGGATGCTGTCCGTGGTAGGTGCAGAGGTCTGCCTCTTTCAAAAATCCGAAGAAAAATGTTTTTCTGCAGTTTTTCGTGCTTGGGGCCTGCTGCACTAAAATCCGTCTCGGTCATTATGATCAGCGACTCGAGGCCATCCAAATGAGTCCAGAGTTTGAAATTTTTGGATGCTTAGAAAGTAAAATAAAACCAAATAATAATCTTGAATGGTAGTGACGCATTCGTTGATATTATGGCCCACCAGGTCTTCCAATAAGCCCCAAACTTTTACCCAACGGCTAAAACACAGTAGGTAAGGGGATGGACGGCTTGGATTACTCAAATATATCATGGTGGGGCCTATGCAAGGGGACACCCAAAGAACCTTGCTTTTCTTTTCTTTCTTCTCTTTTTTTTTATCTTTGAAAAGGGACGTCCAGCGTCCCAGACGCTGGACGATGGGCCCCTTTTTTTTTATTATTTAAAGATACACTGTGGTGGGCCTTTTTAAGTGGGCCACCACTGATGGATGGTGGGGGTACGACGTGCAAGGTGAGCCCCACTTGAAGAATCCTTGCACATAATAAATACCTCAAGGCGAGGTCCATTCAAGTGGGCCACACAACTCCCTTAGCATGTAATTGAAAATAAAATAAAATAAAAGAAATAAAAGGGAGAGAGACATGGAGAGTGGGACACGGCTTATGATGGAGGGACCCCGTCATTATGGGCCCTCCCTTGCAATGAAACATACAATAAATGGATCCCTTTGATCATGGGACCATCAAAATTATAAATCAACGGTGGAGATCCATTCTCCACCGTTATGGACGGTCTAGATGACCTTTTTGCAATGAAACTAACCATCATGATGGGGTCCATGGAGAATGGCCCCATCATGGAACGATCATGATGATCCAAGTGGTCCATCGGCCACATTTAAAGGTCCCAAGTGAGATCCACACCATGGATCGGTGGGCCTCACTTGGTCCTCCATAAAATTAAGAAAATCTACCCTATAGAAGCACCCACCGTCCGATCTTCTCGCTCCTAGGGGTTCCTTGGCACCTTGTCTTCAACTTCAATGGCTAAGATGAAGAATGGAGGGTTGAGATGGGAGATTTTGGGGTAGGAAGGTGGGCCACTTGAAGCTTAGGGATTTTAGCAAAATTCCATACGTAGGATGTTTGCTTGGGGCTTGTTCTTTGAAATGAGAAAGAGAGAAAGAGAGAGTGATGTAAAGGGAGAGAGAGAGAGTGATGGATGGATGGGTGAGTGATGGTTGTGTAAGAAAGGTATGGGTTAGGAAGACTTTTGTGGCTTTTTGTGTAAGAAAGGTATGGGTTGAGAAGACTTTTGTGGTTGCTTGGGAAAAGGGATGGAGGTGATGTGTACTTGACATGTGATGGGTTGATGGGTGATTGATTGATGGGATTGATGTAATTGATGTGACACATCGTTGAGATTCCCTTAATTTTCGCAACGCGCGGCGTTTTCTCGCACCGAACGTTGGCCCATATCTCTTGATCAGGGTATCGCCTCGGCGCGTGAGTCGCGGTATCGGAACCGCGGCGACGGTGCGGTCGCTATGGTATTGGTCTCGGGTTGAGTCGACTCGGGTTGTCGGCACATGAATCCGGGTCGCGCGTCGATACTGGTTAAGGGTCGAAAGTTGCCGGAATTCGACCGGTAAGACCGCGGAAGTGTACGGAAAGGTACGGACCAAGATACGGGTCTTACACAACGTCTCATGCTTGAACCTTCATCTCTACTTCGTCTCCATCGTAGCTCCACAATGTTCACAACCCCAAGTGTAGGGTCACGATGTAGTAATAACTTGGTGAGACCAAGGTCGAATCCATAGGGACTAAACTTGTACGTATTCTGAAAATAACTAGAACTAGAAGAAGAAGAAAATTTAAACCCAAATATGGAATAAAAGAGAGTAATTATGAATAACGTTGATTTAAACTATCAATTGAAAGGTGAGAACTACGGTGCCAAGGATCTACTTGTAGCTATCAAAATGCTGTCTTACTTGATTCAAGGAACACAGTTAGAATTAGAGTCATATCCTATCCAAATGAAAGATAAAGCAATTTAAATCAAATCTGAACTTTTCATTGACCTAATTCTCAATGAAAGAGAATTATGATGATTAGAAGGGATTTCATCACCCTATCATACCCAGTAAATGATGATGAACAACAGGATTTACCAATCTCACAATCTCAAAACAGGAAAAGAAGATATCCAAAGCTATCACAGAATCTATTGTAATTTGAGTCACAATAAATCATACAAAACTGAAAATATTCATTTAAAATCAAATTAAAAATCAATGAGATTTAATATAAATAAGAATCAAAGTAAGATAAATATCCTAACATGCTACAAGCTTCACCCCTTAGCACTAGCTAAGAGATTAGCTAGTCATAACTAACTCAAAAACATAAGAAAATACAAAGTTCTATTGGACCCACATGTCTAGGCTTAAGTAGCTTCTTTTGTCCACATGGTCCTAGTGAGGGCATTTTGGTCTTTTAGATAAGCAAAGTAAAAGGAGAGAAAAAGAAAGTTTCTTGCTTAGAGAGAATTCTAGCAACACAAAGAGAGATTTTTTTTTCTTGGGAAAAAATATGAGAAAGAAGAAGCGGGAAGGGATTTTGTACAAGATGAGAACAAAAGGCTTCTACCACCGAAATATTTCCATCCAAGTTCATGAAGGTCCATCCACAATGCCAGCTTCTTCGATTGTCTTCTCCATAGGTTTGTGTTGAGGGTTTTTATAATCACTAGTTGGTAAAAATTACTTTCTTTCATTGTTGCTTGCAATCCAGCTTTAGGTGAAATAGTTTGGGTATTCAAGAGAGGTTTCTTGATGATTGTACTTTCATTATTTCTATTATAGTGGATTTGTGCCAGACTAAGTCCCGTAGTTTTTCCCTTCACATTGGAGGGTTTTCCACATAAAAAAATATTGGTGTTCTTCTATCCTACATGTTTGATGATTTTCTTGTTTGTGTTAGAAATTATTTTATTCCATTAAATCTCTTATATTATTAATTCTATTAATTTGTACATAGAAGGGAATTGTGTGTGGTTTCCCAACACAGAGTACCTTGTTATCTTATATTTATGAATTATATAAGGGCTAGTTTGGATTAAGGAAATCCTTGGTAAAATTTATTACAATTGAAATGATCCTAATTCTCCCGTGTTTCGGTGTTAGGGATGAAAGGACTCCAAAGTGTGGATATGGAATTTGTAATGATTATATGTAATTATTTTTATTTTTCATTGAAGTAGGATTCTAAATTTTGGCGTCCTATTTAGATTGCAAGCAGGATTCATTAAATAATGGTTATCCTAGTTCTCACACCAAATACTCCTAGATGTGGATAAGCCCAATGATTACTTTGTGGTTTCCGTCAATCCACGCATGCATTACCATCTTATCAAGGGAATCCTAATAAAGAATTCGAAAACATTTCTAACAATGTAGAAAATGATTTTATTTTATTTTTAATGATTGCATAATTGCTTTCTTTTATCATCAATTCATTTACCCAAACTAACCCTAAGAGTTCTATTAGGAATTTCAACATCAGTAAAGAAAGAAAATTATGAGAATAAAAAAATAATAGGATGTGTTTGGTTGCAAAAAATATCATGTAATTTCATAACTATATAAAAATTGATTTTGGGGGGTCCTAATGTCCTCAAAGCTTTTAATTAACATGTGGAATGCTCAATCATCAATCCAAACTGTCCATTCTTTCATGCAATTGGGGACAATCCATAATACAAATTCATGCCAATTGGATGATCTTAAGTTTCCAATCAATAGCACTAAAAAATGGACAATCAAGATTTAGTGAAGAAGTAAAATAGGCGCAATCATCATCTCGAACATCTATCCAATAGTTCCTAATTTGTATTACTTACTATTCTACAGTAACATTTTGGTTTGGTCATCCTAACCATGCTTTCTGTGGCCTCTAAAAAATAGATAGAACAAATTGGCCTCATTCATAGGGTTAAGATCTTCCTATCAATATTATTCTTATACCATGGCTGGCTTCCTACCAATATTACTATTTAATGAATGACCTAGATGCGCATCCCATTGTAAATTAAAAGCTTTAAGGCCATTGTTAACATCTCATGAACGCGGGACATTAGCAAAACCACATACATATATATATAATACACACACACACACACACACACATACACACACACACACACACACACACACACACACACACACACACACACACACACACACACACACACATGATTTTGATCCTATGGTAAGTTTTACATCCCTAAAATATTTAGGGATTAGCCGTCCTGTAATAAAGATATATCCACATTTCACACCTCCAAACCAAACATGCATAAATGTTTCAGGAGGCTGTCTCTAGTTCTAAACACTAGATCTGGACCAACCATCTGGAGGATGACGTCCACATAAACATGTTAAGTCCCTAAAATCAAGCTAATCAAATCATTAAGTGGGCCATAAATAAGATTTTAAAAAAATAATAATTAAAAAAATGAGCATTTTTTTATGAAAATGACTTCTTAAACCACAGGATAGAACATTTTTAGATGCCCAAGCCCACACCTCATCAGAATATCTCCACCCACTTTAAAAAAAAAAAAAACACGCACACACACCCCCACACACTCACTCCCGACACCTGGGAATTCACCCCATATGGATACTCGAACCCTAGACGGGGTGTTGAAACTCCTAGGAGTCTACCACCCGCCCAAGAGTAAGGATCCACTTGAATAGTAAAAAACTATAATCCATTTGTGTAACACCCCATATTTTTTATACTCGGTTGTTACTATAGAAACCTAAATAACTTTATACATGTGTAGGAACACATGTAATTTAGACCACACGCCTCCATCCAGTCAATCTTCAATCTATCTGTCATGACTATTAAATTCAGACTAAGTCAACCATAATGTACCTGCAAGGTACTTCGAACTGGCCCTTGACCTTTCAACCAAAGAGTACATCAACACGAGGATCCAACCATCAATCGTCATCCATAGATTCGACCATCCCTCCATTGGAACTCAAGTAAGACTAGCACGTTATCTAGGATCTCTATCTTCTCGATAAGTGGAATAAACCATCCATCCTCAATAACAAACCCCTGATCATCAAACCTTCCGTTCATCAGGTCACAATGACTAAGATTTATAATCCACTTCTCAACACTATAAACTCACATAAACCTGGTAGTGAAATCCCAACCATAAGAAAGACTCTGTCTCCCTCTAGACACACCCCGTGAGTACTAACCTACACAACTAAACAAGAGCTAACTGTCTAAATGACATAGTCAACACTAAATCTCCTAGTGCAAGCTTCTAGAAGAGTGAAAATAGACTTAAACGATTTATAAATCCATTTGAGAACCGGATGACTTAGATCTCACTACAAAGATATCGAGAATTTCCAAATAACAATAACTGTGGGTGAATAATAATCCCCCAAGGCCATTGGACGGTGCTGATCGGCTAGATCAGATCATGGGACCCACATTTGATATGTGAGTGTACACAGACTACATACACACGCCGTGCACAAGACTTTAGATCGGGTCAAATAAACTTTGACCCGATACATTTACTGAGATTTCAAAATCCCCCAGCCCATCACGCATTCAAATGAGGCCGTCCATTTGATGACGCATTCGGCCATCCATCCGAATACAAAAGGAAAATCCAGACCGTCCATCTGATATCCTGGGTCCCACCGACCTCAATCATGGCGAGATTAATGATTGAAAATCAGTCACACCACTACTGTCAGCAAACCAACGGGCAATGTTAGAGAAAGACGCTGACGGGGAGAGAAAATCCACGTTATCTGCTTGGCTGGCAAATCCAGCCGTTGGAGACCAGTGGACAACCGCCAAGCGCGAGGGAGTCCTCGTCACGCCTACAATTTTCGAAAAATGCCTCCCTATTCAGTAAAGGCGGAAGGAATAACTTCCATTTTTAGTAAAAATCTGATCTCAGCCACTCCTCAACTCCTAGAAGGTTCTCCCGAGTGATCTTGAGCGTCCGAAAAAGGACAACCCGATATTTTTCATCGTAGCCGAGAAAATAGTGAGATTTTGAAGCTGCGCCCCAATTTTTCACTTTCAACAAGTTTCCTTAATCAGCAGCCATCCTTGCGCCAAACAGTGGACCCCCACATTGTATTTAAGACTTATCAGGATCGTCCAAACGGCCCTGATTCGTAGATATGCCACCCATTCAAAATCTGCCATTTTTGCACCTCATCTTCCTCGAACCAACTGAGAAACCCATTTTCTGCGGGAGTGGCTCATTCACCCATCCGAGACATACATCGTGTGGCCCATCAAACCCGAAACCCATCCGTGAATGTCACCTGGACCCATGCACACGTTTGGCAACTCAAGAAAACCCTGATGGCTGGCCGTTCTCGGCAGCTATGCGTTAACAGCACACTAATCACTGGGATTAGCTGTGGATAGTTTTAGAATTAGAAACACCTATAAAATGCCGGGAATTAGGGCGAATCCCAATGGAAATTTGAGAAAGAAAGTGGGAGAGTTGGAGCGTCGTTTGGGCAGTTTGCTGGTTCGATAGCAACCCGACTCGGTCTGAGCCGTTCTGATATCGGAAAGAGCAGAAAGAGAGACGTGGGATTGAGAGGGAAGGAGAAGGAATAGAGAGAAAAGAGAGGAGATAGAAAGAGAGATAGCAAAGGAGCCTATGAGATGAAGCAGCTGCTGGAACGAGTTTCCAGCCAGCTGTCTCACCTCAAAATGACACTCAGGTTCAAGTTCCAACAGACCTGGAACAGAGCATGCCACATCCAGAATCCTTCCAGCATCCAAGATCAATCTCCGATCAGGTAAATCCATCAGTTTTCCTTCTGTTATTGTCGGATTTCACCCACACGTCTGACTGTGTTCCCAGTCAACGCAACTTGGTCATGAGTTGAGTGACTCAGCTACATTTTTAGGTGGATAGACCCCAATCTGATTCCATGGTAGTGGTCGGTTTGACCCAATACAACCGCACCATTGAGCATCTCGAGTTGATCTTGCCCACTGCTGGAGCATCACACCAAATCATTGGACGAGTCGACTGAGTCGAGAGGTTTCTGAGTTGGGGACTCACCCATGTTTCTGGTGGAATGCTGCTCGGGTCGAACCTGTGGACCCTTCCAAATCTAGCCACTCTTCACCTGTAAGAAAGACCAACAGGTATCAAAACCAAACTCACTTCAATCACAGTTCTATCTCTAAACTAGTATATACTTAATTACCTGACCGGTTTCCCCAACTGAGTCAACTCTATACTCAATAGCAGACTGACTCGGTCAGTTTTCGACTGAATCATGCTGACTCTAGGATGATTTGAGTACCATTGGGTTCAATGGGTTAGTAATCTAACCCTGTGGATAGTAAATTTCTTAAGAGTCGACTTAACAAGTTGTTAGTTGGAATCCCAACCGAGTCAACTCGGTACTGACTCACTAAGATTCAATAATATCTCACTCAGGGGTTGTTTACAATTGATACACTTGAAAGACACCTTCCTTCAATCAATTCCAAATCAAGAGCTCATAGACTCGCCTCATAGGAAGACTCAGATCAAGAGAAACCCTTAATCAAGGTGAGAAGCATCCCTTATAGCTTCTTCCTTTCACTAATTTTCATGTGAATTAAATCTCTAATGTATAGAATTTTAAAAAATTATTAATTCCTAGATATCTTGAATTTCATGAAATAATTGTGTTGTCTTACAAACTCCATGTCGCATTTATAATTGTTTTCTTATGTTGAGAAAGGGAGGCTTTCATATTAGATTATCTGTGAGTTATGAGACATTTCCTTCATGACTTTCTATATTCTTTAATCTCTAATTTGGTTGGCATAATCTTGTGAATAGTTCTTACAATATGGAAAATGAGAATTTGTTTACATGTAGTGTACTTATGGATAGACTCTTAGTTACTCATGTGACCTCACTTGGAAATTTACATGATACTTAGTGTACCCTCCTATGAATGTAAAGAAGTTATAGAAGTCATTATGGAATGCATAGTTGGATATTCCTTATTTGAAAGTTGATGATCTTTCCTATTCTATCAAAAGTAATGTATATAAGTGTCATGGCGCATAACATCCACGCACGACATGTGAGCTTTTTCGAGTGTTCTTTGTAAGTCACATCCTGTTGGGTTGGTTATGGTTCTATTACCTAATTCTAACCATCAGGCATGTGCATTTGTGCACTTTGGGCTACTCTTTCTTTACATGAGGCTTTTTCAGGATTTTATACCTCCTTGGGCATACCCCGAGTATTTTTTCAGGAGATCATCCTTGGGCGCACTCACCTTCATGGTCTTTTCCAGGTAGTTAATCTACCGTGGGCGGTCTATATGGTCTTTTCCAGGTAGTCTACTACCGCGGGCGACCCGTTATTTTGACAACTGGATGTGCATCCCCAGATCTGTGACTTGAGCATACGTTCATACCTTCATACAAACGCATTGTTAGTTGTATTGTCCTATGAATTATATATAAATTGTTAACCTATTTTAGAATGATGTGTCATGGTTGAATCTATGAGAGAAATTCTCACTGAGTTTTCACTCACCCATCGTGCAGTTGCACCAAATAGATGCAGGATTGAAGACAGGTGGAGACCCCTATGATGGGATTTTAGGGACGGCTGAGGTGGATTGTGGCGAGGAAGAGTTCTATGTACATATTGTTGAGCCGTCGAAGCTCAAATGATAGTTTAGGATTTAATCATTGTTGTGAACTTCAGACTTTGTATGTTTTGTTTGAATTGTAATAAAATATTGCCCCTGTTGTGGGATTTCATGCTGATTCCATTTACATGTATTTAAACTTCCTTATTGTTACTCTTGATATTCTAGTATACATGATAGTTGTCTTGTTTTACATCGTGAAACTTCCCAGTGATTAGATGTAAAGCTAGTTACTTCATAGCGTAACCCTCGAGTTCTCGGACTCGAGCGACTGTCCTCGGGTTTTGAGAACCAGGGTGTTACAATTTGAGAATTCAATCTCCACCACGTTGAAATGAATGCATGACAATCTTATTCTCATCTCTTAACATATCTGCTATTGAATGCCACTGGATTTTTCTATCATTTGCGTTAAGCTTTCAATGACCTAACAGAGGAGCGGCAAAAAGATAGGAATAGATAGGCAGCTATGGAGGTCTTCAAGTACCATCTTCTAGGGGTCATCTGGCACCATGGATTTGAGGGGATTTCAAATCCCAAATCCCCTCAGTTGTTTGGCACCATAAAGTAATTGGGGGTTTCAAATCCCCTCAATCTGGTTTGAAATCAAAGGTGAGACCTTAGATTACAACTAAAATCATTCCCAAAGTTGCATGTGTAATATGTGTGTAACTAGACTATTAATCTAGAGGACACATGGCCCACTAATGATATCTTAAAATAATTAGATTATCCATTGCATCATAATTAATTTAATATGAAGATCAGTACTATCCAAATATTGTCCATGTAAATCAACAATTAAAAATCATTGGTTAGTCACTCGGACATGATCTTGTACTTGTGGCCCATCTGAGACTTGGAATTTCATCATTTTTTTGGCAAAGTATATATTTCAGCAAGCTTATTACAACCATTGTGTCAAAATTTACATAAGTTCACTAATTAATAGAGATATTAAAGTTGATTTAGTAATTAAATTCAAGCCCCTGCAAATATACCATGAATAGATACTTTTGGATTAAAGTTAATTCTCAATCTAGGGTGTCAAACACAACAAGAGGATTTCAAATCCAAGGGGTTCTGAATCCAAGGGTTTCAAATCCACGCTCTCAAACAAGCCCAGTTTCATTTTCTTTCCAAAAAAGAGTGGGACTACACCACCCGTAATTCTATTAATGGGAAAACCATTTACGTCGAGGAAGGTGGATTATCACATTTTGAAAGGCCATACCACTTTTATCATGACTTTAGCGACCCCTCGAAAAATGCTTATGGGAAATATGTTTTTGAAATTTTCAACTTCTTTCTTTCTAAATCACCCAAATGGTATTATATTGAAGCATCCTTAAAAGAATATTTTCCATCCATTTAAAAGTATTTACAATGAGGCAAATATTAGAGTATTCGTACCTCGGTTGAACGTGTCCTAAACCCAAGTTTCCATCAGGTGCTTGAACCTTATTTTTGTTGTAAATCAGATTTCTTAAATCTTGGCATTATTGTGTGGCTCGACCAGTCGAGTGGCTGGCTCGACCAGTCGAGGCCCACTCAACTCAAAGTCCAGTGTCTATGGGTTTTGCTATTCCATGTTACTCGACTAGTAGAGGTGTTTGCTTGACCAGTCGAGGGTCCGCTTAACTAGTCGAAGCCCTCCTTCGACTAGTCGAGGGTTACATGGATTCTGCGCGAACTGTGTAAATTTGAGGCGGTTTCATGGAGGTGTGGAAGGGGAGTTTCCTAAACTATAAATAAGGGTCCCTGGGGCTATTGTAGGGTATTCTAAGGCTTTCTAAAGGGGTTTCATGGGTTCCTAAAAGGGTTTTAGGGTTTCTAAAGGGTGTAAAAAGGGTGAGATTTGAGGTTGTTCAAATCAGGTAAGTCCTCTCTCTTTGTAATTTATGCTTTCATAGTGGAATTTTGTCGCTTTGTGCCGTGGTTTTTTCCCGCAAGGGTTTTCCACGTTAAATTTGTGTGTTTTCTTGTGTTTGCTTAGTGTCATTGGATTGTTATCATAGATCTAGATCTGTGTGATTCCACAGCACAAATCCCCAACAGTTTTTCAGTCGAGTATGAGCCAAACATGAGCTTTTACATGGTTAGGAGCACTCAATGGTTGAATTATAATGTACCCTTTTACCCAAAAGCATGTAGTGGAGTTCTTTTAGGTCATGTTTGGATACCACCAAATAAGTTACATTTTAACTTATGTTAAGTCATTAAGTTACTTTTTTCACTAAAGTTAGTTTGGTAAACATGATTACAAAAGTAACTTATGTATTAAAGCTACTTACCCTTGTCACGCCCCAAACTCGGAAACCGGGCTCACAGAATTCCCGATCGTCGAATCTGGCGCCAACAGCCTCCATAGAACCCCATTCTCGGCTCCCAGCTCTCATTCGCTAGGTTCCGATCCTGGGATGCTACGATGAGGATTTTCAAGATCAATTTGATTCATGATAAGCATAACCAATGGCATAACCCACAAACAACAATTAAAAACTCCATTACATTTCCACTATGATCAAAAACTTTACAAGTACAATGAGCATAAAGGGAAATATAATGATGATGAATAAAATCTCTAAAGTGATCTGTAAAGTGCTCCTTCCTCAGCGCTGTTGCGCCCCAACGTCACCTGCACGCAACGGTCATGCATAAGCTTATAAAAAGCTTAGAGGGTGGTGAAAGTGTGTGCGCAATGTAGTAATGAAATATCAGAGTAATGCAGAGTATACTGATGAATCCATGAAAGCTATGGGTCATACCAAGGCCATGCTATGCAAGACATGAATGTTGTCAGACTTACCAAGGTCATGCGATGTGAGATACAACTCAAGCGTACAAATCAAGTCCATATATCAATATAGTTCAACTCTAAGATATCACCGGGGTCTAGTACACTCTAAACCAGATAGCCTCCTCATCCGCGCAATAAGGTAAGTGAAAGAGACCTCACTATCCGTCTGCCAATATCAGGCTCGACTTGTCGATAGAGGACCCATTCCATGAGCTGGTCAGACTCAGCCTAGCTTTGCCCCCTACTCTCAGGCGGGTAAGGCCGCACCCTCTTCCAGCCAACATAGTGGAGAGCGCAGCCATCTGGTAATCGACACTCAATGCTCATCTACCCACTCGGTCTAGACATTGGAGCAACCTCTTGGTACCATAAGGGTTTAGAGACTTTCACCCAGGAATATCAATAGCACCCCATGTAGAATAAAAATTTTGGTATCCAATCCTATCAACCACAATGCGTTTGTGGCGACTACGGTCCCGATGTCACTAGGGCGTACAGTAACCATATCACACAATACAAAATGCATAAATCACGCTATCCAGTCATGCAGCAATTTCTGCGCGTATCATGCGCTTATGTAGGGCAACACTACCTAATCCGGAGTCCATAAATAACCTACCCAAAGGCATATGATATAATCAGTCACTTCTCATATGAAGCATAATATGATGCGTATGATCATGAGTCATGAAACTATACTAAACATGTAATATAGTAATGAACCATTCTTACAACGCAGGTGGCCTATACGGCCAACACACAACAAGTACGGGCCTAACAATGGGCCCTAAGGAGAGTCATAATGTGTACATCCAACTAGCATTACACTCGCAATGTGGACGTCAAACCAACATTACTCCCAAGGCGCGATCGTCGTAAACATCGTTACATAATTCGTGTTGGGATCACACATTGCAATAGACGTTAGGTACATCCCATTAGGCCTTAAATACATCAAATGGGCCATATCATATGGGCCTTTTATTCATCAAATGGGCCACATAAATGGGCCGAACCAATGGGCCTTATGTGCATTGCAATGGGTCATTATCCGTGGGCCTTAGATTGCATCACAATGGTTCTCGACCCATGGGCCTTATATATATCAAATGGGCCACACCGACTGGGCCTTACATATCAAATGAGCCTAATCCCATAGGCCTTGGAATACATCAAAGTGGGTCCAGTCCCATGGGCCTTAAAATACATCCAATGAGCCTAATCCCGTGGGCCTTGGATATATCAAATGGATCCAATCCCATGGGTCTTAAAATACATCAAAATGGGCCTTGTAAGATGGGCCCTACATCTACATTAAAGTGGGCCCCAATGGACTACCACATACAAATCAAGATGGGCATCATCACATGCTAAGGTGGGGTCCACTTGAAGCATGGATCTGGCTCATTCTTAGCCTCAAGTCCTAACATGAGCTTACAAAGTGGATGAATGGATTAGATGCAGCACATGCATCATGGAGGGCCCACTGTCGCTGGACAGTGCAGACAAAGCACATGCATCACAGAGGGCTCCACCGTCCGCTGGACGGACGGTGGAATTAAAACAAATATATCATGGTGGGTACCATCGTCCACCTGGACGGTGGATGTAAAACATATACATCACTGTGGGTCCCATGTGGGGCCCACCATCATGTTTACAAGTCATTCAATCCGTTCATAAGGTCACTCAGACCTGGATGAAGAGAAAACACAAATTTCAGATTGATTCAAAACTTTTGTGGCCCATAATAGGGACTTCAATGGCAGAGGTTCAATCCCACTGTTTCCTACAGTGTGGGCCACTCGAGCGTCAGATCGGCCTCATTTTTGGAGGGGGCCTACTTCAGGGAGGGGCCCGCCATATGAACGGCGTGGATATTACATATACATCATGGTGGGGCCCACGGCAGCAGCCGTGGGACACTGTCCGCCTGCTCGCTACACGCAGCACGCTGCTGCTGCTGCAGCGTCAGAGGCAGAGGCACTGCCTCTTGAGTTTTGTTTTTAAAAAAAAAAAAACATTGAAAACCCATTTTTCAGGGATTTTTCAGATGTGGGGCCCACATCTTGAGAATCCACTCCGTCCATTAGTTTCTAGAACTCAAAATACACCAAACAAGTCCAATGTTCAGCATTTTCGGCGTGTAGAAACAACAAGACGGGTCCTGATAGCCTTGA